>CM068369.1:153913117-154455617 GCA_034769895.1 Magicicada septendecula
ACAATAGACGTAACTCAGTGAATACTGCCAGTGCATCCTGCACAGCGTGAAAACAAACCCTTGACAGTTTACTGAGATTTACGACTGGAAAGTAGAGTTTCACCGAAATGACGCCAACGAAGGGTTGATAATCGGCGGAACGAACGTCGAGGAACTTAGACAATTAACCAAGACTCTGGAGTCTGTTAACAAAAGCTCAGTCAGAACCTTAGGGAAAGTCTAAATAAAGGATAACAGAAGGCCAGGAAATTGCCCTAAATTCTTAGAATCTGTGCTACGCTCGTCACATGAAACACTCCGGGGATGACGACGACCAACCAGCGTCAAGCATCTTCTAAGAGAGCTCGTGGAGAGAGTAGGAAGGGTTCGGACGACGAATCGTGAAACAGAGGATGAGATCTGCAGAAGGGTAGGAATTTGTAGAAAGACATGTACAAAGACATCGGTATAGCCACACTTGTACACAATTCTGTGCGGAAACATAAACTATAAGTGCGCACGGGACTTGAAATTTCAACTGACGCACACATAATAACATATTAATTAACACTTAAAGTAGAACAGTGAGTGACACTTCAAACATTCTCACACCACAAGGTATCACCATGTTGAACAATTAATTGAATAAACTATGCCAAACAATTAAGCACGCAGTACGCGATACACCCAGATAAACGGCACAGTTAAACAAGTACACAAGCATGGCCAACTTTTAGAACAATTCAGTGTAATGACAACATTAACACCTCACTATTTGAACTCCGGACACTCGACATCAGCGGGTTACCACAATACCATACACATGACGGGAGTGGAGATTTAGTGGAGTGAAGTGAAGTTATCAGTGCTCTTCGTAACAGTGATTATGATCTTCGACGAATCATCTAGAAGGTGTCTTCTCACGACGACGGAATTGGATAAACACTCTCAAAGATAAGCTTTATGTCTACTTAATCTTAGTAGTATATACTACTGTTCTGTTGCCTCTTTTCAAAGAACTAACCCCAAGAGAATAAATATATATGAATCATATGAATCATAAAATCTATAAAATAACACTAACGTAATTCGTTATCTGATAAAGAATGAACGCATTTTAGGTAGGAATAAGTATATTTGTTAATTGTTTATTGTTCGTATATGTCATATATATATATGTGCATTATTTACTGCATTTGAATGTACCATGTGTTTATGTTTCAGGAAACATCGTATAAATTGATAAATTGTATTTATATCATGTGTTTTAATATGTATGTAATTTGCAGAATATAGTTACTTACTTCAGTAACATGTGTAATAAATAAGTAGTTAATTTACAGTATTCATGCGTTCATTATTGAAATTTCACCTTTATTATTGATGTATCTCATTCTAAGTATTACACTAAAAATCTCACAACTTATGCTAAACATCAATGGATACAATAAACTCGACCATTGAAACGTCTGATTAATAGACTCATAAAATCGTATTTAATTAGTCACTGTGCTGAGTCAAATCTGACGAATAGAAATAATTTTAGATATATCACATTTAACGTATAACATAAATCTTTAAGTAATATGCTTCATAATTGTTGAGTAATTAATCCACGCAGATAATTAGCACAGATTAATATTCACTAGATGTAAATGGTTTACACAACTAATTACCACAGATGTAATTTACATTTACACCACTAAATGTAAATGGCTGCACAACGCGTGGCATTAAATGTAAATGGCGTCCAGCTTTAGGGCGAGATACATATAAGAAAGTAATAAATTCACATAAAATACCACTAATACCATTTACTAAATGTAAATCATTTATATCATTAAATATAAATGGCGCCCATCGCACGGCAAAAGAGAGCAGACAGTAGTATTTAGATTGATAAAATTTAACAATAACATAGTACGTAAGATATTATTAAATAACTGTAAGGTTAGCTTGACTGGTAACGGTGGTTCCAATATGACTGAGGAGACGTCAGAGGTTAGAGCGCGGGGACAGGAGTCACAGCAACCACAAGAGTCCCAGCAATCACATGAAGAGGCATCACTACGTTCATTGTTGATGGACTTCATGCGCACGAATAATGAAAGCTTCAAAATAATGAATGAGAGATTCGATCAACAGAATCAGAAATTAGATCAGCATAAAGAAGAAATCAACCTGAAATTCGAGCAACAGAAGGAGGAAATTAAAGAAGAAATCAATCAGAAATTCGATAAAATTAACGAAAATTTTAATAATTATAAAGAAGAAATTACGCAACATATGAATGAGCAGTTCAAGCTGTTTCGCACAGAAATACGTGAATACAAGGATACCCGGAAAGTGGATGGAAACGAAGTCCAGAAGAAGCAAGAAGAAGTGATGAATGAGAATTACGAAGACGTACGGAAAGTACAAGACACTGATAACACTGTTGATTTTACAGATGTATCAGCTACTAAGAAATTATCAAATATTCGATCTAACGTAAGTTCAAGAAACAAATGGATTAAGAAGAAAAATGACTTTGTTCCTTTGTATATGAGGAAGTGGGAAGAGGAGTATCCAGACGTGGATAAAGATAGTAAAAATTTACTACTACCAGGTAGAACGCATAAAAGGTAAAAATTAAGAAACGCGAGAATAGATACGGCATCAATGAATTCTATGATGAAGTATCCAGCTTGTGAAATAAGCATAGATCGGCGAAGTAGTCGAGCTGCATCAATAAGAAGCATGAAGGGAAAGTTTAAAGTTGAAACAAATACCGCATGTTATAAGGCTAAAAGCAAATTTACACAAGCCATGGATGACATGAAACGGAAGGACCTACAAGATCCGTATGCATGTTCATCATGGACAAGAAACGTCATGAGGAAGAGGAGAAGAAGAATCTCCACTAGACAACTTAAAAATGTTGTAAAAGATCGTGATAGTACTGGAGGAAGAGTCCAAGCACTCGGGGTAAGATCTCTTAGGAACCTAAGAAACAAAATTTTGTTATGTAAGCACATGAGTAGTAAACTGACTGTCGAACAACGGAATTGTATACAGGCTTGGAAACGGCGGCAAAAACTACTCACTGTATACGTGAGCAATGAAAGTACGGTTGCGAAGGGTTGTCTAAGCCAAGGAAGGCAGTTTAAAGCGTGCTGGCCTGAGGAAGACCGACAAAAAGGAAAGTGGGACACACTTCTCACTCACTCACATAGAACGAGACGGAGAATGGTCATAAATCTTAGGCGCGCAAGTGCAGCACATTGTAGCGGAATAACGGGGACGGCCAACCAGCCATTGGAAAAAATATGTGACACAAAACCCAAGGTCAAACACCTTACTGTTTACCAACAAAAACGCGTGCGTTAGTAACAGCACGATAGTGACGGGACATAAAAATATGTCATCACAAATGTAAATTAAGAATGAATAATGAAAACGTATTAAGAAGACGATTTTAAGAATGTTTGAAAATGTAATGATAAAATACATTAAATACATTGGTTGTATGGGAATACATAAACCAAAGAAAATAATTAAAGATGAATATTGATGAATGAAGAGTAGAAGATTAATGAATGAAATTAAAACAAAGCCACGTATGAGCTTGTAGAACATACGGCAAATCAAAGTGCATTAAATGTATCATGAGCCAGCGAACGGAAGTATAGATAACACGAGTGGTAGCGACGACTCCCGGCGACCAGCAGAAGACATAGTTTAGGTAATTTGCTCGCGCGGCCAGTCCAGCTAACCAAATAATGATATGCATTTTATTTGTTGTGTTTAGTCTGTATTTCAATGCTAACTGTGTTTGTGATCAGCACATAATTGTCACTCGTTATGTTAATTAGACATATAAATATCAACATATACAGAAAGTGATTTGTGAAGTGTACCATGTGTCAGAAGGACATTGTGATACTATGACACAGGACACCAAAGACGTTAATAATTATGAATAATAACTTGTTAAAATGTAGAGACTCGAATAATTTGTTTATGTGAATAATAATTCAAAATGGACGATTGTATAACTTTAAGAGTATGCATCACGAAGTATGCTGATTCCTTAACTATTTAATTAATATGTGTTTCTTTTATCAATGTAATCATTTATAATATGTTACGAATTGATCATATGTATATATTTGTTAGTATCAATTGTATTCTAAAGACAGTAATAACAAGTTTAAAAGTATTTTATTGCTATATAGGCCATCGACATAAGATCGATTAAAATAATGGGTAGCTAATCTACAGCTTATCTAGTACATTGTATATAAACAGTAACGAAACAAACTGTCAAATGGATAAACGTCCATGTCTTAAATTCAATTATTTACTCGAAATCGTATTGTACAGTCCGCATATGGACAGACAAAGTGTAAAAAATGCGTTCATTCACTCAGAGGTGCGGCAATAAATTCATATGACCATATAAAACATTAAGATGGGGAATAACAATTAATTGCTTCCTATGAGAGATAGATGTCAGTCAACCATGTCCATTCCGAAGCAAACATCCACGACTGGAACAGAGCGCAGAAATTGGATCAGATGTCTCCCGAAGTCCAACATCCAATCCAATTTGGGGACAATGTAATGATCGAAATTTTAAAAATTTTTAATTCCTCGATCAAGTGACACGTTCCACACTCAAGTCAACGGACACAAGCCCAGGTCGTAAATAATGACGAATCAGGGGCACGTCAAACCCGACGACAGTGCGAAGACAAAGAAAAAACGTCTGAGCACTGCGCACAATGAGTATTTCAGGGCGTCGCTGACAGCTAGCCGTTTGTCACAATTTACAGCACCCAACAATCTGAAACAAAGACTTCGTCCAGCTGCCGAGTTACACGGAATCGAGATGGAACGCCTGCTGTGGAGGCGAGGCGTAACTGCGCAATTATGAAAGGCTTTACTATGTTACAAAAGAAGTACAGAGCAATTTTAACGGAGAGATAGACAATAGTCGTAACTCAGTGAATACTGCCAGTGCATCCTGCACAGCGTGAAAACAAACCCTTGACAGTTTACTGAGATTTACGACTGGAAAGTAGAGTTTCACCGAAATGACGCCAACGAAGGGTTGATAATCGGCGGAACGAACGTCGAGGAACTTAGACAATTAACCAAGACTCTGGAGTCTGTTAACAAAAGCTCAGTCAGAACCTTAGGGAAAGTCTAAATAAAGGATAACAGAAGGCCAGGAAATTGCCCTAAATTCTTAGAATCTGTGCTACGCTCGTCACATGAAACACTCCGGGGATGACGACGACCAACCAGCGTCAAGCATCTTCTAAGAGAGCTCGTGGAGAGAGTAGGAAGGGTTCGGACGACGAATCGTGAAACAGAGGATGAGATCTGCAGAAGGGTAGGAATTTGTAGAAAGACATGTACAAAGACATCGGTATAGCCACACTTGTACACAATTCTGTGCGGAAACATAAACTATAAGTGCGCACGGGACTTGAAATTTCAACTGACGCACACATAATAACATATTAATTAACACTTAAAGTAGAACAGTGAGTGACACTTCAAACATTCTCACACCACAAGGTATCACCATGTTGAACAATTAATTGAATAAACTATGCCAAACAATTAAGCACGCAGTACGCGATACACCCAGATAAACGGCACAGTTAAACAAGTACACAAGCATGGCCAACTTTTAGAACAATTCAGTGTAATGACAACATTAACACCTCACTATTTGAACTCCGGACACTCGACATCAGCGGGTTACCACAATACCATACACATGACGGGAGTGGAGATTTAGTGGAGTGAAGTGAAGTTGTCAGTGCTCTTCGTAACAGTGATTATGATCTTCGACGAATCATCTAGAAGGTGTCTTCTCACGACGACGGAATTGGATAAACACTCTCAAAGATAAGCTTTATGTCTACTTAATCTTAGTAGTATATACTACTGTTCTGTTGCCTCTTTTCAAAGAACTAACCCCAAGAGAATAAATATATATGAATCATATGAATCATAAAATCTATAAAATAACACTAACGTAATTCGTTATCTGATAAAGAATGAACGCATTTTAGGTAGGAATAAGTATATTTGTTAATTGTTTATTGTTCGTATATGTCATATATATATATGTGCATTATTTACTGCATTTGAATGTACCATGTGTTTATGTTTCAGGAAACATCGTATAAATTGATAAATTGTATTTATATCATGTGTTTTAATATGTATGTAATTTGCAGAATATAGTTACTTACTTCAGTAACATGTGTAATAAATAAGTAGTTAATTTACAGTATTCATGCGTTCATTATTGAAATTTCACCTTTATTATTGATGTATCTCATTCTAAGTATTACACTAAAAATCTCACAACTTATGCTAAACATCAATGGATACAATAAACTCGACCATTGAAACGTCTGATTAATAGACTCATAAAATCGTATTTAATTAGTCACTGTGCTGAGTCAAATCTGACGAATAGAAATAATTTTAGATATATCACATTTAACGTATAACATAAATCTTTAAGTAATATGCTTCATAATTGTTGAGTAATTAATCCACGCAGATAATTAGCACAGATTAATATTCACTAGATGTAAATGGTTTACACAACTAATTACCACAGATGTAATTTACATTTACACCACTAAATGTAAATGGCTGCACAACGCGTGGCATTAAATGTAAATGGCGTCCAGCTTTAGGGCGAGATACATATAAGAAAGTAATAAATTCACATAAAATACCACTAATACCATTTACTAAATGTAAATCATTTATATCATTAAATATAAATGGCGCCCATCGCACGGCAAAAGAGAGCAGACAGTAGTATTTAGATTGATAAAATTTAACAATAACATAGTACGTAAGATATTATTAAATAACTGTAAGGTTAGCTTGACTGGTAACGGTGGTTCCAATATGACTGAGGAGACGTCAGAGGTTAGAGCGCGGGGACAGGAGTCACAGCAACCACAAGAGTCCCAGCAATCACATGAAGAGGCATCACTACGTTCATTGTTGATGGACTTCATGCGCACGAATAATGAAAGCTTCAAAATAATGAATGAGAGATTCGATCAACAGAATCAGAAATTAGATCAGCATAAAGAAGAAATCAACCTGAAATTCGAGCTACAGAAGGAGGAAATTAAAGAAGAAATCAATCAGAAATTCGATAAAATTAACGAAAATTTTAATAATTATAAAGAAGAAATTACGCAACATATGAATGAGCAGTTCAAGCTGTTTCGCACAGAAATACGTGAATACAAGGATACCCGGAAAGTGGATGGAAACGAAGTCCAGAAGAAGCAAGAAGAAGTGATGAATGAGAATTACGAAGACGTACGGAAAGTACAAGACACTGATAACACTGTTGATTTTACAGATGTATCAGCTACTAAGAAATTATCAAATATTCGATCTAACGTAAGTTCAAGAAACAAATGGATTAAGAAGAAAAATGACTTTGTTCCTTTGTATATGAGGAAGTGGGAAGAGGAGTATCCAGACGTGGATAAAGATAGTAAAAATTTACTACTACCAGGTAGAACGCATAAAAGGTAAAAATTAAGAAACGCGAGAATAGATACGGCATCAATGAATTCTATGATGAAGTATCCAGCTTGTGAAATAAGCATAGATCGGCGAAGTAGTCGAGCTGCATCAATAAGAAGCATGAAGGGAAAGTTTAAAGTTGAAACAAATACCGCATGTTATAAGGCTAAAAGCAAATTTACACAAGCCATGGATGACATGAAACGGAAGGACCTACAAGATCCGTATGCATGTTCATCATGGACAAGAAACGTCATGAGGAAGAGGAGAAGAAGAATCTCCACTAGACAACTTAAAAATGTTGTAAAAGATCGTGATAGTACTGGAGGAAGAGTCCAAGCACTCGGGGTAAGATCTCTTAGGAACCTAAGAAACAAAATTTTGTTATGTAAGCACATGAGTAGTAAACTGACTGTCGAACAACGGAATTGTATACAGGCTTGGAAACGGCGGCAAAAACTACTCACTGTATACGTGAGCAATGAAAGTACGGTTGCGAAGGGTTGTCTAAGCCAAGGAAGGCAGTTTAAAGCGTGCTGGCCTGAGGAAGACCGACAAAAAGGAAAGTGGGACACACTTCTCACTCACTCACATAGAACGAGACGGAGAATGGTCATAAATCTTAGGCGCGCAAGTGCAGCACATTGTAGCGGAATAACGGGGACGGCCAACCAGCCATTGGAAAAAATATGTGACACAAAACCCAAGGTCAAACACCTTACTGTTTACCAACAAAAACGCGTGCGTTAGTAACAGCACGATAGTGACGGGACATAAAAATATGTCATCACAAATGTAAATTAAGAATGAATAATGAAAACGTATTAAGAAGACGATTTTAAGAATGTTTGAAAATGTAATGATAAAATACATTAAATACATTGGTTGTATGGGAATACATAAACCAAAGAAAATAATTAAAGATGAATATTGATGAATGAAGAGTAGAAGATTAATGAATGAAATTAAAACAAAGCCACGTATGAGCTTGTAGAACATACGGCAAATCAAAGTGCATTAAATGTATCATGAGCCAGCGAACGGAAGTATAGATAACACGAGTGGTAGCGACGACTCCCGGCGACCAGCAGAAGACATAGTTTAGGTAATTTGCTCGCGCGGCCAGTCCAGCTAACCAAATAATGATATGCATTTTATTTGTTGTGTTTAGTCTGTATTTCAATGCTAACTGTGTTTGTGATCAGCACATAATTGTCACTCGTTATGTTAATTAGACATATAAATATCAACATATACAGAAAGTGATTTGTGAAGTGTACCATGTGTCAGAAGGACATTGTGATACTATGACACAGGACACCAAAGACGTTAATAATTATGAATAATAACTTGTTAAAATGTAGAGACTCGAATAATTTGTTTATGTGAATAATAATTCAAAATGGACGATTGTATAACTTTAAGAGTATGCATCACGAAGTATGCTGATTCCTTAACTATTTAATTAATATGTGTTTCTTTTATCAATGTAATCATTTATAATATGTTACGAATTGATCATATGTATATATTTGTTAGTATCAACTGTATTCTAAAGACAGTAATAACAAGTTTAAAAGTATTTTATTGCTATATAGGCCATCGACATAAGATCGATTAAAATAATGGGTAGCTAATCTACAGCTTATCTAGTACATTGTATATAAACAGTAACGAAACAAACTGTCAAATGGATAAACGTCCATGTCTTAAATTCAATTATTTACTCGAAATCGTATTGTACAGTCCGCATATGGACAGACAAAGTGTAAAAAATGCGTTCATTCACTCAGAGGTGCGGCAATAAATTCATATGACCATATAAAACATTAAGATGGGGAATAACAATTAATTGCTTCCTATGAGAGATAGATGTCAGTCAACCATGTCCATTCCGAAGCAAACATCCACGACTGGAACAGAGCGCAGAAATTGGATCAGATGTCTCCCGAAGTCCAACATCCAATCCAATTTGGGGACAATGTAATGATCGAAATTTTAAAAATTTTTAATTCCTCGATCAAGTGACACGTTCCACACTCAAGTCAACGGACACAAGCCCAGGTCGTAAATAATGACGAATCAGGGGCACGTCAAACCCGACGACAGTGCGAAGACAAAGAAAAAACGTCTGAGCACTGCGCACAATGAGTATTTCAGGGCGTCGCTGACAGCTAGCCGTTTGTCACAATTTACAGCACCCAACAATCTGAAACAAAGACTTCGTCCAGCTGCCGAGTTACACGGAATCGAGATGGAACGCCTGCTGTGGAGGCGAGGCGTAACTGCGCAATTATGAAAGGCTTTACTATGTTACAAAAGAAGTACAGAGCAATTTTAACGGAGAGATAGACAATAGACGTAACTCAGTGAATACTGCCAGTGCATCCTGCACAGCGTGAAAACAAACCCTTGACAGTTTACTGAGATTTACGACTGGAAAGTAGAGTTTCACCGAAATGACGCCAACGAAGGGTTGATAATCGGCGGAACGAACGTCGAGGAACTTAGACAATTAACCAAGACTCTGGAGTCTGTTAACAAAAGCTCAGTCAGAACCTTAGGGAAAGTCTAAATAAAGGATAACAGAAGGCCAGGAAATTGCCCTAAATTCTTAGAATCTGTGCTACGCTCGTCACATGAAACACTCCGGGGATGACGACGACCAACCAGCGTCAAGCATCTTCTAAGAGAGCTCGTGGAGAGAGTAGGAAGGGTTCGGACGACGAATCGTGAAACAGAGGATGAGATCTGCAGAAGGGTAGGAATTTGTAGAAAGACATGTACAAAGACATCGGTATAGCCACACTTGTACACAATTCTGTGCGGAAACATAAACTATAAGTGCGCACGGGACTTGAAATTTCAACTGACGCACACATAATAACATATTAATTAACACTTAAAGTAGAACAGTGAGTGACACTTCAAACATTCTCACACCACAAGGTATCACCATGTTGAACAATTAATTGAATAAACTATGCCAAACAATTAAGCACGCAGTACGCGATACACCCAGATAAACGGCACAGTTAAACAAGTACACAAGCATGGCCAACTTTTAGAACAATTCAGTGTAATGACAACATTAACACCTCACTATTTGAACTCCGGACACTCGACATCAGCGGGTTACCACAATACCATACACATGACGGGAGTGGAGATTTAGTGGAGTGAAGTGAAGTTATCAGTGCTCTTCGTAACAGTGATTATGATCTTCGACGAATCATCTAGAAGGTGTCTTCTCACGACGACGGAATTGGATAAACACTCTCAAAGATAAGCTTTATGTCTACTTAATCTTAGTAGTATATACTACTGTTCTGTTGCCTCTTTTCAAAGAACTAACCCCAAGAGAATAAATATATATGAATCATATGAATCATAAAATCTATAAAATAACACTAACGTAATTCGTTATCTGATAAAGAATGAACGCATTTTAGGTAGGAATAAGTATATTTGTTAATTGTTTATTGTTCGTATATGTCATATATATATATGTGCATTATTTACTGCATTTGAATGTACCATGTGTTTATGTTTCAGGAAACATCGTATAAATTGATAAATTGTATTTATATCATGTGTTTTAATATGTATGTAATTTGCAGAATATAGTTACTTACTTCAGTAACATGTGTAATAAATAAGTAGTTAATTTACAGTATTCATGCGTTCATTATTGAAATTTCACCTTTATTATTGATGTATCTCATTCTAAGTATTACACTAAAAATCTCACAACTTATGCTAAACATCAATGGATACAATAAACTCGACCATTGAAACGTCTGATTAATAGACTCATAAAATCGTATTTAATTAGTCACTGTGCTGAGTCAAATCTGACGAATAGAAATAATTTTAGATATATCACATTTAACGTATAACATAAATCTTTAAGTAATATGCTTCATAATTGTTGAGTAATTAATCCACGCAGATAATTAGCACAGATTAATATTCACTAGATGTAAATGGTTTACACAACTAATTACCACAGATGTAATTTACATTTACACCACTAAATGTAAATGGCTGCACAACGCGTGGCATTAAATGTAAATGGCGTCCAGCTTTAGGGCGAGATACATATAAGAAAGTAATAAATTCACATAAAATACCACTAATACCATTTACTAAATGTAAATCATTTATATCATTAAATATAAATGGCGCCCATCGCACGGCAAAAGAGAGCAGACAGTAGTATTTAGATTGATAAAATTTAACAATAACATAGTACGTAAGATATTATTAAATAACTGTAAGGTTAGCTTGACTGGTAACGGTGGTTCCAATATGACTGAGGAGACGTCAGAGGTTAGAGCGCGGGGACAGGAGTCACAGCAACCACAAGAGTCCCAGCAATCACATGAAGAGGCATCACTACGTTCATTGTTGATGGACTTCATGCGCACGAATAATGAAAGCTTCAAAATAATGAATGAGAGATTCGATCAACAGAATCAGAAATTAGATCAGCATAAAGAAGAAATCAACCTGAAATTCGAGCTACAGAAGGAGGAAATTAAAGAAGAAATCAATCAGAAATTCGATAAAATTAACGAAAATTTTAATAATTATAAAGAAGAAATTACGCAACATATGAATGAGCAGTTCAAGCTGTTTCGCACAGAAATACGTGAATACAAGGATACCCGGAAAGTGGATGGAAACGAAGTCCAGAAGAAGCAAGAAGAAGTGATGAATGAGAATTACGAAGACGTACGGAAAGTACAAGACACTGATAACACTGTTGATTTTACAGATGTATCAGCTACTAAGAAATTATCAAATATTCGATCTAACGTAAGTTCAAGAAACAAATGGATTAAGAAGAAAAATGACTTTGTTCCTTTGTATATGAGGAAGTGGGAAGAGGAGTATCCAGACGTGGATAAAGATAGTAAAAATTTACTACTACCAGGTAGAACGCATAAAAGGTAAAAATTAAGAAACGCGAGAATAGATACGGCATCAATGAATTCTATGATGAAGTATCCAGCTTGTGAAATAAGCATAGATCGGCGAAGTAGTCGAGCTGCATCAATAAGAAGCATGAAGGGAAAGTTTAAAGTTGAAACAAATACCGCATGTTATAAGGCTAAAAGCAAATTTACACAAGCCATGGATGACATGAAACGGAAGGACCTACAAGATCCGTATGCATGTTCATCATGGACAAGAAACGTCATGAGGAAGAGGAGAAGAAGAATCTCCACTAGACAACTTAAAAATGTTGTAAAAGATCGTGATAGTACTGGAGGAAGAGTCCAAGCACTCGGGGTAAGATCTCTTAGGAACCTAAGAAACAAAATTTTGTTATGTAAGCACATGAGTAGTAAACTGACTGTCGAACAACGGAATTGTATACAGGCTTGGAAACGGCGGCAAAAACTACTCACTGTATACGTGAGCAATGAAAGTACGGTTGCGAAGGGTTGTCTAAGCCAAGGAAGGCAGTTTAAAGCGTGCTGGCCTGAGGAAGACCGACAAAAAGGAAAGTGGGACACACTTCTCACTCACTCACATAGAACGAGACGGAGAATGGTCATAAATCTTAGGCGCGCAAGTGCAGCACATTGTAGCGGAATAACGGGGACGGCCAACCAGCCATTGGAAAAAATATGTGACACAAAACCCAAGGTCAAACACCTTACTGTTTACCAACAAAAACGCGTGCGTTAGTAACAGCACGATAGTGACGGGACATAAAAATATGTCATCACAAATGTAAATTAAGAATGAATAATGAAAACGTATTAAGAAGACGATTTTAAGAATGTTTGAAAATGTAATGATAAAATACATTAAATACATTGGTTGTATGGGAATACATAAACCAAAGAAAATAATTAAAGATGAATATTGATGAATGAAGAGTAGAAGATTAATGAATGAAATTAAAACAAAGCCACGTATGAGCTTGTAGAACATACGGCAAATCAAAGTGCATTAAATGTATCATGAGCCAGCGAACGGAAGTATAGATAACACGAGTGGTAGCGACGACTCCCGGCGACCAGCAGAAGACATAGTTTAGGTAATTTGCTCGCGCGGCCAGTCCAGCTAACCAAATAATGATATGCATTTTATTTGTTGTGTTTAGTCTGTATTTCAATGCTAACTGTGTTTGTGATCAGCACATAATTGTCACTCGTTATGTTAATTAGACATATAAATATCAACATATACAGAAAGTGATTTGTGAAGTGTACCATGTGTCAGAAGGACATTGTGATACTATGACACAGGACACCAAAGACGTTAATAATTATGAATAATAACTTGTTAAAATGTAGAGACTCGAATAATTTGTTTATGTGAATAATAATTCAAAATGGACGATTGTATAACTTTAAGAGTATGCATCACGAAGTATGCTGATTCCTTAACTATTTAATTAATATGTGTTTCTTTTATCAATGTAATCATTTATAATATGTTACGAATTGATCATATGTATATATTTGTTAGTATCAACTGTATTCTAAAGACAGTAATAACAAGTTTAAAAGTATTTTATTGCTATATAGGCCATCGACATAAGATCGATTAAAATAATGGGTAGCTAATCTACAGCTTATCTAGTACATTGTATATAAACAGTAACGAAACAAACTGTCAAATGGATAAACGTCCATGTCTTAAATTCAATTATTTACTCGAAATCGTATTGTACAGTCCGCATATGGACAGACAAAGTGTAAAAAATGCGTTCATTCACTCAGAGGTGCGGCAATAAATTCATATGACCATATAAAACATTAAGATGGGGAATAACAATTAATTGCTTCCTATGAGAGATAGATGTCAGTCAACCATGTCCATTCCGAAGCAAACATCCACGACTGGGACAGAGCGCAGAAATTGGATCAGATGTCTCCCGAAGTCCAACATCCAATCCAATTTGGGGACAATGTAATGATCGAAATTTAAAAAATTTTTAATTCCTCGATCAAGTGACACGTTCCACACTCAAGTCAACGGACACAAGCCCAGGTCGTAAATAATGACGAATCAGGGGCACGTCAAACCCGACGACAGTGCGAAGACAAAGAAAAAACGTCTGAGCACTGCGCACAATGAGTATTTCAGGGCGTCGCTGACAGCTAGCCGTTTGTCACAATTTACAGCACCCAACAATCTGAAACAAAGACTTCGTCCAGCTGCCGAGTTACACGGAATCGAGATGGAACGCCTGCTGTGGAGGCGAGGCGTAACTGCGCAATTATGAAAGGCTTTACTATGTTACAAAAGAAGTACAGAGCAATTTTAACGGAGAGATAGACAATAGACGTAACTCAGTGAATACTGCCAGTGCATCCTGCACAGCGTGAAAACAAACCCTTGACAGTTTACTGAGATTTACGACTGGAAAGTAGAGTTTCACCGAAATGACGCCAACGAAGGGTTGATAATCGGCGGAACGAACGTCGAGGAACTTAGACAATTAACCAAGACTCTGGAGTCTGTTAACAAAAGCTCAGTCAGAACCTTAGGGAAAGTCTAAATAAAGGATAACAGAAGGCCAGGAAATTGCCCTAAATTCTTAGAATCTGTGCTACGCTCGTCACATGAAACACTCCGGGGATGACGACGACCAACCAGCGTCAAGCATCTTCTAAGAGAGCTCGTGGAGAGAGTAGGAAGGGTTCGGACGACGAATCGTGAAACAGAGGATGAGATCTGCAGAAGGGTAGGAATTTGTAGAAAGACATGTACAAAGACATCGGTATAGCCACACTTGTACACAATTCTGTGCGGAAACATAAACTATAAGTGCGCACGGGACTTGAAATTTCAACTGACGCACACATAATAACATATTAATTAACACTTAAAGTAGAACAGTGAGTGACACTTCAAACATTCTCACACCACAAGGTATCACCATGTTGAACAATTAATTGAATAAACTATGCCAAACAATTAAGCACGCAGTACGCGATACACCCAGATAAACGGCACAGTTAAACAAGTACACAAGCATGGCCAACTTTTAGAACAATTCAGTGTAATGACAACATTAACACCTCACTATTTGAACTCCGGACACTCGACATCAGCGGGTTACCACAATACCATACACATGACGGGAGTGGAGATTTAGTGGAGTGAAGTGAAGTTATCAGTGCTCTTCGTAACAGTGATTATGATCTTCGACGAATCATCTAGAAGGTGTCTTCTCACGACGACGGAATTGGATAAACACTCTCAAAGATAAGCTTTATGTCTACTTAATCTTAGTAGTATATACTACTGTTCTGTTGCCTCTTTTCAAAGAACTAACCCCAAGAGAATAAATATATATGAATCATATGAATCATAAAATCTATAAAATAACACTAACGTAATTCGTTATCTGATAAAGAATGAACGCATTTTAGGTAGGAATAAGTATATTTGTTAATTGTTTATTGTTCGTATATGTCATATATATATATGTGCATTATTTACTGCATTTGAATGTACCATGTGTTTATGTTTCAGGAAACATCGTATAAATTGATAAATTGTATTTATATCATGTGTTTTAATATGTATGTAATTTGCAGAATATAGTTACTTACTTCAGTAACATGTGTAATAAATAAGTAGTTAATTTACAGTATTCATGCGTTCATTATTGAAATTTCACCTTTATTATTGATGTATCTCATTCTAAGTATTACACTAAAAATCTCACAACTTATGCTAAACATCAATGGATACAATAAACTCGACCATTGAAACGTCTGATTAATAGACTCATAAAATCGTATTTAATTAGTCACTGTGCTGAGTCAAATCTGACGAATAGAAATAATTTTAGATATATCACATTTAACGTATAACATAAATCTTTAAGTAATATGCTTCATAATTGTTGAGTAATTAATCCACGCAGATAATTAGCACAGATTAATATTCACTAGATGTAAATGGTTTACACAACTAATTACCACAGATGTAATTTACATTTACACCACTAAATGTAAATGGCTGCACAACGCGTGGCATTAAATGTAAATGGCGTCCAGCTTTAGGGCGAGATACATATAAGAAAGTAATAAATTCACATAAAATACCACTAATACCATTTACTAAATGTAAATCATTTATATCATTAAATATAAATGGCGCCCATCGCACGGCAAAAGAGAGCAGACAGTAGTATTTAGATTGATAAAATTTAACAATAACATAGTACGTAAGATATTATTAAATAACTGTAAGGTTAGCTTGACTGGTAACGGTGGTTCCAATATGACTGAGGAGACGTCAGAGGTTAGAGCGCGGGGACAGGAGTCACAGCAACCACAAGAGTCCCAGCAATCACATGAAGAGGCATCACTACGTTCATTGTTGATGGACTTCATGCGCACGAATAATGAAAGCTTCAAAATAATGAATGAGAGATTCGATCAACAGAATCAGAAATTAGATCAGCATAAAGAAGAAATCAACCTGAAATTCGAGCTACAGAAGGAGGAAATTAAAGAAGAAATCAATCAGAAATTCGATAAAATTAACGAAAATTTTAATAATTATAAAGAAGAAATTACGCAACATATGAATGAGCAGTTCAAGCTGTTTCGCACAGAAATACGTGAATACAAGGATACCCGGAAAGTGGATGGAAACGAAGTCCAGAAGAAGCAAGAAGAAGTGATGAATGAGAATTACGAAGACGTACGGAAAGTACAAGACACTGATAACACTGTTGATTTTACAGATGTATCAGCTACTAAGAAATTATCAAATATTCGATCTAACGTAAGTTCAAGAAACAAATGGATTAAGAAGAAAAATGACTTTGTTCCTTTGTATATGAGGAAGTGGGAAGAGGAGTATCCAGACGTGGATAAAGATAGTAAAAATTTACTACTACCAGGTAGAACGCATAAAAGGTAAAAATTAAGAAACGCGAGAATAGATACGGCATCAATGAATTCTATGATGAAGTATCCAGCTTGTGAAATAAGCATAGATCGGCGAAGTAGTCGAGCTGCATCAATAAGAAGCATGAAGGGAAAGTTTAAAGTTGAAACAAATACCGCATGTTATAAGGCTAAAAGCAAATTTACACAAGCCATGGATGACATGAAACGGAAGGACCTACAAGATCCGTATGCATGTTCATCATGGACAAGAAACGTCATGAGGAAGAGGAGAAGAAGAATCTCCACTAGACAACTTAAAAATGTTGTAAAAGATCGTGATAGTACTGGAGGAAGAGTCCAAGCACTCGGGGTAAGATCTCTTAGGAACCTAAGAAACAAAATTTTGTTATGTAAGCACATGAGTAGTAAACTGACTGTCGAACAACGGAATTGTATACAGGCTTGGAAACGGCGGCAAAAACTACTCACTGTATACGTGAGCAATGAAAGTACGGTTGCGAAGGGTTGTCTAAGCCAAGGAAGGCAGTTTAAAGCGTGCTGGCCTGAGGAAGACCGACAAAAAGGAAAGTGGGACACACTTCTCACTCACTCACATAGAACGAGACGGAGAATGGTCATAAATCTTAGGCGCGCAAGTGCAGCACATTGTAGCGGAATAACGGGGACGGCCAACCAGCCATTGGAAAAAATATGTGACACAAAACCCAAGGTCAAACACCTTACTGTTTACCAACAAAAACGCGTGCGTTAGTAACAGCACGATAGTGACGGGACATAAAAATATGTCATCACAAATGTAAATTAAGAATGAATAATGAAAACGTATTAAGAAGACGATTTTAAGAATGTTTGAAAATGTAATGATAAAATACATTAAATACATTGGTTGTATGGGAATACATAAACCAAAGAAAATAATTAAAGATGAATATTGATGAATGAAGAGTAGAAGATTAATGAATGAAATTAAAACAAAGCCACGTATGAGCTTGTAGAACATACGGCAAATCAAAGTGCATTAAATGTATCATGAGCCAGCGAACGGAAGTATAGATAACACGAGTGGTAGCGACGACTCCCGGCGACCAGCAGAAGACATAGTTTAGGTAATTTGCTCGCGCGGCCAGTCCAGCTAACCAAATAATGATATGCATTTTATTTGTTGTGTTTAGTCTGTATTTCAATGCTAACTGTGTTTGTGATCAGCACATAATTGTCACTCGTTATGTTAATTAGACATATAAATATCAACATATACAGAAAGTGATTTGTGAAGTGTACCATGTGTCAGAAGGACATTGTGATACTATGACACAGGACACCAAAGACGTTAATAATTATGAATAATAACTTGTTAAAATGTAGAGACTCGAATAATTTGTTTATGTGAATAATAATTCAAAATGGACGATTGTATAACTTTAAGAGTATGCATCACGAAGTATGCTGATTCCTTAACTATTTAATTAATATGTGTTTCTTTTATCAATGTAATCATTTATAATATGTTACGAATTGATCATATGTATATATTTGTTAGTATCAACTGTATTCTAAAGACAGTAATAACAAGTTTAAAAGTATTTTATTGCTATATAGGCCATCGACATAAGATCGATTAAAATAATGGGTAGCTAATCTACAGCTTATCTAGTACATTGTATATAAACAGTAACGAAACAAACTGTCAAATGGATAAACGTCCATGTCTTAAATTCAATTATTTACTCGAAATCGTATTGTACAGTCCGCATATGGACAGACAAAGTGTAAAAAATGCGTTCATTCACTCAGAGGTGCGGCAATAAATTCATATGACCATATAAAACATTAAGATGGGGAATAACAATTAATTGCTTCCTATGAGAGATAGATGTCAGTCAACCATGTCCATTCCGAAGCAAACATCCACGACTGGGACAGAGCGCAGAAATTGGATCAGATGTCTCCCGAAGTCCAACATCCAATCCAATTTGGGGACAATGTAATGATCGAAATTTAAAAAATTTTTAATTCCTCGATCAAGTGACACGTTCCACACTCAAGTCAACGGACACAAGCCCAGGTCGTAAATAATGACGAATCAGGGGCACGTCAAACCCGACGACAGTGCGAAGACAAAGAAAAAACGTCTGAGCACTGCGCACAATGAGTATTTCAGGGCGTCGCTGACAGCTAGCCGTTTGTCACAATTTACAGCACCCAACAATCTGAAACAAAGACTTCGTCCAGCTGCCGAGTTACACGGAATCGAGATGGAACGCCTGCTGTGGAGGCGAGGCGTAACTGCGCAATTATGAAAGGCTTTACTATGTTACAAAAGAAGTACAGAGCAATTTTAACGGAGAGATAGACAATAGACGTAACTCAGTGAATACTGCCAGTGCATCCTGCACAGCGTGAAAACAAACCCTTGACAGTTTACTGAGATTTACGACTGGAAAGTAGAGTTTCACCGAAATGACGCCAACGAAGGGTTGATAATCGGCGGAACGAACGTCGAGGAACTTAGACAATTAACCAAGACTCTGGAGTCTGTTAACAAAAGCTCAGTCAGAACCTTAGGGAAAGTCTAAACAAAGGATAACAGAAGGCCAGGAAATTGCCCTAAATTCTTAGAATCTGTGCTACGCTCGTCACATGAAACACTCCGGGGATGACGACGACCAACCAGCGTCAAGCATCTTCTAAGAGAGCTCGTGGAGAGAGTAGGAAGGGTTCGGACGACGAATCGTGAAACAGAGGATGAGATCTGCAGAAGGGTAGGAATTTGTAGAAAGACATGTACAAAGACATCGGTATAGCCACACTTGTACACAATTCTGTGCGGAAACATAAACTATAAGTGCGCACGGGACTTGAAATTTCAACTGACGCACACATAATAACATATTAATTAACACTTAAAGTAGAACAGTGAGTGACACTTCAAACATTCTCACACCACAAGGTATCACCATGTTGAACAATTAATTGAATAAACTATGCCAAACAATTAAGCACGCAGTACGCGATACACCCAGATAAACGGCACAGTTAAACAAGTACACAAGCATGGCCAACTTTTAGAACAATTCAGTGTAATGACAACATTAACACCTCACTATTTGAACTCCGGACACTCGACATCAGCGGGTTACCACAATACCATACACATGACGGGAGTGGAGATTTAGTGGAGTGAAGTGAAGTTATCAGTGCTCTTCGTAACAGTGATTATGATCTTCGACGAATCATCTAGAAGGTGTCTTCTCACGACGACGGAATTGGATAAACACTCTCAAAGATAAGCTTTATGTCTACTTAATCTTAGTAGTATATACTACTGTTCTGTTGCCTCTTTTCAAAGAACTAACCCCAAGAGAATAAATATATATGAATCATATGAATCATAAAATCTATAAAATAACACTAACGTAATTCGTTATCTGATAAAGAATGAACGCATTTTAGGTAGGAATAAGTATATTTGTTAATTGTTTATTGTTCGTATATGTCATATATATATATGTGTATTATTTACTGCATTTGAATGTACCATGTGTTTATGTTTCAGGAAACATCGTATAAATTGATAAATTGTATTTATATCATGTGTTTTAATATGTATGTAATTTGCAGAATATAGTTACTTACTTCAGTAACATGTGTAATAAATAAGTAGTTAATTTACAGTATTCATGCGTTCATTATTGAAATTTCACCTTTATTATTGATGTATCTCATTCTAAGTATTACACTAAAAATCTCACAACTTATGCTAAACATCAATGGATACAATAAACTCGACCATTGAAACGTCTGATTAATAGACTCATAAAATCGTATTTAATTAGTCACTGTGCTGAGTCAAATCTGACGAATAGAAATAATTTTAGATATATCACATTTAACGTATAACATAAATCTTTAAGTAATATGATTCATAATTGTTGAGTAATTAATCCACGCAGATAATTAGCACAGATTAATATTCACTAGATGTAAATGGTTTACACAATTAATTACCACAGATGTAATTTACATTTACACCACTAAATGTAAATGGCTGCACAACGCGTGGCATTAAATGTAAATGGCGTCCAGCTTTAGGGCGAGATACATATAAGAAAGTAATAAATTCACATAAAATACCACTAATACCATTTACTAAATGTAAATCATTTATATCATTGAAAGTACAGTATTCGTGTCGTGCGTTTAATAATATTAAACCCGGTATTACAGTGAAGGAAGTATACCAAATCAAAGTAATTGTTAGAATAAATATCATATAACTTGGTGATAATTACCAAACTTCATAGTAGGCTATCGATAATCGAACACGTGCATTCGGAAGTTACGGAACGTGGAAGTGTATTCGGTACGAATTACTGATATTGCGAGCACTCAGTGTAATAACATATTTACTAAGGTGTCAAAAATAATTAGTAGTATACACTAGTTACATACTGAATCAGTGAGTAGGTGCGAACAATTCTAATTAAAGTGAAGCCGAAGTAATCAAGTGTTAGTGTCATCGAGTGTCAACAACAGGATCATCCGAATCGCCGACAACGCAATCTCCAAGAGCGCAGACTCCGAGGGAAGGATTCACCAACAAAAGGAATTCAACCAACAAGTAAACCAAATTGAACATTAAACTCATATTAATTCATGTAATCTTTTGTAACTCTATTACTATTGGCAATTCAATTGGTCTATGAACCTACTTTCAATGATAATTGATGAGGAGTATAATTTCAATATTTGTTAATCATTAAGATTGTATGCAACTTGTAATATGTTAATGAAGATGTTCATTAAAATTAGCAGTCATTCAAGTTAATTGTGTTAATAATCATTTCTTGGATACCCTGAGATAATTTTAAGAGTCGCCATCAAGCAGAGTCGAGAGCGTAGTACTAGTGAATTACACATATCTGTTCTAGCTCTAAACTGCGAGGGTGGTAACCCCTCATACGAGATCGTCAAACATTAAAATTTTAATTAAACTGAAATACATAAACAACAAAAACGAATTCATGTACACGTACTTGAACAGTATAAACGGATGCCTTTTGTCATCTAAATATTTTTGTCTTATTCATGTAATTCCTGTTGAGTTAATTTACTAAAAAAAGAAGGCTTTTTACTATTATACATAAACATTCGCGGTTTGAGATTACACTATGTAGTCCTAAACAACCGTTTGACACTGAAGGTAACAGTGCCTGTCCCAAAATATGTGAAGCGTTTCGTTCGATGCTAGCAAACATGTTCAGTACCCCAATCCCAATGTGTTTGCTTGTCTAGAGATACTTAAAGCCATAGAAAATACTACGTATGTATTAATAGGTATAAACACACAGACAATATATGTAATATGCAAGAAAAACATTAAATTCGAAGTTTGTTAAGAGACATCAATTTTTAAATAATATTAAACCTGAGTTAGAGACGAAAAAATCACTAGATTAGAAATTTATAAAAAAACATCATATAGGCCTATATATTATAAGGAGTAAGGCTTTCTATAATAGCGTAGGCCTATTTTGGTATTTAAGTTTTGTATTGTAGTGATAATAGAAGTATTGTACTGTGTGAGGATTTGTATTACATATTTTTATAGTGTTTTCTACTGGACGATTCAAACTAACAATATACTAAAGGTATTGTAACAAAAGTGTGTGTTTTAACGTATAACGTCGAATAATTGCATATTAACACTTCCAGTGGCCAAATTGGTAATTCTTGAATCTAACCACAATGGACATACTAATTTCAGCTTTATTGTTTATATGCGACCACGAAAGTAACAAAACAACAAATTATAAATCAGCGGCCCTCTTTTCTCGTCACATCTGGCTTAGAGTGACCAAAACTGATCGCCGCGCGCACCTTGTATGCCAAATTTGAGATTTTTGACCGCTGTGCGCACTTTGTCAAATCCCATTTCAGCATGCTTGATACTGTGTATAGAAATTCAACTTGATTTGATAGAAACGGAGAGTGGAAGTTCCCTTGCCACCCTCAAGGCCTCAAAGGGCTAAAAATTAATGACTAAAACGTTGTAGCAGTATGTCTGGCTTTTCTATATATTCAATTTGACGATATAGTAAATTAAAAAGTACAATTGCCAGACACAGACACTTTTTTCGGTTCCAAGTTGTTGACACACGATTTTAAAGTGCTGAAATAAATGTATTATTAACTTCTGTATATAATGAAATTATAATGTCTATAATGAAACTATTCCAACATGCGTACACAGTTAATTCCAGCAATTAGCAATCTGTCAGTGTCAAAATGCAACTTATTTACACTTGTACAGTTATATAGGCCTATATGTCAGCCGCAGAAAATAGTCAAAGAAGATCAGTTCTTTTCCTCGTGCAGGTGTTTCAGAGATATAACTAAACATATGACGCTGAATTTAATCAAACTAAATTATTTTTTTACTACTGGAGAGGGAGTTACCTCTAATATGCAGTACTGCACTCTATAGCAGAGTACAATTTTTTGATTCCCATCCACCCTTGAACGTTGTGTATCACTTAACAAAAAAGATTGAAGCTAAGAAGTTCAGTGCTGAACGACGTTTCAAGATTTTGACATCGTATGAAACGGATTTAATAGTACTGCACATTGAGCTGTCACATACACAAACGTTGAACTTAGATAATATTACCCTCTATAATAGAGTTGCTGAACGAATGTTTATCTAAGTCTGAACAAAAGAACAGCATTTGCAATCACTTAAAAACCGTTACCTTTAATTTACTTTGAAGAAAGGTAAATCTTTTCACTGAATTATTATAAAAATTCCTGTTTCTCGACATTGCAAAGAAACAAATACTTAATTTTTTTTAACTCACGTCTCGACAATCACCATTCGGAAACTTTAAACGGTTTAATTTTTTAGTTATTCTCTTGACAATCTTCTTCCCTCTTTCCCAAAAATATTGCTGATGACAATCAGCATCGGCGTCAATTACAGAGTTCTAAAATCATGATTGAAGGTCCTTAAGTAGAAATTAATAAAAACATATATTAAATCAAACATTTGCTACAATTTTGTATGGCTTGAACTTTGACTGTTGAGACACAAGAGTTTAAAAAACCCAATTTTCTGAATTTCTGCAGTTAACGTTTATTATAATATGTTAACGCTTATTAACCTCACGTGACTAAGTGGGAATATACAGATTAGGCCATAAGTCGATGGACAAAAAACATTTTTTTATAATTACTAGTATCAAGAGGCTTATTCCACACTCTGTATAATGATCATAAATATTAAAATTGGAGAGCACAGTCTAAACTATACTATTGTCCACTATTAATTACTTCAAAAATTGTACACAGTTGAGTCCATCATTTGAAAGGAAATCTGTCGTGTTAACAAGAATATTGAACATATTTTTAATTCTGCTCCTCCTACGTAACAATTAAAAATTAGGACGGAAATTCTAATTTTTAATTTAAACAGGGCATATGTGAAACACAAAAGCATCTTATATACTTTTTATGTTGTCAATTACTCAATTACAACTCATGAGTACATTTCAGTTTAGGTTTTCGTTTTCTGTTTTCATCTGTAGTCGTTTCTGTGTTTGCAACAAATTAACTATTTGGTGAAGTACAGTATGCACCAAACAAAACCGAATACTAAGGCTTTATTAAACATAAAAATTACAAAAATTTCAACATCCGAAAGTAGAAGTAAGTAAATTTTCAGCATTTATGAGATATAAAACATGTTAAATGTGCTCGCCGTTGCGTTCCACGCAGCACTTGTAACGTTCACGAAGTTTGTCAACATATTTGTAAAAAGAGGCTGCTACATTCTTCTGACGCAGGTTACAATTCTTTCACGTAGTTCAACAATGGTTGCCGGTGGGTTCTCTCGAAAAATGGCTTCTTTCAGCATTCTCCAAACGTAAGCATCAAGAATTGTGAGATCAGCTGAATGAGCAGGATATGGAAAGTCTGTATCACGGGAAATTACGCGGTCCCAAAATTCTCATGAAGCAAATCAGGGGATACTCTCGTTGTGTGTGAAGTAGCCTCATCCTGTTAGAACCACTGGGTATCGAATTGATTGTTTCTCGCACGGTACAATCTTCTGAGATCTCTCAAGAAGGTGTTAGAATCTGTTCTCTATATCTCACCTGATTCACAGTAACAGCGGTTCTGCGTTCATCTTCCACAAAATAAGGGCCCAGTATGCCGTTAGCAGACACTGCACACCAAATTGTTATACGCTCAAGGGGTTTTTCTATGATGACGTCTGGCCGTCGAAAACTAAGAAAACGAGTTGTCTGTCGATTGATAAATCCATCCGTTCATCAGAAAACCACACATTCGAAAGGAATATTAGACCATCGTAAACCACTGCTAACATTAAAGAACAACATTAAAAGTCGAAATTTTCCAACTACTCTTAACAAATCCTTATTAGTCGGTGGTGGCTACTGAAACTCTTGTCTAAATTTATTGGCGACCACTAAAAAACTAGGTCCATTCGATCGCCCAGTTCCGTATGAGCGAAAATAATGTCAAACAATAAAAACTTTTTGGGATTTCATTAGGATAAATAAAATGTGGAGTTTCCATGACGACTGTTATTACATATTATATCACTTGATATTTCATAAGCTTCTAAATTTCCTACATTACAGTGTTCAGTGTCCTTTGTTATGGCGCATACTCTACTAGTGTGTATCGGAGAAACATACACCTTTTCTCTAAAAAAAAACATCTTTCGGTTCACCGGTCGCGTAAAATTCTGCCCGATTATCTTTTGCTTTGACCTCTAACCGTAACAAGGAAGAGACTACGATAATTCTTATTTCTGATGTTTCGTAGTAACGCTGAACGCTGTACGTTATAACGCAAAAGATAACTATTAATATTAAACCGTTAAGAATAAGGAAACAATTTCCAGGAAAGCGTTTCAGGGTATATCGTAAATTAAAGTATTAGACAGTCATAATAACATACAGTAAGTGATACGTAAAACATACGGGTATTCTCGTGTAATCTCGGCCCCCTTAATCTCTGTTTATCCATCCAACAATCTTCTTCATTTTTTTTTTAAGCTTTTTTTTCTAGGGAATGAAAGTCGGCACAAAATGAGTGTGATGTCATAGGTTAACTCCGCGTTTTTCCAAAGTACTGTCTTAGGCAGACACAGATCATAATCATCATCATCTTCACAACACGGCACAGGCAAGGAGCTGCCTGTTCCGCCTTCAAAGATCCCCCAGCTATCTCTTCCTGGGTACCCACACAACTGTGTCCTATAGGTTTGTATTTCCAGACTTGTTTGGCCAGTCTGACATTCTTTCCACCGTTGTTTGTAATCTCTTAATTTTTCATTCAAGTTGAAATCCTGTAACTCTTCTCTTATGGCCTCATTCTTTATATGGTCAAGTTTAGAACACCTTTTAACTCCTCTTAAGAAAGCCATTTGCGAGGGCTGTATTTTACTGTCTTGTTTCTTCGTTGGTGTCCATATAATTCACACCCATATGACGGTGTACAGAGACTGCCATAACTTTGTAAAACTTTAATTTTTTATCTCGACGAACCTTGTTTCTAAAAATACGATTGATTGTGCCACAGATCGTCTGGAACAATATTTGATTGTTTGAAATGTGATGAAGCTTAAAAACACAAATCAGATAATTTTTACAACTTAATTTGTAACTTAAATCAATTTAATTTTTTACAAATCAGATTCTGTATCAGTCGTCAGCTAACAACAGTACATTCAAATATCTGTCTCGTGATAACTTAATACAAGGGTTCGCTAGATGTTTCCACTTCCTTACCAGATCGTCAATATAAATGTGAAAAATAATAGTTGATATACTGCATCCTTGTCTAACACCATGATTGATAGATATTTGTTGAGATATCCTACAATTAACAGCTATTCTTGTTACAGACGGTTAAATATACAGACGGCACGGTTAAATCCTTTAGGAAGTTACAATTTACTTGACTTCATCAAAACGCGATGACAACAGAATAATAAAAGAACAAACGCTTGTATTGAATACGAAAATAATCAGTGAATGTGACGATAAGTGTGTGTATGTATTTCAGTCTTTAACTAGAGACGAGAAAACACAAGGAAAGGACAATTGAAGAAGGAAAGGAATAACAAAAGCCAGCAAAGTATAGAAACTTGTACAATGCGTTCCTATACAATGTTATCACATATTATCATATTTCTCTTTGCACCTTATTGCATACATTGTAAATAATACGTTTCATTTGTATTGCACAGAGCGCACGTCCGACGTAACAAATTAAGTACATTTGTCGCCATTGTATTCTGCGTTAGCTAGTTCTCACTACTTCCGCCTTCTTGGCCTGATATACTCAGTTCATCATCCCTTTTGACAAAACTCTTCTGCACAATAATACTATTCTTTGCCTGAACTGCTATTAAAACAAGTTTTCATTACCTCACGTCTTCGGCCAGATAATACTTCTATCCAGGGGGACGCAGCAAGGATTTTCTCCTGGCGAGAGGGTTCTAGCAGACTCTGGGGAAGAGCTTACAATTTTTGTGAATAACACTACAAACATTAAATGGAAAATAATTCGTTATTTTACATTTGTTTTGTTGTAATCATGTGTGAAAACGTAAGAATAACATTAATATCTATCTAAAATTATTTTAGATAAAACTTTGTCTTGATATTTAAAATTTAAAATTATCTAAAACTAAATCGTTACATACTCTCTACTAACAAAGTCATGAAAGAATAAAGATGGCATCTTACATAATCTTACAAAGATGGCACCTTCAGCAAACGTTGACAGTCTGAATCGTTTTATACGATTTTTTTAAAACTCCGCCTTAGTGACCACGTGTCTGTAAATATTTGCAGCTAATGAAATTAAGTTGATATACTTGTTTTACCACAAAAACGAATCAAAGATTTTCGTAAAATAGACACTACGAGTTTTCGAGTTTTCATAAAGAAACTTTTAAATATCGAAAAACGGATTGATCAAACAGGCCTACATGTTTGGCAGCAAATTTGTTGACGTTGGAGTGCAAACTGGCTCCCCGGAAGCGCTTATAAACGCCGCGTTCGGGTTTAGGTTTATGAATCTACAAAATAAAGGACATGTTTTTAGAACTGCATTAAAAAATACGAAAATCTGTAAAATACAAACTGCAGGCTGAATAACCAATGGAGTACTACCTGTTTCTTAATAAGAGGACATAACCTCAAAAACTAGGATAACAATTTAAACCATCGCTCAACCGCCGGACAACTAGCGATGTTTACATGTGCTCGCAAGATGGCTATAGCGTATCACAGTTAAGAATGTTCCTAAATATATAACTAATTTGACTAATTATTTAAATCGACTTATAAAGTTGTATTTTTATCGGCACACTTCTTTTTAATTTTTTGCCATTTCCTTTTTCTTTATCCTTCTGGCAATGGGGTTCAACCTCTTGCTGCGCCACTGTTGTATCTTACAATTCCGTGAGGACACTCTTTGTTTTTCTTTTACAAAACGCGTTTACGTTTAATTAAACCGTTTTAAGCTATCATTGCTTGTTGTATAACTTTAGCTAATTCTAATATATTTAACAGGAACTCCCAATTGAATACGTTTTAAGTAAATTGAACTGTTTTTTGTAAAAGAAGTCAGACAAAGAAAGTGTATACTCACAGAAATGTAAATAATACCTGAAAATCCAATATGAAAAGTCAATTAAATACATACGAAAATTAGCAATAAAATGGTATGTTTGGGTAGCCTCGACGCCTTAACGTTTCCAATTTGACTCGAGAAGCTCCTTCCTATGTGATTTTATTTTAAAATTATAGCTATAAACCTCTATCGTTTATTTATGACATTACGTTACGTTTACGAGCATGTGTTGCCAAATGGCAAGCATCTTAATAATCATCTACTCAAGTCAATAAATTTCTATTGATATTCGACATTATTTTTTCATGTCACAACGGTATCAAAATCATGTTTGTCCAAATAGCTGTTTAATTAACTTAAAATATTTTGGATCAATTGCCAGATTATTTTACAGTATCTTTACTCTGCTCTTTACAGAAGAGTTTTTTGCTTATATTTTAAACCAAAAACATGCATATTGTAGTTTATTTTGTTACTCCGTCATATACATCTGAATCTTCTGTCTGCGTTTAAAAAAATTTCTGGTTTCATTGTATTGTTTCACGGTCGGTATGTGTTTACGTGGATCCTTGAGCAGTTTCCAAATGGCAGACAGCAAAATCAATAGCAAGTTACAAGTTCTTCTTCTTCTTCTTCTTCTTCTTCTTCTTCTTCTTCTTCTTCTTCTTCTTCTTCTTCTTCTTCTCCTCCTCCTCCTCCTCCTCTTCAAGGATTAGGTTATATAAATCTCTTCCGGCACCCATCTCATCCTCGGACGACCCAATCTTCGGACGACACGTCTCTTCTACCAATGGCTTTATAGTTCAGTGCCGCTTTCGGCAATCGATCCTGTGTCAACTTTTGCAGATGATACCAGCATTGTCTTCTGTAAATTGAAATAATTTCACTTATGTCCTTTACTTCCAGTTATCCTGTGATATCTTCATTTCTTATTCTATCTTGCAGTGTATAATTTAAAGTATTTCAAAGAAACTGCATTTCTGCACTCCGAATCTTGCCACTTTCCTTTTTTGTCATGACCCACGCCTCACTCGCATAAATCAACGTGGGCATTGCAAATTGTCTTATAAAATTTAATCCTTTTACTGTGTCTTGTTTTATTTGTAAGATTTCTATGAATCGTACCACATATATCCTAAATTTATTTATCTTCTATCTTATAAGTTACAAGTTAATTAAATAAACTTATTCTTAATTTGACTATTTTTCTTTATAATTCACAGCTGAACTATCATAGTTCAAAGACCACAGTATAGCACTGTTCACAGTTCGCAATCTTCTGTAATAACGAACTAGTCACTAAACCGTAGTTATAAAACAATGTTCTTTTAACATCACTTCGAAGGCAAGCCAGACATTGCTGTGGCACAAGTAACTACTCTGCTACCGTTGCAGTCACAGTACAGGCTTGTTGCGTCTCAAACGTTGCAGACATCGATGAAATGTTCTGATAAACTCTGTTAGGCCTACTTCTGCATGTGGGTGAAGCACATGCAGTCTTTTTTAGACCATCACACGATCACAGAAGTGTTCCTTAAGATTTTACTGTGCTAGGAACAACATGCCTTTCGCAACAATTGATTCAAACGCATGACAGAAAGCCGCAAAAGACGTACTGATTGGTTTGAAACGTTTTGCATGTCCATTACATTCAGTTTTGTCTTCACCATTATACGTCTTGTCCGCGGTGACAATATATTTCGTCCACAGTCTTCTCTCCAACATTTACGTTACCCTAAATTTTACCACCGTCCGATAATGAATTGTTTTCGCTTTTTTGGCGGGATTTAGCGCATCATTTGTGCATTTACTCTACAAAGACCATTTCGGATACACATCACTAAGACCAACTTACGTTAGCGCGCGAGCATACACGCATGTGTGTGTGTATGTGTGTGCGTGAAAGGAGAGAGAGAGAGTGATAGAGGGAAGAAATGTATAGGATACTTCCTTACATATTCTTATTCAACAAACGTACATAGCCAAAATTTCATTATCAGAATATCCGAACTGCTCACGTTACAAATGTGGTACGTGATTACTAACTCTCCGTAAGGTGCATCAAACGAATGGTGAAGGGGGAGGGGGCGGCATGAGAGGTCAGTGACTAGCACAGGGCAGGGGGTAAACACGGCGTGTCGCTATGTCTGGCATTTCCTTGTATTACAATTAATACCGCGTCCCATCCCGCATACAGATACGTCATAATCCCCCCTACCGCACCCCTCCCACTAGCTTCCCACGTACAAACAAATATCGTGAGGGGCGAAATGTAAAACCGCATATAACGCTATAAAACAAGTAAAACTGAAACAATAGAGAATAAATATACCAAGAATTAACACACAACCCCCAAAACAGACCGTATTAAAGTACAACGTTTCACAGTTGCGGATTACTTAATTATAAATATCGCATATTACAAGTATTGCATTTTTTTTACGAGCCACTGTGGACTACATTTGGTTCAACTGGTTCTTCTCCTTTCTCTTCCTTCTCTCCCATATCTCCTTCATTCTTGATCGATGTCTTTCCCTTCTTCCGTCAGTTCACATGGCACCTGACCTCTTCTTGGGTTTTTACTCAAAAACCTTGTGAGCATCGCATATTATTATTCTCCATATGTCCAGGGGTAGATTTACCATTTTGCCGCCCGTAGGCAGTGTAAATTTCCCGCCCTCCCACGAATCTATGTTGGGGGGGGGGCTGCGTTTACGTGTTTAATTCAATCCTTTATATTTTCCGTTACCCTAAAATTTGTTCTTTATATAATATTTTCTTCCCAATTTTTCTTAATACATTTCTATAGAACAATTTACATAACGTACTAGGAACAGTACAATAAGGCATTAAATTACTGTAGCCGTGTTTATTTTAAAACATTTTAACTGGAGTTAAAAACAGCAATTTAATACCATTTTGTATGCAAGTTGGCACAAAATTAAAAAGATAAAGAGAGTTGTAATAATAGTCTTTAAAATAATTTTTAAACTTTTTAAATATACATTTTGAAAAGTTCCTTATCATATTGGTACGAAACGGAGCGGCATTTGAAACATCAGTTAGGTATAAAAACAACATAACGGCCGTCAAATTTCACCTTTCCGAAATTTGCCGCCCGTAGGCAGTTGCCTACTTTGCCTATGCATAAATCCGCCACTCCATATGTCTTAATATTTTTTCAATTTTAGCCCCTGTATCTCTAACGGTATTCAAGAGTAACATGTTTCTTTTGCGCCAGGCTGTATTTGATTATATTCCATACGATTTAATAGTAGGTACTGTTTGCTGCTTTTGTCAGCAGCCGTATTCGCGATACTTGCTCTCCAAAAAATATTCACGTAGAAATATGCGGAATTCAATGTCCATCTGTAGGATTACTTACTACACAGTTTATAACATATTAGTTGCTAAAGGTTACTACTACATTAAAATGTATCTTCCGTGTGAATTCCAACAATATTCCTCCGTAAGCGGTGTGTGTGTGTGTGTGTGTGCGCGCGCGCGCGCGGCTCAAGAGAGAAAGAGCCGATTATTGCCTTCGTACGATTTTATGAAAGAGTGGTGGGAGGGAAAGGGAAAGGAAGAGAGGAGAGAGAAAGACAGCACTCGATTAAGGATTTTATGTATTTCCAACTAGTCTTATTACTAATGAGCGGTGTTCTTATAACCTAAACTACTGCTTAACCTACTTCTGAGTTTCTCAATGTTACCACTCGTGGAGTAGGGAAGGATTTCACTCGTGTTGGAAACGCTAACAGAGTAAACCCTCACGTAGGCCTATGTTGTATCTACTTCTCCTAACATCGAAAATTCTATACCGCTATTTATGTGCGTTTCATTTTGACTTACGTCTTTTACTTTAGCACAGAAATTTTTAAAAGTTATAAACACCTTTGACACTGTCTATAAAGTATCGATTGCTTTTGCAGTCAAATATATATTGCAAAGAAAAGCTTTTTTAACTTTGTGACCTCATAAACAGCCGGCAATATTAATCATCGCCTTAATGAAACTTCTAGTAAAACTACTTTTGATTTTACATTATTAATGTTTTTAAGTTATTTTTAGATCTGCTTTTGGTAATCCTTCCTCTTTCAGATACTGAAGTTAATAAATACTGTATAACTTTTGCAAGAGCGGTTCCGTCGCGGAACCTTCGTTCACGACCCACAGTTTGCGTAGCTTCGCTTCCACATTCTAAACACGACTTTGTTTCTTTGTTTTGGGTACTGAGCATCTTCAACAGTTAATACTTGACAGTAACTAGAATGGGCATTTTCTTTTCAGTTTTCGTACCATGTTTGCGGTCTACCAGTAGGTTATATAATTTCAAACGCTTACATGTCGATGTAGTCTTTCCTCATGTTTCCTTGTGAAGAAAGAGCGTATAATGAGACGTAGGTCTACATGTACATGCAGAAAAGTCTCTTAGCGAGATATATTCTCTTGTGGTAGCCGAGCGAGCAGAGAGAAACCTGTAGGTACACTAAGATCAGATGGCATCGTATGGGATTGAATTGATCTAAGAAACCCTGCTTCAAGAGCGTTGGTACGTAACGTGATATAAATCTGAAACACTATTGTGGGTCGGAGTTTTTGTTCAAACCTAGCATCGCTAATAAGTTGACAATAGGTTTATAATTAATGGTTTGAAGTATAGGAAGCATCAGCGCAATGTTTCTAGGTTAGGTTAAGCCGGCGAAATGATTACTAGCATGGCTCGTATTCTGAGCTGCCGTGTAGTCACAATTAAAATACGAAACAGCAGAAGAATGCATCTTGCAAGTGAAAAATAATGTTTCCAAAAACCGTTGTTTCAATTGTGTTCTATTGAGAAAAGTCTACTTTAACAGCAATTGAAATTTAAAATAAGTAGAATATCCAAGTAAGCGAACTTCAGTGTCCGTGCATGTAGATATTCCAGTTTCCTTAGTTGTCGTTGTCAGTTTTTATTCTTAGGCTTATCACATCCTTCTCATTATTGACGTTTTTCATTTTCAGTTTTATTGCAATTAGCTTAAAAATTCTGTTCTGGTTAGATATTATGTTAATATGAAAGGAACCAAAAATTGTTTTATTACAGTTCGATATGGAAGACATTTTGTTTTATATTGATTTTTTTTGTCCGGCTTCACTCTGCTGATCGTTTTCACATTTCTGCTGATCCGAAAAGCTACTCCTATTATCTTGGCGACAGAGCACAGACTTCACTCTGCTGATCGTTTTCATATTTCTGTTGATCCGAAAAGCTACTCCTATTAGCTTGGCGACAGAGCACAGGCACCAGACAAGCTTGACATCCGTAGTTTCTTCATAATAAAAATAAATAAGTTTTATGAGTTCTAGTCTCAAAGTTGAAAGTTAGTCGCACCAATGAGTTGAACCAATGAGCTATGTTTCCAATTTGGCCAAGTTGGTATGAGACAGTATTAGACATTTTCTTGGTTTAAAAATATTTACGAAAACCTACCCCCAAATATATATACTTTAAACGCAGGAAAACAAGCGAAACCCCCTCCCCAACAATTGAAAAAAAAGAACAAAATTTCGCCTTTGTGACAAGTTCTCTTCTCTCATTAAGTACTACACACCTGAAGTTTTGAAAAACGAATCAGCTCCAAAATCATTAAATATGAAATAATTTACAATTGTAACAAAATATTCTCAAAAGATAATATAATTCTGTAGCGTTATGTTTTACAATGGGATTCACTTGAGTTAATTTGTGTCGCTCTGTCTAGCATCTCAGTGTATGTGAGGGTGAGCCCTCATGTCTGTGTACTCAAGTAAGGAAACAACATTATGTAATAATTCCTAACGAGTGCTGGTGGTAATAAGAGCGATTACACAAATTACCATATGATGGGGAAGACTATACAAGTGAATAAGAATGTCGGGTTGCTAACAAGGGGAGCGAGGAACGCCGTAGTTGTGCAAATTTAGGTTAGACACAGTTAATTATGTTGTGGGGAGAGATGTTAGCTCAGTAATTGAAAGGGGGACAAAATGGCGTCACACCAAGTGCTTGAGAAGAACATCCGGCCCTTCGACTTGATAAAACTTTAATCTCCGATCTTCAAGATTATAACTCACACAACCACATTGACTCTTACATAATGTAAATATTAGTTGTGTGTAAGTGAGTGTGTGTATGTGTGTGGGTGTGTGTGAGCGGTGCCGGTGGAAAACAATTAATAAATATCCTCCATCGACTTGGTGGAACGGTTTACAGCGCACACCAGTTCAATCGAAGCGATTAAACCCGCCAACCAACGTATTTGCTACTTTAGCGTAGGTCACACATCACTTCATAAAATTGACATGTAGGCCTACTTTACGTTGTATTCATTTATGCAGTTAAACGTAGGCCATACAGTTTGATTATACAAGAGAGGCCTGAAATATTTCTTCGTTCTGTTTTCATACACTTCTACTGCTTCTGCTTAAACATCGGCCTACATGAATAAAGTTCACACTGAAGTTAAGGCATAAAGGATAGTTAGGTTAAATTTTCGAACACGTAAGAACGAACCATGCTTTATAAAATAATGCAGTTCCTTATAAAACATCGTGTACATTAAATAAACATTAAAAACCATTTAACCGTTATTAGAAAAAACTCAACTTTTAAAAACGAAAATGTAGGACTCAAATGTGTAAGAAACCTTCACCAATCCTAGTTGTTGGGATTCGATTGTAGTCCCCAAGTTTCAATCTGAAACATAAGATCCGCGGATTCAATTAGTACATACTTTCTAACTATGTGATCTGTGTTGATGATAGGCTACCTGTTTTCTGATTGGTCTGATATATACGTGTACCAGGTAAGTTGCTTAAATGTGATTATAGTAACAACTTTCAACATTTTTTTGAGAGGTTTCCGCATGTCAACTTTTTTGAGAGGTGTCTGTATTTACTTAATTATTCCGCCTCCTTCTGTATAGGTCTTTCCATATTCCACAGAATTGTTATCTGATCTTTTTCTTCAACGGTTTTTGGTTTGTGATTGCACTAGATATTCGCGACTTACTTCTATGTTATGCCTTTTGCATATATTCAAATCAACTTAGCAACTACATCGTGCCATTCTATGTGTTCTGAGGAAGCAGGGACAGAACAGCCACTGATCAGATAAATTTTCTTGAGTTTTTAGTATTTTATCTCTGTAGTAATTATTACTAACCGCTTGATCTTGGGATGCAGAGATAGACTACTAATGTCTATATTTCCTTTCACGCCCTTTTTTAGTAAGCGACTGGTTTGTATGTTTTTCGTTTCTATATATCTTTTGCGTGTTGTTATTATTATTATTATTATTATTATTATTATTATTATTATTATTATTATTATTATTATTAACGTCTCAACACATTACGCAGAGGGCATCCAAGAAGGGACACGTAGATTGTCTATGATGTAGAACAATGAAGATGTGAACTCATTGGTCGCAGGAAAATAGTCTGAAGTACTGTAGTATGATAAACGACGATCCCCAGTCTACTGCTCGACCGCCGGAGTGTAGTTGTTTTAGTGCGTAGTCCACTTGAGATGGACACCCCACACTTCGAGCTCAAATGTATCCCTCCCCCCAAAACAAATGATAATCAATACTAATAAAGTACAAAATAAACTGTTTGGCATTCGCAGATGACTTTGCTATACTTTCTGAACATCTGACATCTGCAGTAACACAAGTTAATTTTTTAGAGGACATAGCCAGTAGAACAAGGTTAAGAATTTCTGCAAAAAAAACAAATTTCTCACGAACATTAAAAATGCGCCAAAATTCCTCGTAACAGATATTGGTCTAATAGAGATGGTTCGAAAATGTAAGTATCTAGGAAAAATAATTCAAGAGAATGGTTTAGAAAAATTTGCTGCAGAAGAAAGGATTCATAAGATGGAAAGGGCATATGGTATAAATAAAAAGATATACACAATAAAAAGTGCATATCTAAAAATGCGAAAATAAGGCATTACAGTATGATGAAATATATCAAAGTATAGAAAATATAACAGAAACAATGAGAAAAAGAAGACTATTATTTTTTGGACATTTATATAGAATGGACGACAAGCAGATCTTCAAATATCTGCGGGTGAAGAAGTCAACATCAAGTTGGATTAAAGAAGTCCAAAAGGATTTAGAAAAAAAATAATATACACGCAGAAGAAACAATTGAAAGAGAAGTTTTTCGGGCAAAAGTGTTAAAAATGGAAGGAGTCTAGGGTAGGAGAGAGAAAAACGCAGGTTCAAAGTGGACTGAAGACAGGAAGAAGAGACACAGTGAAAAGATGAAAGACTATTGGAGAAAAAGAAAAGAACAAAGAATAAAGAATTGAAATTGGCATGTGGTCCTTAGATGACCGATACAAAAATTTTTAAAAGTATAAAACTCTACTTACGTACAAGACAAAAACCGACTGGGCACAGTTGTTTTGAGTGTGATCAACTGCCGAAAGTATATTTTTAATATTAAAATGATTTGCCACCATGATGTTTCAAGACCACGATGGGGTCTGATGTTTCAAGATGAAGATGGGGTGCGATTTTGAAACTTTTTTGACGAGTTATAGTGCCCATTTTATTAAAAATATTTTATTAACCATTCTGTGGTTAACCGTATTAGTTACGGTTTGAATTAGACCGATCTAATTCAGTTTGCTGCAAATGTTTACGGACTCGTATTCACTAAGGTAAAGTTATAAAAAAATGTTGTGCCAGTCTCCTCGTGTCGTTTACGCGTATATTACTTACATCGTAATGTACGATACCATCTTGACTGTTTTACGACTGTTAAACTTAAAATATATGTTAAGGTAACTCTGGTTTCTATTAGCAAATCATGTTATTTTTTTGTTTTTGTTTCCGTGTTTTCCTATTACCACCCAAGTAAGTTAGTCTACTAACTTAATTAAATTTCGTAGATAGTTAATTTGTCTACACTCCGTTGTCTTGTCCGAATTACTGCACTAGGATGATTAATCCGATTAATCGTATTTCAATATGACATTGATACATGTTCGTCTACAAATAATTAGTCTAATTAGCTACGAAACTACGAACATTTTTAGTTACGGTACCGTACAGCCGTTTTGCGAGTACGTGTAAACTTGCTAGTTGTTTGGTGGTTGAAGGATATTCAAATTTTTGTTCTAGTTTGTGAAGTTATATCCGGAAAAACATGTAGAAAATACGTAACCTTCCGATGTTTATTCAGCCCAAAGTGTATCGAACTCGGTTTATAAAGTTTACAGTGCAGTAATTTATCCACAGGAACTTAAAAATTTCTATATTAAATAGTTTTTGCTTGCTATTCGAATCTTGAAGACACGTGTCTATTGTTGAACACGGTTTTCCGATCTGTACTTAATAATGTGTTGGTATTTTTTCAATTTAGTGCTTTATTATATTTTGTAATTAAAATCTTAAATCGTGTCCGTTATTTCTTACATTCATAGACCTAAGACCGAGTGCTACGTTCCGATCGGCTGTTTATAAACACCCCCCATAGTAGTATTTACCGGTAAAATAAGTTTTTTTTTGCCAACTTCAAAAAACTGTGCGCCCACCCACGTACTTGGGCACATCACAGTGCGATTTTGAGATCCTGTAGTGACCATTTTATGAAAAATTTTTAATTAATTCCTGTGGCAAAATGAGTATATCGACCTAATTCAATCTGCTGCAGATATTTGGAAACACATACTCACTAAGGGGAAGTTAAAAACGAACGTACAAAATATTTAACACTATCAACGTCTGTAGAAGACTGAAGAAAATTTGTGCCATTTTCCCGGTATCGTTTATTTTATTTATATTGTAACGTCAGAGTCATCGTTGTTGTTTCATAGCTCTTATATTTTAGATATTTATTAACTTTGTCCTTTTGTTTCCACATTTCCTACGTTGATTACATTACAACTAAATAAAGAGTAAATAACGAGTTTAATTTTTATAGCTTTTTCACAATATCTAAACCTCCATTCCCAGAAGGATATCCCGGCTTCGCCCCCGGTAGGACTTCTTGACTTCTGAAATGTAGGGCCTACGTATGTTTTGAAAATAAGTTTCTAATGTTCAGACAAACTGCTTCTCGTCCTTAGTTAAGAAACAAAACAAAACCAAATCATCTGTAAAGATATGAAAACCGATTAAACTTTTTTATGGAGAAACTGTCCGATATTTTTGTATACTGTTGATTTGTAGTTGTGATAATTGGGGACCGTTTATTTCTATAATTGAGATTCAGTCTCATTAGACATTATGACTTTCGCCCAATGTCGTAGGTTAATCATCTTTGGCCGTTTCTCTTTCATTCCGTTTGGCAGTCTAGCCTAATTAATTAAGCTTAGGCGGCGGTTGTAACAGTTCAAAGTTTTCGTGGTCAGAACACAATTTTCTGTTTCTGGGTGTCATCATATAGCTACCGTTGGAAATTTAACTGTCATTTCCCAACTATCCCTCACGTGCTACTTTCTACATAAACGGTAGTAAATGAGCAGTAGGGCCTAATGACTACAAGTTATAGTCACTAATGACACTTTAAAATTTGAACTGAAGGGAGTCAATACTCCAAAACTCTCGTTTCCGCGAAAAATTTAAATTTTCTCTTAGACTTGACCGCTATAGTTGAATTTTTACAGGCAGTAATTAATGATTTAGCAGAATGGGTGACAGCGGAATAAAAACAACAGAGGATGGAAACTGGGTTAACGGGCAGTTAGTTTCGGCAATGGATTTTTGCAAATGCGTGTAACTTGGACTCTGTGACATCAACGGGGACACAGCTGTCCGTTACCTGAAGGTTACACCAACAACTGTACCGCTTTGGCGCAATTAAATAACTCGCACAGTGTTAACTAACTTATAGGCTAAAATCGAATCTATTAATTGGGGAATATTTTTACATGTATGAACTTTCAAAAACATCACAAAGTGTATTTGATATCGTATAAATTAAGGACAATTGTGATAAACTACTATGAATGATTAGAAATTAATCTGTATGTTAAACTGTACGTTCCCATTTCCGTATATATTGAAACCGATCAGAGACTCTCGATTGGAAAAAAAACAAATCACGTTGTTTAAAATTTTTGTGTTTTCGTTATTTACAATATTATCTGTCGTCATATTTTTTTTTTAAGTTGTATACCATGAAATACTCTTTTGCGACTTCGAAATACTGTACTTATTTTTAGATACAATTTTAAATTAAATTCTGTCTCTGCCTCAGCTGCTTTCGGTTTGTATATAAACTTCATCAGAGACCTTTGATTAAAAATTGTATCTAAATTTGATTGTTCCGAAGTCACAAAAGTGTATTACGTAATATTTTATACACGGACACGTCATGGACAACAAAACCTTCAAAATTTAAAATGAACAAACTCCTGTTTTCCAGCCCGGTACATATTTCGATTTCATAGATGGCTTTTTCGTCTTTTCTCAGATTTTATGACATAACTAGTTGTCAGTTATGTTTGATATTCATTATTACTTTGAGAGTCGACAATCATTAACGATTCACAGAATATTTAGGCTTGTAATAATTAACCAAAACAAAAACACTCGTATCACTGTCGACACCCTGGTTATTTATCGTTATGACAAACATTTTTTTTACACTTAAAAGTACATATTTCTATTCACAACTGTGATATCGATTATTGACAAAATCGTAATTTATATAAACAAAGACACAAATGTGTATCAAACACACACACACACACACACACACACACACACTGACTCTACATCTCACTTAACCGAACTCACAATAAATACTGACTATAAATACTGACTGACTTCTCCGTCTATATATGCATAAGGTAATGACGTCATTCCCATCCTTTGTCACTTACTAGAAAATTCTGGACTTTATTTCTAGATATTAGTTTCTGGACGTTAGTATCGTGTAGAACAAACTATATTTACCTATCAATTTATAGTACAGTTGTTACAGAACATTCTAGTGTATAGGCTATCAATAAACATAAGTTATACAACACGCGAGATGTATAATGTAAATACATGTAAGTAACATAACTTACGTATTATTTTAACCTATGTATTTTAACTTACGTATTATTCTAATGACAGATTACTTTTAATAATACCAATCACTATTCATAACATCACTTTGAATGTGGGGTGGGGGTTACCTCGTATACAACAAAGAATTAAAGTAAACAAAGGAAAATGAAAGTACATATTGACAGAATGAACGGGAATCGATTAGCTCTTAGCTCTTAGAGAACTGAATTATAAACGTAGAGCCAGAAGAAAGGGTAAACCGCGAAGGAGAAGACATCGGAACAGGCAATCTGTGCCTCTTAATTGAAGGGAGGAAGGAGAAGACGTTTCAAGAACTGTCCGTCTTTCTTAACGCATGCATTAAACCTACTACCATCCAGGCAGTAATCGGATTCCTCCCCTGGTACTTCTACACTATAAGGGTAAAATCGCCCCATCCCGAAGGATAATAATTCTTGAAGCGATTTCATTCAATTGCGTTAATAGAACAAAAATTAAAGTTTTATTGAATACCTTTCAGTGGTGACTAAAAATACCAAAATGTGTAATAAAAAATTTGGTATTTTTGAATTTGGTAATAAATTTTTGAAATTTCTCTTCGCTTTTCGCTTTCCAGTATAAGTTATCTCAGTTCTGCAGTTGTATTTGGGCGAAAATAAAGACTAAATATCTAAGTATTGACCTTCACATTAGATTAGCCATGTTAGTTAAGAACCAAGTTATGCGATATATAAGAACAGGAAAGACTGTAGTTTTTAGAAACAATTCCTAGTAGCCAGACAAATAATTATTTCACAAAATTTCAAGTTCTTCCTCATCGGACCAATTAAGGAACCAATATTCTTGTCGCCGCAAAATATTAGAATTACGTCTAGTAAAATAATTAATTTAAGTAATTAATACGTCTAGACTCCGTTATCTATTTTGTCTTGTGCGAAACTATATATACGGTACGCATAATTCTGTAATATGTGAAAAAATTGTTTTGTCTCTGTTAGTCGTATTTAAATGCGACATTGATACATGGCCGTCTACAAGAACAAAAACGTGTAAGCCAATGAACTTACGCACGTGCCGCAAATTCGTTTATTACGTCCCGTGACGATTGATTGTGGGGGGTTACTGGTAGCCAATTGACAAGAACTCGAATATGGCAACGCCAGACGATAACGCACTTCGTTGAACCATTAATGTTTATTTAACGTTTTGTCCAAAAATAAACAGAATCGCTGGATAGTATAGCGCGCAACTACACACTACTTTGCTGGTAAAACTGACACCTAAACATAGTTCTACGATGTACAATATGTTAAACAAAATAAATATAATGCCATGTAGGTTATATAAAAAACAATCAAGAACGAGGTAATTTACAAACATAATCAGATCACTATATTCTTACAGTCATACTTCATACGGTATTCTACCAATATTGTTATAGACCTAAAAAATATTGAATTCAGTTTAATTAATAAAATGTGATTTCAGACAAATTCCAACTTTGTCGTGCTTATTTGCTGAACTGCTACTTGCTCCGGACGAGGCTTTTCAGTGTTTTCACCATTATCAAGTCCTAAACCACGACTAAGTACTTGGTTTGGGTAAAGGTGCTTGGTTTGACTTAACGTGGTGGTTTACGACTTGATAATGTTGGAGAGACTGAAAATCCTCGTCCGGAGCATGACATGTAGCTGTTCAGCAAGTAAGCACGACAAAGTTGGAATTACAGGTACTGCTGTAGATACAATCCCTGAAAACCTACTAAATATAAAACTAATAAAACAGTCAACATGCCAAAATAATTCAGAAGACTGTAGTTTCCGGACACAGGGACGGGGAGTGAAGCCTTAATTTTTAAGTAAAGCCTTTTAAGCAGTAGGGCACTTTTAAATTAAATGTAAATTTAAAATTAAATTTTATCACAGTGTCTAAATATAGGCCTATTCACGATTAATTAAATATAAATATTGTTATGCGTAAGAAATTTTATTTATTGAGGTAAGTTATTAAAATTTAATGTTACGTCTAATTCGAAGGAAGATAATGAGAATCGCTTAGTGGGAGAACAAAATTAATCCCACTGGAATATCTGTTGCATCTGAAGTATAAGTTTATTTATGATGTTAATGTTTTCAGCTTACAAGACGTTTATGATATTCGCATACATATAATGTTCTTGCTTTCGAGTTTACAAGTCTCCGGTCACCTACCCAGGTTTCTAAACTCATGCATGTGACGATTGACATTTCAACTGTGGGACCGCGATGATTTTACTTCAGACACAAGTGCTGCCGGCTAATTCTATGACAATATTCACAGATTTGTTGGAAGGATAATATTCAGTAGGCTAGCGTTCAAAAATGTATCGCGCTTATTACGAAATGTAAGTTATTTAAATTTCTCCGACGAGAAGATAACGCAACATTCAATTCCTGACCTGTCAGTTCTCTTTCATTCCTACGGGACATCTCCTTCAAATATAGATAAATTGAGAATTCGACTACTTGAGAATCACTATACAACCAAATATTCCCATCTAACCCGAAGACAGCCGTACAGCTACTGACTACAAAATAAAAGGACGTATAAACTCAGGACCGGCCCCAGCGCTTCTGCCGCCCTGTGCCGCCCCCTCCCTATTTTAACTCCGAACACATTCACGCACGCTAAACCTACTCTAAAGATATGGCGATTGACTTCACATGACGACTAGGGATGTTTCCATTGTTGTGTTTATCAAATAACTAGAACTTTTTCACTTTGACGATGCGGCGAACGGCTACAATAAAAATATTAGAGACAAAACAAGGAATCGTGAGACAATAAAAATGTATGCCTATGTGATGACTTAAAATTATAATACTAACTAAAATTCATTATGATTGAAATATAACAAAAGTAATGTATCATATACCTTAGTTTATTTATTTTATTAACATCATATACCTTAATTTTATTTTTTCCCTCAATTTCAAAACTTAACATCCCGGAATCTGCCGCCCTGGGCGGTGGTACGGTTCGCCCCTGCCTGGAGCCGGGCCTGTTATAAACTACATGCTCTCATACTGTTTCTGCTTTGTAAATAACTTACGATGATATAGAGTAATTAAAAAATAAAGATATTTACGGTTATCACCCGGACTACAAGGCCCGTTAACTACGATATTTGTCTGTCCGTTCTAATAACGATTCATCGATTAGTGAAGTTGCAAAAGTCCTTTCATGACCAATTTAATAAACGTAGTAGGAACTAAGCTGAAATGAGTAGTTGATTCACAGTTGTTGGCGTGACCAAGGCCCTAAGCAGTGTACCATGAACCTCTCCGCTCTGGAAATAAACTTGAAATTGGTTTTTATGGATCGAGGACGTTCGAGGTTTAACTGCCTTTGTCATGGTCATAATTTTTACCGAAGAGACTACTCTAAGATTATTCAAGTTATGATATTATTTAAACTATTTAATAAATTTACGTTCATTTATACATTGTAACGTGATGTTTCACTCTACATAAAGTTTGTCATAGAAATAAGGAAGTACAAAACAGAATTTAAATACTAAACCTGTGTTATGAATTAGAAGTATTCACAAGTAAAATTTAAAATCATTATAAAGTAAAATTTAAAAACTTAAAATATCAAACAATATAAAACAAGTATATAACAAACTTAATAAGAATAATTCCAGTAAACTGCATAACAAATCATGTACAGGTTAAGTAAAAACCTATAATGCAGAGCCTAGCTGGATAACCAGTAACTGGGAACTTGGCAACATAACCTAAAGAAAATGTAAGACAAAGAACTATAAACCTAAATTCAGTAAAATATATACTGTAAGTATTGATTCAGGTATATCTAAGTGCAACTAATAGACACTTAGACAATTCAAGTAGAGATCATTATGTTATAAATGTGTTACAAAAGTTTTATTTTTGTATAATAATGTTGTAGTGTGTGGTAGGAAGGAAAGACTACTATTGCATATTGAAGAATGATAGAAATGTAAGGAAGCAAATGATGTAAATAATTTAGTATTATAAAGTGTGACAAATAAACTGACTACTAGTCAATAAAATAAGAAATAACTATTGTTGGTTATGGACTAGCAATAATGTAGGTAGTAAGAAATAAAAGTTACACAAAACCTGCATCTACTTGATAGATGATAAAAAGAGACAATATCATGTGTAAAAATTGTAATAGACTATGTCCAATATAAAAAGAAATGGTATGTGTTACTAGATTAAAGTATAAGTAATCTTAAATGTCTGTAATATACTAATAAGAAGGTAATTAACAAGATATGTACTTGGACAAAAACCCTACATCTACTGTAGAAGGTAGACAGGGACATTACAAGGTACAAAGCATGTTTATCATAATGTGTATAACAAAAGATCATGTAGTTTATTAGGATTAAATACCAAATGTTACATTGTATTAGAAGTAAGCAATTTTATTGTAAGACATAAAGAATAGGCCAATGTACACAAAACATTCTTAGGCCTATTATACAAACCAAGGGTTTTATAAAAAGTTAAGGTTCATAATTGTAATTACTAGTATTAAAATGTTTGTTAATAGCATAAAATAATATATACAACCGAGAAAACAAAAAATATAATAAAAACGATAACTTAAAAAAAAAAAATGTATTAGCATAGGCCAAACTTTAAAATTGTTCATTTTTTAGAAAGACTGTATGGAAACATATCATGTGAGATCTTAAAATGATCACAAGAAAGAAAGCAATTCAATGGTAATAATATATAGACAATTGTAATTAGCATAAGGAAATTATGTTAAATTTAAGAATTTTAGTAATTTTTAGATCAGAAAGGTGACGCCACGCCACGACAATGTGTTAGATATCGACCAATGGGAATTTTTCACTTTTGGGTGTATTAACCCAAAGACCCACGCCGACTAGCAAAAATTGACGCCGTCAGGACCCAAAGACTGACGCTTAGCGGAGGAGTCGAGTGTTGAATTTCATCTAGTAAAGAACGTCTCTTCCGCGACAGTCGTAGCCGCGAAATTAACATCAGAGTCGAACCTCGGCTAGGTTAGGTGGAACGTAAACATTGAAACATAACCAAAAAAAGTGAAAAGAGTGTCGTGAGAGTTCATACTAGCAAAATCATAGTTAAAGTGCATTAATAATTAACAGTGAATAATAAAGAGTGTTTTAAAATAAAAGGAAAGTATAGTGTGCATACTTAAAGTTATAAAAGACTTATAACAAATTATCATTATATAACTATAACACTTTATGAACACTTGAACTATTTATGCCACAACCACTAAACAAAAACACTATAAATATTATAATTTTTCACTTATAAACCATTATTTCTTTGTTTTTTAATGTTAAAGCGGTATAACTGATTGAAATAGGCTAACCTCAAAAGTCGACATCGATCGACATCCGAAATAATTATTATTCTAGATCTATGATATTGTTCTGTTTTACTGTAGTCACTCTTATATTGTGAGGTTTTGTACTTAGCGAAAGAGATTTTCGTTTATACATTGTAGTCAAAAGATCCCGAGTTTATATATAAATAACTAAATATCACTATTGTATTAACGACTCGGAACACTAAGTTTTTTATAAGTAAAATCATAAAGATTTACCTTAAAGCCTAAACCGGTTTTCTCCTTTAAAAGGCTTCTTCAGAGGCTGCCGTAGGTAGCGCTGTCCGTCTTGTTGTTGGCGACGGGATAGATTTTCGAAAGATCAATGCTGTGTGTGTTGGGTGAGATGTGTTCGAATAATGCGTGCGATTTGAATTGTGTCTGTTCGTTTAGGATGTCGTTTTTATTTGTTTTTGTGTGTTTGTAGATTTCTAATTGTTCTAGAGTGTCTAGTTTTCGGCCTTTTGTGTGTACGTGTAGAATGTTCATGTTATTGTCGATGTTTTTATATGGACACATGTCGACACGTCATGGACAACGAAATCCAAGAATATAAATAACGTAACGATCGGTAGACTAGGCTTGAAGATAGAGATCGTATTGCCAACTACTGAGCTAAAAATTTTAACCAGCCTAGACAATTGTTTAAAAAGAAAAGGTTGTTATTTTATTTTAAAAGAAAAAGAAACCAATATACCTAAGAATAAAAGAAATTGAAGAGAATTAATTGCGTATGGAATTATTTTAAATACTTAACATTCTTTTATCAGTTTTGAAATATTAGTGTTTTAATGAACATTCGAAGAAGAAGTTTGTAGTACCTATTGCCCGGGTACCATGTGCGATTTGAATTAAAGTAGGTAAGTGAATTCAGTCAGCATCCAGGAAGGAATTAAAAGAAGTTAAATAATTTTAATTAATTAAAACATTCAATATACTAGTTCATGAAAAATAACCTCAAAACTGGAACACTATAGGTACAAATCAAGAAGTGAAGGTATAAATTTAACCCCAACTCAAGTCGAATACACAACTCAGTTATCATTTAATAATTTTTTATTAATTTGAAGGTTAAATTGTTTATCAACGGAACCAACATACCTTTTTGATAAGACTTAACATCATAATTCTGATTTGTAATTAATATTACAACTTGGCGTCCAATTAGGGAGGCCTAAGAAAACATAATTAAGAAGATTTTATTATTAAAATAGATCAACCATCAACTCAACTTAAGAAAAAAAATACACGTTACATATATAGGCGCTTACCACGTGAGGCGTAAAAGTAATTCAACGTTATAAATTACTATTTCAGTATTATTGAGTAAAAAATACACACCACAACATTAACGCTTGTTTTACATCAATTTATATATACGTTTGTTTATGATTATGTAGACCTACACACCGATTCTCATTTTATCTGTTATTAATCCATTGGTCTTAACCGCGAGCGGTGGTTTCCGTTATTATTTTTGTAATATACTTAAATCATTAGATCGGTTGTCTTAAAACAGTTTTAAGTCTCACAAACATAAACGTTGTATTTAGTACTTTGAATATTTTATTGTATAATATTAAGACATTTAAGACTTACTTTATTATTTATATGATAAATGTATATGTGTATGTTTTTGTGACTGTGTAGAACGATTAGAATGGAAGAAAAGAATATTTAAATAAGATGAATATACCTTTAGAATACGATATTTTTCAGACGACATTATATTTCTAATGCAAAAAAGCAATGAAGGAGTAGATTATTACTAGTTCAACCAGAAGAACGCTAAAGTTGGTCTGAGAACAAATGTGGGATAGTCAAATATAATGTTTAACAAGGTTAAGATGGAAATTGATAGTGAACGTATGACAGCTCGTGCATGAAAGGAAATATTTAGAATAGTAGCAAATCGTGGCAATTCTATGCCAGAAATTGTCAATTGGTTAAGATCAGGATGGACTGTTTTTGAAAGTATAAGTCGTCTTATGAAGAATAACAAATTTCCTTTCGTTTTAAAAAATGAAAGTGTTTATTAAGTTGTTCTTCTTATCGTGATTCCTAGGAATGAATACGTGAATGGTAAAAAACTGTATGGAAAGAACTATACGGCATACAAACATCACACACAGTTACTCAAGGAAGCAATATGCCGGATATATAAGGAAAGACAAATAAACAATTAAATGCATGCATGGCCAAACTAAAATAAACGATAACACTTACAGAATTTCGAAAATAAAGTGGAGGTGGGCTAATAAGTAGTTGAGAAAAAGGCAGAAGGTCTCAACGCTTGCTAGACTGAAGGCCAAGAAGCGAAAAGAGGCTGTTTGCAAGATGTATGGATGACTCTTTGGTAGTAGAGTGAAGAGATTGGCGAAGAGAAGTCAGTGAAGAAAGTCAGCAACTCTGAGATAAATGTTATTGTTGATGGCGCTACGTATAACATATTTACGTATGCCGTAGCGTTTTACCGTAGGGGAGTCAAAGTGACGATTTACACACACACAGTCTACGTATCATAGTAAGGTAGATTCTCGTATCGCAACGCTAGTGAATAAGACAACACCCATAATCTGTTTCTAATCAACACAGAAATATAGGCAAGGCAAAACGCACAAACACTCATTGGTCTATAGCCTATGTGAGTGCAAGTGCAGAATCCACGTAGACGATCGATTAGTCCAACCATTAATGTTCATGGGTCCTGTACATAGTAAGTCACTATATTAGTCCAACCATAGTACTCCATGGGTCACCCACTCTGCTTGTAGGCTTAAAGTACCGTCTTTAACTACCGGAGGTTACTTTGTTGAAATTATTATTTGCTGGGATGTTTGGCCGTAGTCTACTGCTTGTGTTCAAGACAGACCGCTCACCGCCGGAGCCCATCTTCAGTGTCAGAAACGATTAAAACAATTGGCAAGGTGTCCGCCAATTCAATTGTTTTAATCGTTTCTAACGCTGAAGATGAATTCCGATGGTGGGGCCGAAACGTCTGACTTGAACACAAGCAGTAGACTACGGCCAAACATCCCGGCAAATAATAAGTCCAACAATGTAACGCCGACCGTGAAAGCCTAAGGAATTCTATGCCGGAGATGACTGCTTCGTCCCTTTTTTGAAAGTCTACTGTACTGGGTGAGCGTAACACGGTCACTTTTAACACGTTATACGTGATAAGTTACTTTTATTCAATACGTACCCGTAATTAGTGTCCATTGGAATATGTAACTGTAAAAGGCTAACGAGTGATCGCGTTTTGTTGTTAATGTCATCTTACAAGACGGTAGATGATGGATGAGAACTCCCAATCAGAATTCGCTGAATGCAGTACGCGTGAATTTCCCCCAAGACCCTTGTTCACGCTACACAACATAGTCTTTCTCTTAAACAGTTACTCCTTCACCGTATGTTAAACATCTTTCACTTCTCTTCTACAGTTTCCGTATCTAAGGTTTTTTTTTATCGGCCATCTAAGGACCACATGCCAATTTCAGTTTTTTACTCTTTGATCTTTTCTTTTTCTCCAATATTTTTTCATCTTTTCACTGTGTCTCTTCTTCCTGTCTTCAGTCCATTTTGAACCTGCGTTTTTCTCTCTCCTACCCTGGACTCCTTCCATTTTTAACACTTTTCCCGAAAAACGTCCCTTTCAATTGCTTCTTCTGGGTGTATATATTTTTTTTCTAAATCCTTTTGGACTTCTTTAATCCAACTTGATGTTGACTTCTTCCCCCACAGATATTTGAAGATTTTCTTTGTCAACCTGTTGTCGTCCATTCTATATAAATGTCCAAAAAATAATAGTCTTCTTTTTCTCATTGTTTCTGTTATCTAATATTAATATCTAATATTATCTAATATTTAATATTTGTAACTTTGTCTGAGATCTCTCAGCAGATATTGCCTGTGTTTATGAAACGAATGACATAGTAAGCCGAAATGAAAGACCTAGTTACCAATATAGGCTACTTCAGAGAGAGAACTATCTCGTGTTTACACTTCACAAGTTTAAATGTCCATCGATCTTCACAATGTTAGCCTATATTCTTCTCCAGTGGCTGCTCTAGAACACCCCCCCTCCCCGGGAATCTCAAGTGTTACTGAATTTCAAGTGAGCCTATGTACTGTACCCATCGTTTGTTATTACGTACCATTACTATTCCATTACATACCATTATTATTACATTAAAATTACTTTTTTTACGTTCAGATATTACTGTTATTCCCATCTATTACACTTATATCCCTCACTTATTTATGTTTAATTATTATAATTACGTAGGCTATCACGGCCAGAGTCAAAGATTAAAGAATTCATACCCGGGCTGTTTGGCCATCGTCGATTGCTTTGTTCAGTGATTTTCTAAACGTTTACGGCCATCCACCGGAGGCCTTCTTCAGTAGAAAAAAGTTAAAAGTGTTCGGCAAAGGGTGGAGAACCGAACGTACCAGTAACCGAGGTAAAAGCAAGCTAGGGGTACGTTCGGCTCTCCATCCTTTGCCGAACACTTTTAACTTTTTTTCTACTGAAGAAGGGCTCCGGTGGTTGGCCAATACGTTTAGACAATGACTGAACAAAGCAATCGACCACGGCCAAACAGCCCGGGTATGAATTCTTTAATCTTTAATTATTATTGTTATTCCCACATACTACGTTGGCCACTCACAGTACAAGCTTCTTCTCGAATTCTTCTCGAATTAATTTAAAAACCTTTTACGTTATGTACCAATAATTTTTGTTGCGGAATCATTTGCTTCTTGAGGCTTATTATGATTATCTCGACAAATTGTTCTCAAGTAATGACAACGTATACAGTAACTGATCCTATATATTTCATATAGAATGTTAGGGTACACGGATTTTTCGGATTTAACCGTGTTCCCTGATTCTATTCTTAAGAAGGTTAAACAAAGTCACAACAAAATATATTCCTTAAAATTATGTTACATACGCTAAACATTTGTGTAAGGAGCCTACGCACATATGTACTTATCTGTATAAAGACCTGGCGATTGTAGGTATTAAAACAGTAGATAAATATACGTATAATTCTATGCAAAAGATTGTGCAAAAAAAGTCAAGTAAATACAAGTAAAGCCTTCTTAAATACTTTGAGTACTGTTTAATTGCTTGAGAAAGCAGTATTGTTTCCTTAAATGTATAATCTCTATGAAGCATATCTGTATATTCAATGGAACATTGGTAGCGCTATTACACCAGACGTTTTAACAAGGCTAACGAAACTGAAACCTGCTCAGCACTTTACTCGTTTTACAACAGATGCGATGCAAACGTATAATTTTATTTTCCTTTATCAGTAACAGTGATAAACAAGTTGACAAGTAATAAAGTACCGTAACTTCTCAAACAACGAATTTAAAGCGGGTACGTTTTGTACAAAAGAATGAATTTTTAACGCCTGCTCTGTTAATTTATTGAAAAGAAATGTGTTCGGGATTATTACAATAATATCCACTCACGAAAGGAACTGAAGTCTTGAAGTGAAAATTTGGGGACAGCAACAAATAGAATCAGAGCGAGCGGCAACTCTGTAATTGTCCATACCCCAATACGTCTAATGATGATGATGATGATAATAATGATGATGATGATGATAAATAAAAGAACCTAGTCTACTGGCTCAAAATCCGATTTAAAAAATTTTAATTAATTTCGTTTTAACCAATCCAATTAAACTACTACATTAAACATAGCGCTTAATAAATTAATTATATATAAACAATATAAATCCATGAAGGTTAGATATAAAATCTAATCGACTCAACAGATGGTTTAGGTGTCATCTATACTTTATGCAAAAGTTCGAGTATGCTCATATATATTTTTTTCATAAGTTTAATAATAAGGTCACTTTATTAAGTAACGTTTCTAAAGCTCCTTTCTCTTGACAAGTTCAGATAATTATCACATCTTACCACCACTTTGGAAAAACCTATATAGACATAAAAACGATTGTAGCTTATATACCAAAATAAAAGAGAGAACCACTTCAATACAAATGCAATTCAATACAAAACACGATATGATTTTGGAAACACTAGAAACAGAAAATACTCATAATATGTTACAAGTATTTAAAAAATTCTCACAAATACATTACCATGTACTCAACGCAACTATAAAGTGTATTACACCGGCCAGGTCGCAGGATTTTTTTTTTATTCTCGTTGCGTCAAGTATTGTAGTTGCACAATAATTAAATAATTTTCAAAGAGGAGTGAGATGTTATTGACATGAAATAATTACGGTAATTAAAACCGTTTCAAAATAATCATACTAAGATTTATTAATGTTAATTGAAAATATTAAAATATTAAAATTTCAGATCTTTGATAAGTAAAATATTCTCTTTTATAAGTTTACATAAAGTACCATATAACCTTCTCTGCTATTCATCACATATTAAAATAAATAACCATATAATCGTACTAGCTAAACAGACATGTTAAACAAATTATCTAAACTCTTTTTATTTCAGTGTGTCTGACTTTTACTCCAATTTTTAAATAATAATAGCAACTCACATACAAACAAAAAATAATATTAAACTCAAGAATAAAATTACTTGTTGCTATAAACAAAATAAAATAATAACATTTACTTTCAACCTATTACTTAATTCTACTGACACACCCAGATTTTAACATATAGCAGAAGATTAGTATTTTTTTAATTTTCTTATTCAATTAAATTATTTACTTTACTAATATTTAAATTTAAAACTTTAAGTCTTTATTTTTCATGTATAATCTTTCTTTTTTAAAGTTCTTTTCACCAACAAAAAAATATAATTGTTTATTCATCACCTGCGTACATCTGCCGTTACCGTTGCGCGCGCGCGCGTGTGTGCGTGTGCGTGTGCGCTGAATCCTGAGAGTTTGATGATGGTGGTGGTGATGATGATGATGATGATGATGATGATGATGATGATGATGATGATGATGATGATGATGATGATGATGATGATGATGCTGATGGGTTCTCTGTCTCTACGGGTTGTTGTTTGTGATGGTCCAGAGTTCCTCCATACGTCTTGGTGTGTGTGGTCCTGAGCGATCGGCAAATCGGCAGCGTGACGTTGTGTGAAGATTTGTTGAGTCCGTAACCGCCCCAAAATTGCCGGTGGTATTTATACTGGACGGTGATCTGACAGGTCCAGGATTGTTTTCGTCCTGTTAGATATTGTCACTTCGTGCATAGCGTCCTTTTAATTACAAATCACTTTTTGGTTCATTTTCACGATTTCGTAAACATACTCGTAGCACGAGCGATATCATCGTTTGCGTAATGTTTTCCTGGTCACTCACATATACACACTTATTAATTACTATTTAATTACATTAGTAATTAACATTAAATTACCCAGCCTCTTTATTATTACACAATTTTCAATAATTTTTATATCACCATATTCATTAAAAATTCCTTAATGTAATGGTGTCTTTATAATTTGGGTAAGTCTTCGTTCACAGGTTTAAAACGTATTAATTAGTTTATTTTTATCCGGTTAAAACCTGATTACAGCCGTAGCATCACCCCATATTTTCCTGTCGTAGCTTGCGTTACACACACAAACACACAAACGCTGTATTCACGCGGGGGCAGGTGTACCTTCTGACAATCCTTAGCCTGCATAATATTGTCTTAGTCTGCATATACTTTCTATGCTAAATATTTACAAACATACCGCCCTGAGCAAATATGCAAATAAACATGCATATGTTTGTTGTTCCAATAAACATATCCACCAGGATTATTGTTGATTCAATTAAATTATATTTTATAATTTGACCAAAAGAAATTTCAGTACTTAGGTTTGTTTTAAATTCGTTTATCCAATTTCATTGCTGGAGAGATATCGTAATAATTTCTTAGCTTATCTGTGTTTAAGGATTTTGTAGGAATCAACTTGTTTTGATTCAAATATATTCGAATACAAATAAGCAAAAAATAGTAGGTTATATGATTTGCTCAGTTTATTTTTCTTAGCATTTATTTTTTATATTTTTTAATATTTGTACAAGAAATACGTGATGGCGCCAGTTTCAACACAGTTGTTTACAAACCTTCCTTCTACCAGTAATATAACAATTATTGTAGGCAACTGATAAGATTATAATTGATAAGAGGTTTTCAAACAATAATTAGAATTACTGTCTGCCCATCTTATCGTGCAGTTTGTAAACACTTTCATAACCGCAACATCAGTCAAGTGAAGCTCTTGAAGGTTACTGATAAAAAGGCGTTTAATGCTGTTATCAGAAGGTATACCTTGGCGTTGCGTAACCGGATATAGGCCTGTTATAATTTGGAAATGCTTATCTCTTTCACCTTTTCACTACATGAAGACGGCCTTGTTACAAAACACAAAGCACTGGCGCCTGCATGACATAATGTTAGACGTTTCTGTATTCAGCACCGACGAATCAAAACTTTGTTTTGAACAAATATTTGAACAATAGCAATATCCCACGTTTTTTTTCACAAAAACATATTGTCTGTTGTTTCTCCACATCCTCATCCTCGGAAGTGGCCAAACTAAAAATAAATTTACTTAACCGCCCTTACGTGGGCTACACAAACAGACCTATCAGTGAGCACAAGCCTGCAGTGTCATAGTCTTGCAGTCAACATGTGCCCCGCAAAACATAACATACATTTTGAAGGGGCGTAACAGCAACAGAAAAAAGAAAAAATAAAGAAGCACTAAAATCATAAAAGGGAGAGGGCGGTGTGAACAAACAAGAAAATAGGCTCAGATTACATAAAAATTGGACAACTGTTATCCAAGAACACCGCACATAACAACACTGTTTTTCGGTTAACATACGTCGTTTTACATCCCTTGAAACCAAACGTTTCGTGGGCGTAATAGTACATTAAACCGTGTTGTTGTTAGAGGTAACCACGAAAGTTTACGAGCGAGAACACCCCGTATGTGTTAGATTCGGATACGTTGACACCAATCTGTCAACAAAGTCAGACGATCAGAGACTACTGGATGACACGTTAAGCCAAACCGACACAACAAGAATAATACCTGGATTTTGTTGTCCATGACATGTCCGATGTTATCAACTAACTATATAAATTAATACTGGCGCGGAACACAAAATATTATTGATAAAAATTATTAAATTTTTACCTGACTGGTCGTTAGAGCTTCGTCATGCCGGAAACTAGACACTCTTGAACAACTAGAAATATACAAACACACAAAGACGCATAGAAACAACATCCTAAACGAACATAGACAATTTAAGCCACACGTACTATTTGAACATATTACACCACACGCGCCGCGCGCGCAACGATCTTTCGAACGAAGGCGCCGTCACCAAAAGCAGGACGGACAGCGCTCTTAGAGGCAGCCTCTGGCGAAGTTCTAACGAGCGAAAGCTAGTTTAGGCAGTCAGGTAAAAAATTTCGTCATTTTTAGCAATAATAATTTGTGTTCTGCGTCCTATTATTTTATATAGTTAGCTAAGAATAATTCATTTCAGAGTCCATCAAATTCAAAACGTGGTCAACAATCCAAGGAAACTCAATCGCGTTGGTTAATTTCATCTGCGAATCTTTTCAGTACACAGACTCATGCATTCAATGTAGATCATAATGGGTGGCCGAAAGATCACTCAACCCATAATTTGAAAATGTACTTCTCAAAACCAGGAATATGTAGAAAAATTAGACTTACGGCGTTAGTGATACTGCACCGTTTCCAGCTGTAATTGTACACTCAGCGTAATATTTTTGTGAAATGCGTGTTCTTTAGCGATAGACATTTTGCAGAAGTTAGGCGTACAGCACGAAAGATGTTCAGATGTATGTTTAAGATAGCGTACATTTCACACGTGGAGCGTAGAAGTTCGGCTGCCCTTTGAGCGCTTTTGGATAAACTATTGGTTCGATAAACTCGAGTCGCAACAGTGTCCTAATATCAAGGAATATTTACTAGCTTCCTGAGAGACAAAGTGACTGCGATAACATCCTGGAATAATGGTCGTTTCAAACGTAATACTGTCTCATTACCATTTTTTGTACGGCGAACGCCTTGCACAGGTAACCTACATCACCTTCCTCATTTAAACTTTGTTGTTGGTACAAAGCGACCGTTATTATGTTACATAATAAATGTGGTGTATTATTACACTAACTGAATAAACCACTTTTCAAGAACCTATTTTATTTCAATAGTGGATAGCGCTTTCCAGGATCGATTGTGTTTTTTTCGAATATTACGTTAGTATAATATTTAGGCTACATCATTAATAATAATCAATAACTGTTACACCAATGTGTGGAATACTCTGTATTCCAATGTGTGTACAGTGCAGTTGCTTTTCTTGGCGTATTATGAATTAATATTATTTTAAATAATGACATATTTATATCAATACATCTTGGCAGTACACTTAAATAATGTTAATATGTGCATATAGGGCCTTAGTAGACCAGGTGGTATGTCCCCTGGCTACTGAGCTAGAGGTTCCGGATGTGATTCGCGGGGAACGTTATAAAATTAAGCCCCGAAGTTTCCTGTGGAAATGAGTAGCTCTGGAATAAACGTCATGGCCAATAATGAACAGCTGAAATGTAGTGCTGGCCACAGAAGAGGGGTTGTGAGAAGCCCGTCGTCCGCTATTGCGCCGCGTCCCGAACTCTTCTAGAGCTCCCGCCGACCAAACATTCAGGGTATTTTAGATGTGCCCTGCTACCGGACGTGTCTAATTGAGCGTGAGGGGTCGCCGAGGCCGGGTCCAAGATTCATCTGACACAGATAGTTTCGACCGAGAGCGTTTATGAAGGGGTTGCCCTTAAAGCGGGCACAGCGACGGTAGAACATTCTAGAAAGTGTTCGTATAGTCGCGTTAGGGAACAGACATGTAAAAATTCTCAGACGTGTAGGGGTTCGAAGTGAGAAAGTGGGATTTGCAAGCCCAGCGCAATTCTCGGTCCAAGAGAGACTGAAGCTTTAACGTATAGATCTTAGCTAAGTAGTCCCACACAGGGATCGTGTAGGTAACCATCGGCGCCACATACGTAGTGGCGATAAGTTTTCGTGGGCGGTGGGTCATCGATTTGCTGCAAAACAGGGATCGCAGCTGATAAAGACGGTTGGCAGTTTTCCGGGCTACGTGCTCAGAATGTGTCCTCAGGAAAGAAGTCGATCGAGGTGAAGTCTGAGGTACTTCACACCAGGAGACCAAGGCAGGGAAGTATCGCTTATGTCGGGGAGCCTCCTACGTCTGGAGAAGATTACATCTGTGCTTTTGGGTGCGTGAATAGCGACACTCCAATTCTCTGCCCACGTTGACAAACATGGCCAACCTGGTTACAGGTAACTTGGGCACGTCATTGACGTATGCAGAGAAAAGCAGGGGCCCTAAGACCTTCCCTGAGGTACACCAGCCGTAATTGTCCTTTCCGAAGAAAGAAGCTTCCGAAGCTAGTAGTCAAATGAAGATTGCAATCTGGAAGCAGAATCTCCGTGAGTCTGTAAAGAAGTCCAGGATTAGTGCTGGCCACACCTACCATCCTTAATGCCGTACGGGTCAAACTGGCAGCCTGCCCTGCCTGGCTCTTACAAGCAAATTTAGTGGTTAAAGAAAAAGGAGCCGCTATTATATATACGCCTACATATAAAACTAACTTAAACATCCCAAACATATTTGTAATAATTTTTGAATAATTTTTATACATTAACGCAGTGAATTACAGTACACAACTATTATTATGCAATTAAAATATTTTTCTATAGAATTTAAAAAACGAGGACTTTGGTCCCAAACTGCTATTACCTTTCATTACTGTTTCTTGTCTTAATTGTAATAATGTACAACACTATCCCATGATCAGAGTAACAAGCAATCGTATACTGACTTACAGTTCTCTCTTCTTAAAAAAAAAAAACTTGAAAAATTACTCTTCTTCTTGATAGGTTCTTAAATATGCTGTAGCTATTAAGTATCTCATTCTTCATTATTATCTCTGTTCTTCTAATAAGCACCGATTACGTCAATCGAGATGGCAATGATGATCTCCCTTGTATTCATCTTCTGTTTCATATTGGAACCTAATCGAATAAGACTAGTTTGTGTGGCTCTCGTGTTCTTACGCACAACTAATTCTTCAATAATTATCCTGGTTTCTGTTATTCTGTGGCGTTAATTGTTACATCCTTTGATAAAATCTATTGTCACTCCACCATTCTCATAGCCTATGTATTCTCTGAGCACTCCCTACCTTGCTAACATGCTTCGTTTGAAATGACAGCATGCCCTGGAAATATTCATTTTAAATGGAATATTTTAAGTAAATCGTTTTCCTTCTGTCCCCATGTGCGACGGTGTAACAACCACACTATCATTCAACTTTGGAAACTGTTTCTGCCTCCGCCTCCGCCACTACTACTACTCCGAGTGAGATTACAACATCCGGCGTCACTCGCATTCCATCTTATTCTACCTTACAAGTTACCCTGTTGCATGCATATGTCTGACCTGCATCGTTTGCCTCACTACCAATAAGGTCTCTGTCTCCTTCTCCGTTGGATCGGGGTCCAGTGACATATTTTAAATGGCCACCTGTCATTTGCTACACTTCTTACGTTCACATACAAATACCCTCAATTGTGTCCAGAATATTTATCGTTACCCCACTACGATGGAGAATGAAGGAATATCCTACTTCCTCCGTTACGGGATAAATGTAACTTCACTTGAGTCACAGACAATCCTCTCTTTTTGTTCCCATTATCCACTGCGTTTTGCAGACTTGTTATTTCTAAAATAGTAAACAGTCATGAAAAACAACGTTTAGTACTTTTTTATAAGAGGTCCAATATCTGACTTTAACTTTTAAGAAATCTCGTTTTATACAGAATCAAAAATGTTTTATTAGTGTAGCAGATAGTACTAATTTAAGAACAACACTGATTTAAAGACTTATTTTTCTTTTGACTATGTTAGAATGGTTGAGCGCAATCAGATAATGGACGAATCGTTTTTTGTTAATAAAAATAAGATGCGTGTCAAATCAGTGCCAAGGATAATTTCAATTGAATGATAAATTTTGGATAATTCATGTTTTTTTTAAACGACTAAATAACACTAGTTTTGCGGACACAGGATGTGGACTTTACAAGTTTTAGTGCAAATTAGTAAACACTGAAAGTTGCTAATTAACTTCAATTTTTTATTAGTAAAGTACGAAAGTAAAGTGAAAGGTTAAAAATTAAATTAATGCTGAATTTTGTCAGAGAAGAGGAAAAGTAAATAATTGCATGTCAAAATCTTGTCAATTGTTTAGCAAAAACATATAGTTCTCAATTTCTAGCCTTTCATGGGATCGGCCTAAATAGTTACAAAGTGTTGACAATGGTTTCACACAACTGGTAGTCTCTAGCAGTGGACTAAATACGGGGGTGATACGGGATCATCCCCCCCCCACAGCTATTGACAGAGGTAGGCAAAATTTCTTATTCACTTATTCACTTAATATTTCTGAGCCAGTTGCGTGTCTCTAGCTAAATCTCATAAATATTTATTGAAATAAAAGGCATTACAATATTGATAAAATTAATTTAAGTCGTTTTAGTCGTAGAGACAAATACTGTCAGGTGGTGAGGGTCCGAATGTCTTGGCAAAGAAGCCACAAAATATGATCTTGGTCTCCAGTCACAAATATAGATCATTCACTTAATAATGAATGTTTTAAAATTAACCCTACTTGTATAAGTTGTTCCCCCCCCCCCCACCGAGTCCAAATAGCAAGGATAAATATTTGGTAAATAATGCTGGAAAAAACATACGGTGCAGCGACTGTAATATCTTTGATCATTTCTGCAGACAAACAAATAACTGCAGATCTCTTTGATATCTCAAACAAATTAACAACAGAAGATGTTTGACAATGTATTTTAGTTTATGTCGGTTAGACTGAATGTTTTTAAAATTTAAGTTAATTAATCTTAAAAAAATTAAGATTTGTTTTTTATATTCAAAAATTAATTACAACCAAGTATTTTAAATGCTCTAAAGGAGGAACCCTGAAATTCTCACTTGTCGGGAGGAAAAACGGATGGCCCTCTAAGCCACAAGTTAATCTTATCCCCTTCATAGCTGTGAATTCTAGTAACGCCACTGAGCTCTACATAATATTGAGGTCACTGCTGACGGGGCGCAAATCCAAAAGAAAAATCTACCCTTCATAACTGGCTTGAAACTTGGCTTTTCTTGATTCGTCGGTGTTATTGCAATTTAAGCTTTTCCGATCTCTTAATACATATTGTAGCATTCTTTATTGTGAATTAAATAATAAGAGTAAGTGCTTGCAATATCTCTTTTTCAGTATGTTGTTGTTGTTGTTGTTTTTTGGTTAAACGCCCCACGTTGTGGATGCCATTTTGTCACGTTACTGTTTTTTACTGCTTGATAAAATTGATAATTATGACTAATTACTGGTTGGGTTAAGTCTTTTCAAAAACAGGCATTTTGTGTGCGTTGATCTATTTTAATAATGAAATCTTATTAATTACGTTTTCTTAGACCTCACTAGTGGTTTGCACTGATTGGTAATATTATTACCAATAAAAATTCAATAAGAATTAAGCGCCCTTAAACTAAGATAATTTTTTTCAAATTATCTGTTGATTAACCATTAAACTTTCAATTTAATAACAAATTATTAATTGAGAACTGAGTGTTGTATTCGACTTGAGTGGTGGTTATATTTATACCTTGACTTGTTGATTTGTACCTAGTGTTCCAATTTTGAGGTTATTTTTCAGAAATTAATATATTTAATCGTTTAATAGATTTAAATGATTTAACTTCTTTTAATTCCTTCCTGGAGACGGATTGAATTCACTTACCTACTTTAATTCAAATCGCATATGGTAGCAGGGCAATAGGTACTACCAACTTTTTCTTCGAATGTAAACAAACACTAATATTCCTAAACTGATAAAAAAAATTGTTAAGTATTGAAAATAATTCCATACACAATTAATTCTCTTCAATTCCCTTTATTCCTGTTTATATCTGTTTCGTTTCCTTTTAAAATAAAGTGACAACCTTTTCTTTTTAAACAATGGTCCAGGCTGGTTAAAATTCTTCGCTCAGAAGTTGGCAATATGATCTAATTCAAGCCTAGTGTACAGATTATTTACGTTATTTAAATATAAATTAGGTTCTTTTGACTACAATAATAATAAATAAAAAAATATCTTTTACGAACTACAAAACCTCACAATATAAGAGTGACTACCATAAAACAGAACAATATCTTAGATCTAGAATAACAATTATTTCGTATGTCGATCGTTGTCGACTTTTGAGGTTAACCTATTTCAATCGGTTATACCGTTTTAACATTAAAAAAAAAAAACAAAGAAATAATGGTTCACAAGTGAAAAATTATAATATTGATAGTGTTTTTGTTTAGTTGTTGTGGAATAAATCGTTCAAGTGTACACAAAGTGTTACACGTATAGTAATTTGTTATAAGTCGATTATAACTTTAAGTATGTACACTATACTTTCCTTTTCTTTTAAAACACACTTTATTATTCACTGTTAATTACTAATGCACTTTAACTCTGCTTTTGTTAGTATGAACTCTCACGACACTCTTTACACTTTTTGGTTATGTTTGTAGGTTTACGTTCACCTAACCTAGCCGAGGTTCGGCTCTGATGTTAAATTCGCGGCTACGACTGTCGTGGAAGAGACGTTCTTGACTCGATGGATTCTCACACTAGATTCCCTCGCTAAGCGTCACCTTTTTGCTTGCTTGGTGTGGGCTTTTGGGTTAATACAGCAAAATATAAAAATTCCGGTTGGTTGAAATTTCTCGCATTGTCGTTGATAGCGTCAGTCTTTGGGTTGATACACTTTTGTTTTCTGAGATCAAAATTAACAAAATTCTTAAAATTAACATAATTTCCTTATGCTAATTACAATTGTCAATATATTATTACCATTGAATTGCTTTCTTTCTGCTAATCATTTTAAGATCTCATATGATATGTTTCCATGCAGTCTTTCTAAAAATTAACAATTTTAATATTTGGCTTATGCTAATACATTATTTGTTAAAAGTTATCTTTTTTATTACAATTTTTGTTTTCTCGGTTGTATATATGAGTTTATGCTATTAACAAACATTTTAATACTAGTAATCATAATTATGAACCGTAACTTTCTATAAAACTCTTGGCTTATATAATAGGCCTAAAAATGTCTTGTGTACATTGGGCTATTCTGGTCTCTTACAATAAAATTGCTTACTTCTAATACATTGTAACATTTGGTATTTAATCCTAATAAACAACATGATCTTTTATTATACACATTATGATTTAAGACATGTTTTGTACCTTGTAATGTCCCTGTCTACCTTCTACAGTAGATGTAGGGTTTTTGTCCAAGTAGACATCTTGTTAATTATGTTCTTATTAGTATGTTACAGACATTTAAGATTACTTATATTTTAATCTAGTAACATATACCATTTTTTTATATATTGGACATTGGCTATTACAATTTTTATACATTATATTGTCTCTTTTTATCTACCAAGTAGATGTAGGTTTTGTTTAACATTTATTTCTTACTGACTGCATTATTATTTGTCCATAACCAGCAATAGTTATTTCTTATTTTATTGGCTAGTAGTCAGTTTATTTGTCACACTTTATACTACTAGTTTATTTACATTACATTCTCCCTTACATTTCTATCATTCTTTAATATACAATAGTAATCTTTCCTTCCTACCACACACTACAGCATTATTATACAAAAATAAAACTTTTGCAACATTTTTATAACATAATGATCTCTATTTGAATTGTCTAAGTGTCTATTAGTTACGCTCAGATATAACTGAATCTATACTGACAGTATATATTATACTGAATCTAGGTTTATAGTTCTTTGTCTTACATTTTCTGTAGGTTATGTTGCCATGTTCCTAGTTACTGGTTATACTTAGTTCACAATACTTTATATTTTTATTATGGTTTACACTGTGACAATTGCACTGTTTAATTATTACCACTATTTATTACTTTTACTTTTTAATACACATAATTATGACAATAATTATCTGGTCTTTACTATAACTCTATATATATGCTAATTACAAATGCAGTCTTAGGTCTGAGACCTAACTGGACTGTTAGGTTTGTTACATAACTGATTTTTCTTAACCCTAAATAGTTTTTTTACTTATATACTCAAACATTACTTTTTTCAGTATTACAATAAAATATAGGGTATACACTCACTCCCCTAATCTATTGGGTAATTTATTATGTCAAAGATATAGTCTAGTCTATTCCTTTTTTATGTCTGTTTTGTCAAGTTATGTATTATGTTCGTTTACAAGGCTAATTTATGTTTTAAATCTATTCATGCATCTGTAACAATTATTCTTTATTTATTCATGGTTTATTGAATTAGTTATTATAATTCTTCCTTTATATAATTATTTTTTGATTGTTCTCATTAGATCACTATTGCCTTCCTCATTTGTTTATTTGATTAAGTTCCCTAAATATTTTGATAATTCAATTGAGTTTTTTGTTTTGTATCATCTTGTGATGCTACAATATGCACTCGTGGACTCTCTCTGTCTCTTTCTCTCACACACACACACACACACACACACACACGCACGCACACACACACACACACACACTCGAGCGCGCGATTATATGCATGAACGTGCGCCATTTCATAAGTGTAAAATTTTATTTTCGAAGTCAAGGACGTCAATATTTGTATCCCCGTAGAAAATTCAAGTTCATATTTGTGGGGTCCAAATCAGTAATTGCTGCGTAGGTGCGCGTGCGTTATTATAACACAACAAATTACGTACAATTTACATATAAAGTGGGAGGTGTTCCGGAAGTCTTTGTACTGAACTGAGCGTTGTACGTAAAACACAACCTTGAAGCGGTGAAAGATTACGACGCCATAAACGCACCATAACTAGCGGCATTTTGGAAGTGAAAAAAAACTTAATTTGTTTACTACCATTTTTGTTTTTAAACAACAGTTGAGTCTGTACAAATAACCTAGTTGTACACTATTTGGATGTATAAATAGTCTAAATGGGGGCGTTAAATAACGACTCTAACGTTAACAACAAAGCGGTAGAGATACGCGTATGTTAAACCAAATATTTACACAAAACACAATGACGGGACCGTATGAGGCGCAGTTCACAGACCCAGGAAGCGAGTGATAACGTAAATCTCGCGTAAATCCTTGAGATTGGGGCAGGTCAGTGGCCTTTTATCGGCGTTAACGCAACACCGCAGTGATGTCACCGTTGACACAGACACAGGCACACAGTTTTTCTTAAATAATACGTAATTAGTGTGCTAAAAAACCAGATGATATGTACGTACTATATAATTATGGCTTCCGTGTTTAAACGTGTATTGTCAACATTGTACGTGAATTAACCTACAATATAAAAAAATGATTACCTAAAATTTTTTTAATTTTCTTTTTTTTTTGTTTAATCTGTGATCATTGTTTAGACGAGGGGTTTTCAACTTCAGACCTTGTTTCATTTCTGAAGCCTCGCCCTACCAGGAGGCAAGCAAGGAATTGAGGGGAGGGCGAAGTTGAATTTGGGGGGATATAAAAATTTGACCCACTGAATATAATTGTTGGACATTCTTTAATGGCCTAAAGTATAAATGATAGGAATGAGTGAAGATAAAAGTACAGTGTGTTAATATCAACTCAGTACCTTTATTAACGTACAAGTATAAAATCAATATCTGTGTTTGTCAGTTCATTGTTCTTTTAAAAAACGTACAATTTAAAATACACACTTTTCATTTAAGTTATTTATCAACAAAAAAATTAGCACGGTGGTAAGGTACAGTTACAGTTTAAAGTAGGCCTAATTTTAGAGTAAAACCATGAACTTACATAACGTGATGTGAATTTTATATCACATTCACAATCACAAAACCATTCTACAATAACAAGACGCAGAAAAAAATTCATCTTAAGTGACCGTTTGGAAGGGGATTTCCCCTATTTCACCCATTGGATCCGTGCCTACCTGGAGGAAAGTAAGCCTAGCTATCGAAGCATGTTGTTTTTAAATAAAAGGTGTAACGTGTTGTGTAGTTTTCACAATTTGCAAAATACAATTACATAAATCTTTGTCATTTAAGTACTTCTCGGTTACTGTGACCCTTGACCTTTGTGCTTGATATCGAGAAACAAATTGTTATACACGCTACGGTTGTGTTGCTACGAGGGATAACCAAAAATGACCTCTGTCCATATGTTAAGGCGACTCCAAATTTGGTTTAGTAAATAACACCTTAACGACACCTGATTCTACCAAATAATAGGTAAGAAATCCCATTAATAAAGTTTTATTTGATCTCTAAGTGCTGTGTAAACTTCTTAAAATTGTACTGTTTGTCCAAGTATTTCTTTTTTCTTGACTGAACGTTACTTTAGATGCTGAGTGATTCTGCAACTCTATGCTCGCTTCTTACAAAGAAATATACACAACATTCACAGCAAATGAATCAACTATCCACGCTTAACTCGGTGATTCCCTAGTATCTGGCCTCCTTTTAAGTGATTTTCACTTGCGGTCCTTTTGGAATGTCCTGGGACTCCCAGGAGACATATGCCCCCCCCCCGCCCCGTTGAGGATCGCTGGTTTACACGTCTTAAGGTGAGCAGATACGTCGGTTCTACTGAGAAACTCAAAGATTCATGAATTTTTTTCAAATTATATATTTGTCCAGGATCATTGACCAAACTACCATAGTTTCCAATAAACATCGCTAATGCTACCCATGCCGAGGAATCACCAACTGATCGGAATATAAACTTGTCGCGTGAACTCGACGGATATTTGAACTGAGGATGTGATGTATAATAGAGCAAAAAGTATATATTTGAAACGATATCAGTCGGTTTCTGTACCGGTAGCAAACGTGTGTCAAACGGTTTGCTACTACCAGAAACGACCTTATTAAGTGTTGTCTGGCATGCAACAGCCAACTGCGGCGGTTGCTAGTCCACTGTTTACCAGACGTTTCAGATTCAGACAGAATAGAATCAACTCAAGCCATCTCGGCTGCTCTGTCGTCCTAGGCCCGGGAAACCAAAAGATGTGTAAAGACCTCTTTGCAAGAGCCATTCGTAGAGCCTGGTAGCTCACGGTTCTGGACAACGCCTAATGTCGGTTGCGCCTACCTCCCACGCCAGTACGACTCTGAGCTCCTGCGGATGAATCCTGAATGAAACTATGGAGGCATACCCCAGACGTGGGCCAACGCACGTACACACACCAGGGAGTAAGATGCCCCGTGCAACTTCTGCTTGTCAATTAGAAAAGACATGACATGACATGACATGAAAACTTATCGGTTAGCCAGTTCGTCAGGTCTTCATATCGCATGACTGAAACAACGATACACCATCACTACAAAGAATCTCTGATTCTCACAGTTTTCCCGTCCACACGGTACAAAGATTTTTTTCTATGTTTCCAGCATCACGGAAACTAAGCTTTTTTATTTATTTCGCACATACAGCATGCAGAGAACATGTTTTATGATTTTTCTTGAATCGCACCTAAAGGAATATTTCTAATAGTTTACCTCTAACAATCTGAAACTAGAGACCATGGGCGTAAGAAGAATTTTATTTCGGAGGGGGTTAATCAAAAGTAGAAGGGAATAAATATTGTGATTACTCATCTAGTAACAACACTTCTGCAGATACACAGAATTTAATATAACTGTTCTCTGTAAATAATGTTTAGACCTTCCTGAAATGAACAACAAAATGGCACTATATTACGGTTTTCAGTCAAATGGGAAATTTCGAGGGCGTTTGTACCTCCAAAAGCTCCCTCTGCCTAAGCCCATACTAGAGACTATAAAAAACGATTAAGTATAGTTGCTCAAAAAGTAGGCAATCTTGAATCATAAATCTTAAATCATAATTTATAAATCTTATAAACATATAAGAGTATAACGGGAAACTATAAGAACTTTATCCATTATATACTGTAAACCTAGCCTGTATAGTCCTAGTCCTAGGCCCATTGGTGCAAGTCATGTTTTCATATGGTTTGTTTTTTGACTCCTAGTCCTAGCCCCACTGGTCTAAGTCATGTTTTCATATCGTTTGTTTTTTGACTCCTAGTCCTAGGCCCACTGGTGCGTCATGTTTTCATATTGTTTGTTTTTTGACTCCTAGTCCTAGGCTCGAAAAAATCAAGTTCGAAATAAGGGCTGATTCTAATTGTACTACCCTAAAAAAAAATCATTTTCCAAAAAGTGTCTATGTGTGTGTCTGTGTGTCTATGTGTAGAATTTTTACTATGGTGGACGATAACTGCCCCAAATTCAAACAGAAGGAAATAATTTTTTGCTTATGTCCCTGATTTGTAGAGGACTCAAAGCCTATTGATTTTGGTGAAGATCGGTTAACGGGAAGGGGAGTAGTTACGCTGCAACGTTTTATGTTTTAACAAGAGTAAAGTACTTAATTTTGATAAATAAAGTATCCTGAAAAGAAGATCATAATAATCCACTGTAGAAAGGTAGATGAAATATCTATAAATGAAAAGGGTAGTTGAAGGGGGAGGCGATAATTTTTTATATGTGTACTACGTTATCGGCAACAAAGAAGTAGTTTGTTGTTAAAATTCCTTCCCGGGTTGTATGGCCGTGGTCCAATGTTTTCTGCAAAACCGAACGTTTCGGCAGTGCCATCGACTGCCATCGTCAGTGAAAATCGAGTGCGCTAACGTGAGGTGGTATACGTTAGTGACCACAGTACTTCTGAAGAAAGAAGTAGTTTCTATGGAAATATTTCATTTCAAAAATGATTTTAAAAATAAATCTTAGAACATGGAAGTCATGTATGGTTCTCCACACAGATATTTAAGTATACAAACAGGTTTATTATACAGCATTAGAGTGTATGTTTGAAATATGAAATATAGAAAAATCAACTCAAACAATAAGTAGGGTATCTTGTAAACAGTGTTTAGATGACGCGTATTTTTATTACGTTATTATCGTTTAGTTTAATGGGACTGAGTTCAGCCACTTTAAAGATAGTAATGTTGATTTGTCTTAACTTGTTTTTTCTTTTGTATGAACCGACCCGACCCCGGACCCCCCACAAAGCCAAATAAATTCTAAATGCGCTACTGATTATTACGTGCAATTATGATCGTCTTAAATTATCATTTAACGTAACACAAAAAGCTGGAATACGTTATGGTGTTTCTTTACAGTTGGAAATGTTATAACCAATTCTGACGCGCAGATAATACAAAAATACGATTTGGTGCACTAACGTCTAAAAAGCAGAGAACGCTTCAGACTGTGATAGATTTTTTTTTCAGTTTCCATAATTCCGTTAGACGTTTAACACTCGGTTAGTAAAGTAGTATAACCTTAGTCATTAACGCTGGAAGGCCACAACCGCTCAGTTACAGTTCGGTAACTTCCTAACGATCGAATACAATCGTTGTTTCCTCGAACGTGTTTTGTGTCTTGTTTACAGATAAAAGTAGAGTTTTGCTGAAATCAGTATTCGTTTGCTAAAAAACAGATTTTTTTTAATTATCTGACGAACACATGTAACTGCCTTGTGGCTACTGGATCATACCTACGAAACATTGACATATCACTGTTCTGATAATATCTCTGTACTGTAAACTGGCCTCAACGGAAGAAGAACGCACATTCTTTAGTCTTTTCTATCTCAGATCACTAATGTGTATCCAGCTGATAAACAAAACAGTTTTTAAAATGAGGAAACGTTGTTTGGATAAGTAAATAAGGAATTGTGTGAATTCACAGCGAACTTAGGCTCTACGCTGTTGCTGGTGATGATGATGCTGACATTGATTATCTAAAATATTTAAAACTATTCGTACAATATAGATAGAGATAGTAAACACGAGATTTCGTACACTGTGATCACACGCGCGCGCGCGCACGCGCGCACACACACACACACACCAGTGCTTACCATTATACTTGAGGAACGAGCGAGGCGAGTTCACAGTTTTAACTCGGCCGTTTGGCATTTGTCTGTCTGACTATCTGTTTAGGGTATGACTAACGATAAGTTTTGAATGTATAAACCCATTTTCGGAAATCCTGACATGCGTAACTACCCTACAGACACCTATTCTTTTTTAGATTAATCCTCCCCCAAAATAGGGCGGGCGAGAGGAAAAAATGTGAGGGAGTCAAAATAGTGGAAAAAACGCAAAAATCTGTGTGTGGTAAAGGGAATTTTAACAAAAATCTGAATATAGTGTTTATTTTTAAACATTTTAAAGTATTGAATACCAGGGTCTCAAATTAGGACAAAAATGTGATAAAATCAGAAAACCCAATGTGGGATATCAAATGAAAGAGAAATTTAACCAGAATCTAAATATAAGTTGAGTTTTGGAAATGTAAAAATTTTAGGACTTTTTAAAAAAAAAGTGGATACAAGTTTTGATAAGATCGCAGAAATCCATATAGGGTATTAAATTAAATGGAATTTGAACAAACATCTAATATAGTGTAAAGTTTTGGAAATTTAAAAATTATATGATTTCCAAATTGGCCCAAAAATGTGTTTAAAACTTGAAAAAAAATTTAAAAATCCATGCCGGGCGTCAAAATAAAGGGAATTTTAACTCAAATCCAAATGTAACGTTTACTATTAAATTTTTTAACCTTAGGAGCACCAAAAAATGGAACTCAAAAGCTTAAGAAAATTGTAATAGTCTACGTACGGGAACAGGTTTTGAAGAATTTTATTCAAATTTACCTATATTGAAATTTACTAATAATTAATTATTATTACTAATAATAATTTTACCTAATAATAAAATAACGTATTCGATAAAAGTAGTGAGCCAGTTCTACAGTTCAGGGAGCTCACTAGTTATACTTATTTAATAAACAGCATTTCAAGCAGTTACTTTTTTTTTATTTTTCGTACCGCTTTAGAGAACAGATCGTATCCTCCTCATCAATGCGACGTCATTTATTTGCCAATAACAGAACTGCTGTTTATTGTTTTATTTCGAAGTTACAAACAAATATTAACGTAAACACAAACGTTCTGCTTCAGCCAAAGCCGGCCCCTTTCAGAATTATTCTAGATCAACAAAATTAATCACACCTATAAGTGCAATCATTGCCAAGTCTTAATAACCTATGCAGACGCCGCGCCGGTTTGTGAGGAAATCAATAGTTAGTCACATATTCCAAAATAGGATATAATAACGTTAAAATATTTCTGAGTAACTCATCATTAAATTTCAGTTATAAGTACTGTACTTTGTTTATATATTACACCAGTGTAACGATAATAAACATGTCCGGCTCACAAGTTGACTCACTAGATCATACATTTGTTGAAAAACATTCACAGAATACTTGGAATTCTGTGGAATGCATTCACTGTGATAGACGTCTACAATCATTGAACTTGAAATTATCAACTGATTCATTGTTTGACTGAAAATTGAATAAATTGAATCTCTTCGAAATGCTGTAATGGGAAAACCTGACTTTTCAAAAAAAGAAAAAGATTAGTGACTCATAAATTGAAAAATAGTTAAGATGCGAATACTTTAATGACTAATGTTGTTATCATACTATCTATATTATCTCACCTTAACATCCACGTCAGATTCTTCAATGAAATGCGTTTGTTCGTTCGTCCCACTTGTATGGGCGGATTAGTCTCTCTTGTCACGTATCATATTTTATGAGATCCTAGTGAGTCTCGATTATCGTCATTTTAAATATAACTAAAACAATAAAGTTCCTAATATTAATTTATAATATGGAGCATACGACATTCTGGCTGAATGTCTTCAATTACAGTAACTTAATATTGCACTTAATGTGTTATCATGATGTTTTTATTCGTAGTAATCAAGAGCCATCCTCACGTATTCGCAGAAGCTTGGCCTCATACCCACGTTATTTTTTCGAAATTCACCTCTGAATAAAAATAGGGTGCAGCAGTATTGCACTCAGGCCCAGATTTTTGGGAGGATTCAAAGAAGCAGTTTTAAACGTAACGTGGTTTTGAAAGATTTATGTATTAAATGTCAAGATTACGAGTTGTAATCATTGACGAATCTTTAGGTTAGCAGTGACCGTGAATTAATAAGTGACGAAAGGTATAGTGGGTTCGGTTAATTAACTAGACATAATTAAAAATATCACACAATTTTGACAAAACTTATCGCAATTTTTTACAACTTGTACTTGGAAACACATAAATTACTAATTCACATGTCGTGAGTTTCTTGATACAATAACACTTTTACTTAATCCTATTTACTTTGAAAAGTAGAATTTTTTTACGAAGTTAATCGCCTTTTGTTTTGTGTCCACCTGGCTTACCGTGAGTTTACCGTGATTAGGTGGAAAGGGAGCAGTGGTGTATCTAGAATTTAGCCTTAGGGGGGGGGATTCCGGGGTCCAGTTGAGTCGGCTACATACAAAACGAAAAGCAAGTTAAGACTAATCAACAATACTATCTTTAAAGTGGTTAAAAACCGTGTGACAACATCCTGAAATCAACTTAAAGTCAACGGTAATAACACAATAAAAATACTCGTTCCTGAAACATTGTTTAGAAGATACTGACTGATATGATTTTCCTATACTTCAAACGCGTACACAAACGCTGTGTAATAAACCTGTTTATATATTTAAAAAAGAGTTACTAGCTGAAAGCACAGCTGAAAAAATAATAAAAGAGTTTTTAAATTAAGAGATAAGAGATTAACAAAATTAGTTAACTTTTTTCGACCCTCTGAGGGGAGGGGTCCGGTCCCGTTTGCCCTCCCCGTAAATACGCCCTTGGAAAGAGAAAAGTTTTTCAAATTTTACTTTTCTTTTATAGAATTGCTAAACTGCTATAATTGTTTTTATTATTTAGACAAAGCTTTTCGTCATTACTGACATCTTCAGGTCTTAAACAACAACTAGGTTGTTGTTTAAGACCTGAAGATGTCAGTAATGACGAAAAGCTTTGTCTAAATAATAAAAACAATTATAGCAGTTTAGCAATTCTATAAAAGAAAAGTAAGGATGGCTGCTAATTTAAACAATACGAAGAATTTTCAAATTTTAGCTATTCTATTTTCATAATTTTCAGAACTGACACTTTAAATATTAAACTTATAAAGAGATTTCATAAGAATAAAAGAGTTAAATCTGAATACTGGTTGTATAGTAAGCTATACAAGTGGCCATAATAATAATGCAAGAAAGAGTCCAGAGAAGACACTGGAAATGAGTCGAATAAAGCGAAACAGAAGAAAGTTGTGGGATAAGGCCAAGGGTATCATACAATGGAGCGTAGTGTTTTTGAGGTATACGAAAGTGTAGAAACGAGCAGTTAATTGAAAATGTTGCCTATCATATGAAACAATATAGCCTGTGAATAATATTAAGGTAAAATTCAATCATCAACTTTATTTCAGGTACGAACCATGCATTCATTCTTCGTATTTTTGTACACTTATTTGCAATAAAATCATATAGGCACCTCAGGACCCAAAGAACACAGGAATGTAAGAAGATATTTGAGAAGAAGCTCCTGACGCCGATCTCAGACCAGATAATTGGAAGATTCGAGACATCCAGGATGTTTATTTTTTTCAGTGATCCACAGTTTAATATACATAAAACAGGAGACTGCTATGAAATGATCACGTTGTGAAACGAATAATGGGCGAATACCAAAAAGAATGAAGTGGAGGGCCAAGGCCCGATTTCGCCACAGGAGGAGGAGGAGGGATCTCATAACATGATTCATCATATTATTACCGTTATATGTCAGATTGCTTATTATTATTATTGTCAGGTTAGTTTTATTACAATTACTATCATTTGAAGTAGTAGTAGTAGTAGTATCCGTTATTGTTGTTGTTGTTGTTGTGTTTGTGTTTATGGAGTCTTTCAAGGGTAAAGTGTGGTGGAGGGTAAAGTATTTATAGATGATTTATTCGTTCACCCATTTAAAAAACTCTGAACTTCCTGCAAACATTTTCACATTGCTCAGGATTACTAACAATAGTAGAAATACGTTTGTCTTCAAGTTACATTCTTCTTCTTCTTCTTCTTCTTCTTCTTCTTCTTCTTCTTCTTCTTCTTCTTCTTGTCTCGACTTCATGGCGTAGGTTGCACTGCCTGTTCCAGAAACCATCTTGTCCTCGGACGTTCCACACTTCGCTGACCTCTGAGCTTGTAACGTTACATTTTCTATATGTTAAAATTATATATAAACCCTACTTAATTATACTTAAATACCTTCAAAATTTTATCTCGATTTCATCTGTTAGCTCTGTTAACCACATTCACAGTTACAATGAATTAAAAAAAATTAACACGCATTATGTACTTTGTCTTTACTATTACGTACAGTCTCACTTTTACTTGTAGATTTCCATAGTCAGAATTTTAATAACGATCCTATAATTTTTCTATTATCAGCCACGGTCTATTAACATTACAATTGATTTAAAATATAATTTCTTTCGTCTATTCCATAATGTGGCATCATTTCACTGAGAATGTTGCATACGAGAATGCGCGAAAGGTTTGGTGTCAATAATAACGTCAATAAAACGTGGTTATTAACCGAAAAGTCTGCTATTGATGTGTATATCCTGTTTGCAAATACTACATTCTTGTCTATACACTATCATTTTTCATTACAAGGTATACGATACAAATCATATGGGCCTGTATCCAAGGATGAAATGGTGAAATATTTTAAGGTGTAACTGTGGGAAAACTAAACCACAAATTATTACACAGGTATGACTTTTTTATTTTATGAAAGTGTAATTCGTAAGCAATAGGCATGTTAACATAAAAACCGGTTCTTAGAATATATTTTTGAAACAAAATTCCCAATAAATTTATCTGGCGTCACACATGTTTTGGTTGACAATCGACTAAGTATCAGACAGCATGATCCTGAATTCTAAAACAGTTTTTTTTTTATAAAAAAATTAAATCCGCGAAATTTCAGTTCTTCAGAGTTCTCCCCAGATCTACAAGCAACAATGCGTTGCTTTGTGTTTCAGTCATATGAAGACAGTACAGCGTTGCTGTCGCAGCCCGCAACAACACAAGCATATACTTATCCACGACTATAGCAGATTCATCTACCATGGTGCCAATTTTAATTTTATTTTTAAGTAAGTTATTTACTATTTTTTCACATTTTGTTAGAAATTTTATAAAATGTTAGCATAGTTAAAGTACAAACTAACACTATTCCCATACCAATTGTATTTGGTATTTAAAAGTCAATATCTACGTTTTTGTATCTTCACTATTTTTTTTTTTAATCAATGAAAGCTTTTCATTTTTTACCACTTATATGTTGTTCTGAAATCTTAGACTGCTGTCTCACATACACTCCATCAAAATTAGATCCCAAAGTTTTTGTCATTTAACAATAGTTTTTCCAACATTAGCTCTCTTTAACTTATACTACGTTTTCTTGGATCTTTAGGTATTTGTGTTCACATTTTCCTTTGTGTTCCTCTGTTTGCTAATTTTGTCATGTTTGCCCGTTTCCTAATTTGTACTTTCTTCCTTGTTTGTGGTTCCTTGTTGTGCTCTGTTTCCACTACAACTAACTTCACACTCGACTAGGTCCTTTCTTAACACCTGAACACAAATTATGGCCCAATCCGTGCCTACTAGCAGCCATGCAATGAATCTATGTTTTCTTCCTTTCATTCGTTTTAGTTCATAAAATATACACACTAAGATTCTGATCAACATTCTAAATAATAATCATTTAAAGCACATGCATGAAAGCCCAAGAATGAAATTGTCAGAATTCCAAAATATCCTTAAAATTTCATTCCAAAATGACTAAGGATCTCTGCTCAAAGCAGAGCTTTTTAAAATGTTTAGGGCGCATGCTCTTACAGCTAAACACCTATGCCTCTCAGAAGAACTCATTTAAATGATCAGAATTATTCATATGGACACATGACAGTTATTAAGTGTTACTAAGTATCACACTAGTTTTATGAGAAAATGTGTACCTAGTCATTTTAATCTCTAAATAAAATGAATTTGAAACGTTCTAAGCTTTAGTACATCGATAAATTTAAAAATTAAATAACTCGTTTTATTCGTCACATCAGTTTAACAATAATAAACGTAGGCCTGTTTACAGGTTGACTCACCGCACCATAAATCAAGAATATTCACAAAATTCTTAGAACTCCTTACAAATTTGGAATAAAAATCCCTGACTATGACAAACGGCTTTAATCAGTGGACTTGAAGTATCGACATATTCGCTGTCTGTTTTTAATTGAAACTCTCGAAGCTGTCGTAATAGGGATTTTTTTCCCAAAACAAACACGTAATCGCAAATTGAAAATTGTAAAGATAAGAACATTTTAATGACTTGTTGCAAAAGTCTTAACAAAAAGTTTTTTAACGACGTGTAAGCAATGTAAATGGAGTGAACTATTTAACAAGTATCGTAGCAGTGGTATAAACTTGTCACGCACCAAAAAGTAATGTCGGAAAATTAATTATAAAAGCTAATAAGCTAATATAATTCTTCGTGTTGATGTTAAAGAGAATTGCACCTACCTAACTATTGGCCTTTTGACTTTCCACTGAAAGTAGTTAACAACAGCCAAACACGATGGAATAGAGAATTATGTCTATGCCTTTTTATTGTGGCTCGAAGAGTAGTTCGTAATTTTGCCGAAACATTTTGGCTCTATCCAGTGACCCACCGTATTAAGATTAGTTCAGTTTGTTTCCTTCTAAGTGACTTTTATCCTAATCTTTCAACAAGGATATTACTGAAAGAATAAATAACCGCGCGATGTGGTCTCCTGTTTCTTGTGGCAGCCTACCTTTTCAAACCCAACGAGGTTACTTTGGTTCTGCAATTTCCACTGCCTGGACTGTTACTTCCAGCCCTTATATCGTCTGACAGTTTGAATGCGTTGTAAAATCAAATGTTCTTAAATAACTTGAATTTCTTATGTTGTCTTCGCTTCCTCTAAATGTATATTTGTAGAAATTTCGTATAGTTTCGCCCCATTTTTAGTCTCTCTGTTTAAACATGTATGTAGATTACGACTCCTCAAATTTACTGACTCCATTGTTCAAATATTTTTTTCTGAAGTATAGTGATACATTATTTTTAAAAGTATTATTTTTTAAATATATTATAATACACATTCACAGAGAACAATGTTCTAAAACGTTATTGTTTTGTTCTAGATTACTTACTATAAGTATGAATGTTACCAATAGATTACGAGGAGTAATGTAGCGCCTCTCCATTAATGCAAATGTTTTTCGATAGAAGGGAAAAACGAAACCGTTTTTTAATTGATTAGAAAAATTCATTCCTTGTTTTGTTTACATCTATAAATGTTGACGAATATCTTTCTGCGTGCAACCGATGAAGGCATTACCTACTGCAGAACGAATTTCAATATGAACGTGCTTTCACTTTGCATTATAGCTGAGGAATCAAAGTATTATCCCCACTGTATCTTCCTATCAGTTTAGGCCTACTTCATCTAAAAGTCGTGTGACAATGAAAGGATAAAATTCCTATTATCCATCATTACAACCTAACAGTTAATGTCAGCAGTAAATCGTAGTTCTTAAAAGAAAACTTTTTACCTATGAACTTGCACTGGAATATTCAATTCTCAGCTTTCAATGTGAATTTTTTGCATACGTTAGGGAATCTGAGAGAAGGGTACCGATACACACTTTCTCAAATTATTTATCGCTTTCGGTTTTATATTTTATTTCCATAAAAAAGGTAAAAGCATTCTGAACGTTTTTCGCAGATCTGTTAATATTACAAAAGTTTATCTTCCGTGCTGTAATACTGTCAAGTACAAGACGACTTAAGTGTCCTTAAAAATAGGCCTAATATAGTCCTGTAAAGTTGAAAGCATTTAGCGTTAAAAAATGTGAATTTTAATTCTGATAGGAATGACGCTTAATGAAACGTTAGCCAAACCATCTTACAGTAATAATAGTTTCATTTGGAAACAAGAAAAACTCTACTGTACTGTCCTATGGATGTGAATTATGGGCAACAACCAAGAAACAAGACAGTAAAATACAGGCCTCAGAAATGGCGTTCGTAAGAGGAGTTACAAGTGTTATAAACTTGACCGTATAAAGAATGAGACCATAAGAGTAGAGTTACAAGACCTTAACTTGAATGAAAAATTAAAAGATTACAAACAACGTTGGAAAGATCACTTAGAAAGAATGTCAGATTCCAGACTGGCCAAACAAGTCTGGAAATACATATCTATAGGACACAGGTGTGTGGGTAGACTCAGGAAGAGCTGGCTGGAGGGTCTTTGAAAACGTAACAGACAGCACCTTGCCTATGCCGTGTTCTGAAGAAGATGATGTTGATAGAAGAAAAGGAAACAAAACCCATATATTATGTATTTCTTGCGATCTAAACCCGGTTTGAAGAAGCATGTTTGAATGTTTGAAGACGGTAGGTACCTACAGAACTCAGGGCAGCTGAAGTAATGAGAACGTTAATCCTGGTTCTCGATAACAAGAAGGTTTGTTCACTCGAGTCTATAGGTTGAAAAATATTTTGTACTTGAGAATAAGTATTGTGGAGAACTGATGAAGCTGACACTGTGCTGAGAGCAAATTCTATCACTAGGTACTGTTCACACCGTCCTACCAAGGAGTAAACCTCAGGCAATTCCGGCTTTATCAATCAGTCTTTATTGTATTGTATTGTACGCGTAGGCTGACAGCAATGTGCGTAGACGCAACGCTTCCTAGTTTCGCAACCAAGAACGTACAAATCGTGAAGTGTTGAATAAGTGTAAAAAAAATCGACGCGACAACCTCGTTTTATCATCCATATTTCCCACACTCCACTTTGGATATATATTATTATGGCTCACAAATAACTTACACATCGAATGTTAGTTATATAGTTGGTCACCTGATGTGCATATAACTTTGGTGACCAAATGTCTCAGATATCCGGGATTCGTCCCGAATCGTAAACATTTGTTCCATTGTTACTGAAATCGACTACTGGGACGCTGACTTGTCTCGGATTCTAAATGTTATAAAGTGTGGGATTTTGTTTCAGTGATGAGGCTGGGAAGAATTTCCAGAAAAAATTTGTCACAAAAAGTGGATACTATCTTTTTCAATTATAATGATAAAGAACTACGCATGCTAAAACTGTGTTAACTACGTATGTATTCGTGAAACCGTCTCACATTGAAACATAGAAAGAATATTTAAAAATTAATTTACCTGACAACGCAAACAAAAACTTAACATATTGGCTAGGATGTATTTGGCAAATCCTCCACAATTTTCAAATGAGCGACTCGAATTTTATAACTATTTCTGAAAACAACAAAACTCTAAAAATCGCTGGTACACCTAAACAACATTAATGGCTGAAACTTTCAATACCAGAAGTACAAAAATTTGATTAATATTGTGCGTGTGCTTTCGCGCGCGCATGTATGCGTAATAATGAAGTTAATAATAATAAAATAATATAATAATAATAATAAACAGTGATAGTAATAGTTCTAGTAAAGTAATATGTGTAATGCAATATTCTCAATTAAAACGTTTCGTGGAAAAAAATCATACCTTGAAACTCGAATTTTGGCTCAAGCAATTTGGTTAGCTTATTATAACCAATAACGAAAAAATAAATGGCCTCCAATGGGGGAGGCTTCAGTTAAAGGCTTCCTATGAAAAAATACTTTCGAAATCAAATACGCCAACTTGGATGAACTTCATTTGAGTTCTAACACTTATCCTGAATAATTAAACATTTAAATTACAATTTTATCTATTAATTAACAAAATGCGCGTATATACAGTAACCTCTAATCTTCTGCTACCGTACTGTTTATTCTGGAGTAATAAACACAAGTCTGAACTATAACTATTGTAGCTATAACGTAAAAAGTCAGAAATATACATAGGCTAAATACAGATAGGGGGTTTTTCACATTTTTTCTATAAATTTCGATACCTTCATGATCGTTTGAATGTAGGGAGAGGAAGGCTTACTCGAATCATTCACGGGGGGCCCACGAACCATTAGTTAAACTAAAGCTCACAGCTTATAACTATTATTAAAAATGTTAAAACATTTTTAAAAATGTTCCTTTCTCCTGATAAGGCCAGAGATGAGGTGGAGAGATCCTACGAGGAATTTTAATCTCATTAAGTTGGATTCTAGCCAGCCTGCACCTCTTGTGTCCTCGAACTTTAGTGTAATATGATTGGGTTTTGTTCTGTTCAGCGTATTATGATTTATAAGTTAATAATTTACCTTAGATCCGTCATGTGACTTTGTTTGTATTTAAAATGACGCGTTTCGGAACATATGTTCCATCACCAGATGAAACCGTTAAGACCGTTAAATGTTAAAATCACATTACTCAAATGTTAAAAACAATGTGCGCACCCATACTGACGTTGTTTCTAACATTTGAGTAATGTGATACAAAGAAATTAGGTCGGCGAAATACTTAGAATAAATTATTATGTTCAAATTATTCACTAAATTAAACACATCAGTTAAAGATTGTAGCATCACTTTGGTCGTAGTTTAAGGTACCCGGTTTGAATGCTAACGACGCAAAAGGGTGTGCAGATTCTTCGTTTCGTGTGTAGAATTGTCTTTCCTTAATGTCATTGATATCTTCGGTCAGTAAAGTATAACCTCTATCGGGGCCCTCAGAAAAGTGTTAAAAAAAGCAATTTCCTTGTATCCAACATTGATACAAACGTTTATTTTCCTGCTGGTTCAGTTTGTCTTTCCTTATCGGTTTATTTGTGCCCCACGTGCAATAATTTTAATACGTTTACATTTCATTTGGAGACATGAGTTTGACGTTTAGGCCAGTTTATTGCCGTAGGAGATGTAAGGTCTCATAGATAATGGAGACATTGCCTATGTTTATCGTCCTCGCGGAACCTAGTCCCATTTGTTCATCGTGGTTTGCATAACACCTATTATTTTTTTTAAATATTTTACACGGATAAATTCAATCCGGGTTTAGTATGACGAACAAGTTCACTAATATTTTGTCGCGAAGGGTTAAAGACGCTTTAATGAAAGGTCTTAGTTGATACTTTAAAATTACAATGTTACTCACAAAATTTCTGTTGTTAGTCACGATTTCCGTAGATTAGCATCCGTAGAAAAATAGCACACCAGGACTTGGAAAATAACCTGAGTTCAATCTGTTCACGCAAGGTGTAAAAAAAAAAAAAACAGAATAGGATTCTGCTCGGGATACACGTAACAAGGGAAGGCAAGAAATTAGAACTATGGAAATTATGCGTTTCGTAACGCCTGTCTAGTAGCGAACTAAAAATAACAGATTGTAAGATTAAAGATATCCGGACTGTTTGGCCGTGGTCCATGGTTTATTTCCAAACCAAACTTTCGGCAGCTCCAATGGCTGCCATCATCAGTGGAATAATAAAATCCTGAACGTAGGGTGTTCACGTACAGGCCCACAGTACTGTGGTATAGGCTGAAGATGTCCCGTCATGCTATCTTCAGCCTATACCACAGTACTGTGGGTCTGTATGTGAACACCCTACGTTCAGGATTTTATTATTCCACTGATGATGGCAGCCATTGGAGCTGCCGAAACGTTTGGTTTGGAAATAAATCATGGACCACGGCCAAACAGTCCGGATATCTTTAATCTTACAACTGACACCGGCCGTGAAAGCCTGGAGGATAAAAATAACAGAGTTTGTTCAGTTATTTAAAGAAGTTGTTAAATCAAGTAAGCATTGTAAAAGGAAATGAAATGAGGGTGTCAGTAAGCAGGCTGCCGTGTTAGTGTACTTGTGTATTGGTTGGACGCCGACACTGCTAGGCATCTACAAAGTTCAAACGCTGATTCTGTACCTCTCATTACTATTCGAAGAGTGTTCCTAGCGAATCGTATCTGAATATATAGAACTGATTACAATAACTGCGCGAAACTGTAATTTGAAAAGAGATACTATAGCGTAGCATTTTTTTTTTAAGGAAACATGAACGCAGGAGCCAATAACAAATCAGAATGAAAAGTGACATTCCGTTATGCCTAAACACAGTTTAATTCGGTTAACATAATAATAATAATATAGGTGTTAAATACATAATTTATATAAATAATCCTTTACCAAGTATCTTATTTTTAACATTTAATATATAACGAATGGAATGGTTGTGATAATGTAAATGAATTACTGTGTAAAAATTGTTACAATATTTCATTAATGATGGACTCTCTTCGTTTAATGAGAGCCTAGCCTGACTATAAGCCTAAGGAATCCTTCCACTATGGATATGAATATATTCCTTATGAACTTTTTACACAGAACTTGGAAACATAAAAACAGGAACCTCTCTAATGTCCCTGTTTACCTTAATCACTGGACCCCCTATTACTGAACATCTTAAATCACTGGAAGCCCTTTAATTTGAGCCCCCTTCAATAAGAAAGAAGCAGAAACCAGTAGAATGATGGAAAACAGTATGCTTCATTTCAGCTTCAGTGTAGAAGCCCTGAGGAAATGAAGAAAAAAATTAATTTTAAATAAAATAATAAAAAATGCCTATCGTCTTCTTGACTGTAGTCATAAACAAGAATGGAAATTAAATTTTACGTCAAGTCGCGCAATGAGTTATCCTCTATCTTTGTTTTGTTTTCTGTACCGTGGATGTTTTTCTTTAGTGCTGTTTCGGAAGTTGATAGTATTCTGTAAATCATCATCATCATTTCATGGATAGGATTTCTCCTGTTCCGGCCTCATGACTCCCGCCACCTTGTGAAAAGCCTACCTACAGATCTTCTTCCAACCGGCTCATGCTCATAAGCCAACTTCGGGAAGCGGGTATTGTCCATTCTTTCTAGATGTTGTTTCCAGCAAATTCTATAATTCTGAATGAGATCATTTAGGGAAACTGTATCAAGTTCTCGTCTAGAATATTCGTTTCTTATATGATCGAGTCGTGTATATCCCTTTGCCGACCTCAAATAGCTCATTTCTGCAGCCTGTAATTGGCACCAGTCCTTGTTCTTTATAGTCCAGGTCTCGCATCCATACAGCAGTTTTGGTACTGGCATTGTCTTATAGAATTTGATGCACGTCTCTTGTCTAGCTTTCTTTTTCAATGTCCTTCTCAGTATTCCACATATAGTTTGGAACCTGCCTAGTTTATTGTTGAGATCAACACTACCTCTATAAGAAAGACTACAACCGAGGTAACTGACTGAATGTAGAGACCTGTTCTATGAGCTGGTCATTTAACATAATTTTAGATCGAATGGTGTATTTTCCACGAAAAGCCATAACCTTTACTTTGCAGCAGAAATTTATAAATTATATTCCTTACTTGTCTGATGGAGGCCACATAAACCTTTTCTGCAGTGCATTCTCATTAGCCTGAATTACAGCGAAATCATCTGCAAAGAGCAGCATATTTAGTGCCGTACGGTTATTTTACTTGATGCCAGAAGGGATCTCATCATTAAGTCTTCTAAGCAGATCGTCAAGATATGTATTAACCAACAGCGGGGACAAAGCGCCCTCTATTAATTAAAAGTCCTCGTGAGACGAGACACGCCGTTCTCCCAATACAACATTTGCATTCTGTAAATGTAGAGCCAAATCTTTACCCTCTTGTAGTCTTTCGGGTAAAGAGCCTCCGCCCCAATCTCCAAACTGTCGTATGGTCATCAGTCTAAAATGTATGTTTTACTAACACGACTAATACGTCACTTTTGGTATAATACTGTGTTTGCGTGTGCTTTATTTGTGTTTCAAATAATTTTCTTAAGGAATGGTGAGAATGAAACAAACAAAAAATAATAACAATACATTAAGAGAATAAAACGTTTATTTTTTTTATAACGACTTATTTCACGGTGTTACTGAGATCACGGAATAAAGACACTGAGCATAACGCCAAAGCTTCCGTCAAGCAAATGCGGAAGTTATCACATGCCGACAACGGGCGTGGCTGACCAACGTATAGCACAAAGAATTTGTTCAAGTGGACGGCAGTGACATAACTCTCAGCTAACCACACAATTAACCTTACTTAATTAGTCGTACTTTTGTTAAGATTCTAAAGCACGTGATAGTCTGACTCACGGCAACAAAAATGCTTTATGAACTCTGTTATTCAAAAATACGTTATCATTATAATAAAACTTATTATTATTATTACTATTATTGATATATTAGTAGTAGTAGTAGAAGTAATCTTATTTATTATTTTATTTCTATTGTTCATAGTAAAGAAGTTACTGCTACATATTCCTGTCCACAATAAGCTTTGATTGTCAGTGATATTTGTTAAGTACGATCTGTTATTATTCTGTTTTCCCTTCCTTTCTTACAGAAATATTAGTTTCCGCTCTATGTATACCGTTCTCCGACATTAAGTATTATTTCACAAATTCAAACGACGTGATAAACACATTTTACGATTACGGAGCCATCCTTTGTGCACAGGATAAATATTTTTTTAAGACTAAGACAGCGCCTGACGTCTGTCACCGTTCATCAGGGACAGACCTCGTTATCTTATCTGCAAATAAAAAACAAATGATAAAGTTGTACACGCTAATTTTCGTTTCAATGAAACCAGACGAAAGCCTCCGCGTGTTTTTATAGAAACAGACGTGTTTGTTTTGCTTATAATGTTAGTTGGCGTAGAAGAAAATTAAATCTTGCCCCGCCTACAAGAACCACTGAAGGTTTAGATCTGCACATTTCAATACTTCAGACTCCATTTAACACTCTGTTCTTCTAAAGTTTTAGATATGTATAATAGTAATTTATTACAAAAATGACAGATCTGGTTAATTCGCGCGAAAGCATATCAGAGTCTATTATAATGTGCCAATCTGCCACCGCGTTCAGACGCGGCCTGTAATATACGAGTACCAATCCATTCATTGCAACTGTTCTGGCTTGTTTATTTTGATCAGTAACATTTCGACCTTCACACATAACTGGTTAACAAGGAACGGAAGGTAGCAGGTTACATCCTAAAACACATCGTTCCCTTCCTCAAGGCAAGAACCCAATTTGTTCTCAATACAGTTCAACTGCGGATGGCTGGCTAGTCCCCCGTCTCGTGCAGTTCACGGTGGTTAAACGAGCTACGGACTCAAATGACGTCGCTCTGGTATCACTTGTATCTATAGGTTCATACATACGTATAGGGTACTAAGTACAAATATTGAATAATTATTTTACTTTTCTTGCATATATCTATCGAACACTATCGAGCAATATCGAACATTTTCAATTGCAACAGACGAGTAAAAGGATGAGGTGCCTTATTCCCTTAAAAATCTGCGCCTAACTAATACGAGAGGACGTGGAACTTGGTAGAACACTAGGCAGGAACAGCTGAATTTAATTTAATGTACACAAAAGAAAAGTTCACTAAAACTGACTCGACAATAATCTAAGCAAGGATTTGTATGAGTAAGGACATGACATATCGTAAACCGTGAACTGTTCTTAGGAAAACACGAACTAAACTCACAAATCAAGGTAATAATAGAACAAAACTCCAGGACGAGGAAAACAATTACTTTATATCGTATCAGACGATGTGTGAAGTAGCCTAATAAGGATAACTCACAGCGTTGCCAACGATTCCCATAATAGTAAATAGATCTGGGTGCTGTAGCGTGGGGATGTGTAACTGATTTAGCTGACTTGAAAACGAGTGTCTATATTATGTGACTTCGTGATGATGACAAGTCGATTTTATTATACCATATTAATAACATAACGTTGGTCTATATACAGCACACAATAACCTCTTGCAATAAGCCTACTTGCAATGAAACTGTTTGAGAAAGGCTTGTGATTCTGATTGCCAACTCTTCGATTTGCTTCAGCAAGAAACAACTACAAGGATACAAAAACATCGCCAGTGGTTTTACGTTTGTTACACGTTACAGGTTCCAGCGAGTAGACAGCTGGAATGGCATGCAGAACTAAAGCAAACAACATCTGTACGCCGAGGTGATATCACTTTGGAAATAAAAACTGAATTTACTGACATCAGTTCTACTTCTGTGAAGGCAACTTGCGAGTACTCGTTCGTATGTATGTGAATGAGGTAACAACTACACATGCCTTAGAGACAGAAGTCATCTCTACACACCCCATGCAATTACGGTGCATTGTACACATGCGAAAGCGTTGCATACATTAGGCACTCGATAAGAATCCCAATAAAAGGTGTCGGTTAAAATCATCTCCACAAGAAGACTAACCTGTCTGGGCTCACCTGCTTTTTAAAAGCCTCGCCTTAAAATTATTTTCTTTTTTCCTTAATTTAAGTTCACTTCTTATTTCCTTATAGACGTCCTGTCAGGTATTCCTTATAAATCTGCAAGGCATACTTGTGATCTAATCGATTGATTTCTTTCTCGTACAATTTTTCACATGATAAATCATGTGACCTACCATTTAAACAATATAACTTAATCTATCATTTAAAGCTAATAATAGATTTTTTTAATTTTTGCTTTTTCATATTGATTTACCATAACTATAAACAATAAAACTGTTTATAGGGATGTTGTAGTACGGACTGTTCTAATATCGTTAATCTAATAATTTTAATAGCGTTTTTGACATAATCTGTCTCTTATATAAGTGCACAATGTCAGAAATCGTATGTCTTATCACAGTCTTACCAGTATTAGCATCCTGCCGAAGTAAAGAATCTATTTTTAAACAAATAAATAGATTGTTCTTAAAGATTAATTCTCATTTCCTTTACATTTTACAATTTTTCGTCGTTCAGCCAAAATCTCTACCTTTCTTTGCCATTAAAAATCAGGACGGAAATTTTTGTACATAGTTTTTTAATAGACTACTGTTTTGTTTGTTATCGGCCAGGTAATTATTTAGGTAGCAGAAGTCATGCTCTAGATACACGTAACCAACAAAGGAAATTATATGCACACATTTTTCACAAAATCAAAGGCGATGACTTTTCAAGGTGAATACACATTAAATAATAACTGATGACATGCTGCAGATTTTAACCACCTGGACTGTGTTAATACTTACGAACATGGGAAACACATATAGGCTACAAAAAGCTAAGCCAATTTAGATAACCTTTATAAGCGGCCGGCATTTAAAAGTGTTCGACGAACAAAAGTACCACACTTTCTTCTTCTTCTTTGGCACTACAGCCCAACATGAGCCCTGGCTTCCAAACACCACACCTATAAAACAACTAAAATTGTAAAAAAATAAAAAAACACTGGCGCATTTGCTACCTGGCTGAAAATATAGATTGCTCAGCAAAAAATATCAAGTCCCCCAGCCGATTAAATTTTTTATGAGCTGCCAAACATTACTAGCTGCGAAGTAGTTTACAAAATGAAGACTGATGAATAATGGACTCCAGTTCACTAATGTAACTGAAATGGAAGTTTCTCCGTAAGAGATTGTAGACCGCACTCTAGGCACTTCTAAAAGAGACAACAGAACAATAGGCAGATTGGTTGTTACAACAGAAGATAATTTGGAGACCTTATAGGATACTGCAGCTTAGTAATGGCTTCTACAGAAAAGTGTAAAAGCTTCAGTTTATTCCTGCTTGAACGAACTCAAGAAGGTCGTTACCAGGCAGTTATTTCTTTCATAGAGTCTTTTGAAGTTCGAATTGGTATAGGAACCAGGTATCCGTCGTTTTCAATTACAACGGTGCTTATTCGTTAATACCTTAGTGCGTATATTACATTCGTCTTCAAAAATCAAAGCGTTAGCCAAAAGTCCACCACTTTCTTATTCCTAGAGTGAATAATGCAGATTTACAGTAGCAATACTTGTATATTTAGCCGCCGTTCTTCATCTTTAGTAATTATTACTTTTCTTTAATTTGAATTCCTTATTCGTATTATATAGTTCTGTTTCAGTTCTCGAATCTTGCCAACAGCGTTTTGGACAGTCAACTACATTGCTCAGAAATGTAATTTCAGTACCATGTATCGTGCTGAGATCTCGAGGATATTTCTAGCGCCCATTCAGGAATTTGACAACTAATATAATTTAAAATTAATTTAGTAGCCTTGGTTCCCTTCTTAAACAGGAATCGAGGCAGACTGGCCCCGCTTCGTATCCGTATCATGATAAGCTGTCTCACAACCTGCCTCGTGAATATAAAAGTCAATGTTCTGCTAACAAACAGTTAACTATTGTAGGCAGACTTCCAAACGTAGGTTAAATGCCTACAAAAGTGTAACAGCGCTACCCTCTAGACAATATAGAGGACCATAAATGTCTTCAAGTGCATGGTTATGAGAGCGTCAGGAAAGCTGATAAATATTATAAAATGTATTATAAGTCTCATTAAAATATTATAAAAAAATTATAAAATCTACAAAATTCGTTTGTAGGCCTATGAAAATGATAGTAATGTAGAGATATTGCGTAATATTAATTGTGAACCACAGAACATTTCACTAATCATAAATCGTGGAAAAATTGAAACGTTTGAGTATCCTTTCCACGGTAACTAGAAGTTCAAAAAAATAGTTTTGTAAAATATATATTTTACTGTTGAAATAATAAAGAATAGAAGAATATCACAACTTTTTTTTTGTTTTTTCATTTTTGTTTTTCACCAGGCACAAAGATACGTAAGATAAGTATTTTAAAAACATGAAACATGTACTAACACAAGACTATAATTGATCATAATCAATGTGTATGTTTAAAGCAACTGACGCTAACGTAGACATGATAATTTAGTCGCGAGACTATTGCCTCAATATCGAGACAATCTCTGGAAACCTACGATTCGACGATCAGGTCTAAGCAACTCCCAACTTTAGCAAGTAGCTATTATTACATGCAAATTTTATTTGATATTCTCCATTACAAACCAAACGTTTTATGCATTTTGTATACTGCGAACATACGTACAGGTTTGGCGGGCCTCATGCCTCATGATACGTACAGCATACACGTCAGACGTCAGTATTGATCTGTCGTCTAATATTTACAGCCTTTGCTCCCCGCAGAAAATCTACGAGGTCTTTGAGAGGCGTCTTTGAACCAAACGTCTTCACCCAGTCACTATATATCTTTACCCTGGTGGCACAACGTCATTAGTACTAATGGAAATATCTGTTATTCTGCACTCTTAGATGCCTACATCAAATCTGCCTACTTTAAGTAGACTACTACATATACGGCTGCTTTAAGTTTTCCCAACCCTTATGTGCTGTGTTTATTATTTTGATTATCGTCTCGATTCTAATTTTGTACTGTTCAAGATTTATCTCTTGTCTATAATTTTGTTACTCTTTTGATAAGCGTTATAATTTTTAACTATGGAACTTTTGTTAGTAAAACACGACTTTCTTCAAATTTACACTTAGCCTCTTACTTTACCCTGAGTCCTTCGAGAATCTTCCCTAAATTCTGTGAAATCAACAACTATTGTAATACCGCCATAAATTCTACTTCTAATTAGTTGTGTTTCTTTATATCGGCCATCTAAGGACTACATGCCAATTTCAATTCTGTATTCTTTGTTCTTTTCTCTTTCTCCAATATTATTTCATTTTTTTCCCTGTGTCTCTTCTTCCTGTCTTCAGCCCACTTTGAACCTGCGTTTTTCTCTCTCCTACCGTGGACACTTCCTACCATTTTTAACACTTAATTTTCTTTATTATAAATGGATTTTACTTTTCCTCTCTTCAACTTATACGTTATTATTTTGGCGTTTAATGGTTTTGAAAAGTAAGTTTATTATTTAAGATTTTAATTATTGGTTTATTTTCGAAATGGTAAAAACTTCTTCATTAAAGAAACGAAAAATTATTAAATATAGATCAAAAACTATGTACAACAATAGGCATATGGTATGAGATTCGAATAGTAAGCAGGAAAACTGTTCAGTATAAAAATTTTGCGTTGCGGAAAAAATTACTGCATTATGAATATTGTAAAGCCAGCTGGATACACTACGGACTGAAATTCGTATCAAACTCACTAAGAGGACATACCTTAAAAACTAGGCAATTACATACGAGACAATTAGCAGATTCGTTCTCTCAAGACCGAAGTGCACCTCTATTGAAAGTGTTCGTACTCACGTAACTAATTAGCCTGGTTATTTAATTTCACTTATGTGACACATTTTGACCGGATTTTAAAAAATTTTTATTTTTCCTTATCTTTATCCCTCTGGGGGGGGGGGGGTCCCCAAAACATCCTTTGCTGCGCCATTGTTTATGACGTTTCCTCGTACCCACTAAGACATGAAATTGTTTCATGTAATATGATATTAAAACACATTCGCAAGAGAAGTATCAGACAGAAAACGCTTCCCATTTCGTTGAAAAAGAACTTAGTTTAAAATGGAGTTATTGAATTTATAATAACGAAATAATTGTGTCATCGAACATTCACAGTTTCATAAAAAAAAGAAAGTCGAACTAGATGTCGTTATGAATTCTATAGTATTAAGATTAATTGAACTACCACGTTTATAATTAACTGTTACAGGTGTTTAAAAAAAGTGCGTTTTTGCATTCATTTGGCTTCAAACGGTTACAGTGAAGTGGTAACAAAACTTCCTGCTGCCACTAGTTTTTGTATTTCGTTAATTCACTCTCGTTAATTCGCCAACATTCACTAACTTTCGTTCGTGTATTTTACGAATGCCTTATTTACATTTGTCTGACTTCTGTATGTCTACTCCGCATTTACGTAAGTCTAAATTCAGGGCAGGAGACATTGAAATGTTATTTGTCCTGAAAGTTTGACTTTTAACAGTCATTATATTGGCCTATCGCGTGTGCGCTGCTTATAGTCGCATGCGCTTGAATCATATCCCGTAACGTCGGTGTCTCCACGATTTGAATAAATTTCAGATAAAGAATATATCACAGAGTATAGGCCTACTTTCAACTTAAATATTTAGAACAACGTAACTGAAATTTTCTGAATTTTTAATGAACGATTGCTTTCGCTCGGAGCAAAATTTTTGTACTTTCGTACGAGTAAGGTGCGGATCCTGAGGAAGGGGATTGAGGAAACTCCCCAAATGGTCACATCAGACGAAATTTTTTCGTTGTTTTGTGACTGTAAATATGATACAAAATTGATATCACATTATGTAGGTTCATAGTTTTTCTCTAAAATTACTTTAAATTGTAACTGCGCCTTACCAACATATTAATTTTTGTTTGACACATAACTGAAATGAGTAGTGTGTACTTTAAACTGAACGGACAAATACAGTGTGATTTTATACTAGTATGTTAATAAATTTACTGTATTTTTATCTTTACACATTCCTATCATTTATACTTTACTGAATGGTCCAACTTTTCAGATTCCCCCCCCAAAAGTCAACTCTTGCTTCCCCCAAATTGCTTGCTGGATCCGCCCCTGTTACTGTTCTTGTGACGATTTAAATTGTAACAATAATCGTAAAATAAAAAAAAAATTAAAAATTAAGTTTGCGAGCGATTAAGCCATTTTAAATCTCACTATAATACCTAAAACCCCTGTATGTACTCAGTATGAGAATGTGAAGCAATTAAGAGGTCCAAAGAAACTTTAATAAAAAGGGCAAATTGTAAAAAAGTTATTATTGTCATATTTTACCCTTTGCTTGTTATCATGGGGTGACCTGTTAATTCCGGACTCGACGTGTCTACCGAGTCGTCTGTAATTTAGAATAAGATAAAAATCATAATGTTTATAATTAGAAGTCTGAAGACACAAATAGTCGTTAAAATAACTCACTTAAATTATATATGTATAATTAAGGCATAGTTTTTGATAATAAAAATGTTAACTTGAATAAAGGTAGGGACTATATTGTCGCGGAGTAGTTGCCCTTCTCCTTTTGTTAAGTACCAGTTGAAGCGAGCAGAAAAACTCTCTCTCGCTATGTTGACTTCACGGAGTACAGACGTACGAGCGAAAGCTCTGCCAAAATGTTGTTAATTTATTTGTTTTAATTTAAATGTAGTATATTAACTACCACTGCTAAAAGCGTGTGTCATGTACAAATAACTATAAATATGTGGTAACAAGAAGATATAATATGTAACACAAAAACAGAACTAGTGTTAAACAAGATGACGACTCCCTTCAAGAAGTAACTCCATTTTCAACATCATTCCTGAAGATGTGATCTGCAGGAACTTCATAAAGACACGTATACCAGGCATAAGATGCTGCTTAGGACATCCAAGAATCTACATATACTTACACCGAAGAAGCTTCAATCTCCTCTGTGAACATCCGACATATTCTTGACGAAGACCGGACCCAGATGATGACGGCGACTGCAAGGATTCCCAAGACGGACACCCCAGGACGAGGTTTCTACGTTCGACTGTAAAGGTGACTCGATAGCTTGGCTATCGAGAGTTAATAACATTTGTTACACTAATCACTTCTAAAAGAGACTTTTCAAAGACGATTAATTTTATGTAAACATTGTAATCAGAAAATCTAAGAGTTTACTGTAAAATTTTAATTATCATACGTTGTAACGCTTTAAATGTTAATGTAACTTATTATCGTTCAAGTAGTAGTACCATTCTTCAAATGGTTAAAGAAGTCTTGCAAGCTTCTAAATTGAACTGAAAATAAGAAGTCTTCACTATAAATATACAGAAAGTAAACTCGGATCCGAGGTATAAGAACATAGAATCAATTTGATCCCAAAGTTTTATGAGAAGCATTTAAATATTTTAGTTTAATTAATGAAGTCATGGGATCTGTCAGTAACTGTTGTTAAATAAAGAGAAGTCGTCTTGCTACTAATGAAAATGAGTGCATAAATCAGTAAAATACCTTCCCTTGTTTCCTTACACAGATAGTAAGTAATTTGTTCAGTTAATTTGATTTGAATACAGTTCGTTACAACGTAGGCAGCCCATATAATTGGCACAGGTCAGTTAAGATGGGTTCCCTGGATTTGTAACGCGGGAATACGTTACAAAATTGCGCCACTCTGCTTATTTTTATAAAAGGTATTGTATTGTTGCTGTCTTGTAAGAGTAACTGTGTACAGAGTGTCACAAACGAAATTGCGCCACTCTGTAGCTTTCTTAATTTATTAGTAAATTAAATAACTCACTGAATGCCGTGAATTATTTATCATTCAGTTATTGATCTATGCACTCAGAGAATGTAATTAAGGTAACTTTAATTTTCAAAACATATCTCATATCTTACGTATCTCAAAACATACGTAAATGATAGTCAGTATAAGTTGAAATATCATTGTATGAAGATATATGCATGTACCTACTTGCATACATGACTTGTAATGTTTGGTCAACTGATCAGTCTTTAACAGGTTGGTTTTACGACAATCCAAGACCTGTTGTTTCTTGAATACTCCTGCATAGTATATGTTAGACATACACGAACATATGTCTGTTGTCACAAAAATTTGTTAATAATAATGCTCCTGCGTAATGTAGACCCAGTTAATTACGTGGAAAGAATTTCGTAATTTGAAAGTGTGACAAAATAAATAATTAATTTAATTGGGGAAAGTACATGAATGAATAGAGTCAAAGTGTTATAAAGCGTAATAGTAGTGTAAATTGAAGAAGTGTGCATTGTTGAATAAGATTCACCCTATGCGTGCCAGCTCGCTCCCCTTCCGCCAGTTCTGGCCTGTTCAGGGAGTATTCGGTGGCATTGTGTAGATCACAATACGTAAGAGTAAAACCCCCCATTCTCACTGACACACTCAGCCTACCTTTGTTAACTAAATAAAGTGGGTGACCTACATTCCAGAAAACAGCTGATCGGCTATTTAACTTGAAAAATGTGTGTGTGGAATTTCTGTCTCTCCCTTAGAAGAGAAATTGTTCTTTTCTAATTTGTGCAAATTATTTACTTAAGAATTTATCCTATATATGTGTAATATATGTGTAGTGTTGTAGAATTAATTTTAAGTACGTTTTAATGTGTTAAAAACAACAACAAAAATGGCCCAATTCAATCCAGATTTGTTATTAAAAGACGAGCTGTCTTACGAAGCTCTTTTGCGTGGACTACCCCATGCGAATGTAACAGTCGCGGAATTACGTAGGTCAATTTGCGAATGTGGATTTGATACACCCGTGCAATTAAACTACCTAAGCGAACTCGATTATGAGAGCGAAAGAGAAATTTGTAATGCCAAGTATAGTGAGCTTACCTTATTGTCTCAAACCCTCCAAGACAAGAAATCTCCGGCAATAATTTTGCGGACTACCCAGAGAATAGAGCATTTAACCCGGCGAATGAAAAATTTGTTGATCTGGCCTAATCTCACGGAAATACCTCTTGAAGTACAAAACCTAGCTGACGAAGCTCTACGCCGCTTACCCTCAATTATTAACGACTTAAGAAGAAAATCCGACTCATTCAGGATGGACGAAATAGAGAAGTCCTTAATGAAATTACACATCTCCCCAGTACAATCACCTACTACTGATCTACCTCCGCCTAACACTGATCGGAACTCACCCGCCGTATCGCAAGTGCAAGCGAACCAAGAGCAAAATACCGATAAAGATTTAAGTGCCCCTCCTCCCGAGCATTTTCAGGTTCGTCCCGGAAATCATGAATTGACCACCCCGAATGAATCAAATCGCTCTCCTAGAGGAATGACAACCATGAACTATAACGCGGACCTATACGGTAAAATGACTCATCCTGTGGAGAAAATTTTAACTGAAATCCCTTACACAGATGGATTAAATGTCTCCAAACTACTAACTTTCATTAGCTATCTTCTGCAGATAAAAGATCTACAGCAGCTGAATGACTGCCAAATTTTAAAAAGTTCTGTTACCGAAGTGTAAACCCCCGTTAAAGAATCGTGTCATAGAAGCTCTAACCTCTACATTTCCAGTAGAAGAGCTACATAGCTCTATAATAAAATACTTTATCCCCACCGGTATTTACGAAGAAATTAAAAGAAAGACTGTACTCCGAGTACAAGGAAATCAGGAAAGATTAGCTCATTACATCTCCGACATCAGGGAGTCATCTCGACTACTACATGTAGACTGGAATGAGACACAAATGGTCGACACTATTTTAATAGGACTGTCACCTGAAGAAAGATCCCGTTTATCGTTGATAAATAGACCCAATACAATTGCTGATCTAGAACAGTGCAGTATCCATTCTTCAAATGTATGGTACTCCGATCAAAATAGACAAGCAATGAAAACCGCTGGAACTAATAGAAATGAATTGCGAGCGCTAGTGCCTGATGTAACAACCTCGCACGAAAGGCAAGTTTTCAGTAGACCTCACCATGTGCGCAAATCTGGTATGGTGTTAAGTGTAACACCATATAAAGCGGAAACAAAGTACCCACCTCGCAATAAACCCATCTGTTATAATTGCGGCAAATATGGACACATAAGAAAAGACTGCAAGAGTAAGCCATTGGAACGGAATCACCCGACTCCAAAAAACATGTAAGGCAGGGAGACCCGAAATCCTGTGTCTTCCGCAGCTACTCGAAATCTGGTGAACGCAAAGAAACTAATAATAAAAAACAAAATAATAATAATAATAAAATATTTTATAACCAACGTGGAAGGAAAAGAAGTTCGAAAGAAATCGATCCCTATGTGAGACAATTTCGTGAAAAATGTAACGCGATTAATAAGTGTAACTGGACTAAAAATCTATTACCATTAATACGAGTTGACTTAGGCGTTACATCCACCATCGCCTTAATTGATTCGGGATCTAGTAGAACTTTAATCAGCCAAGAATTAGCGGACAAATTAGCGAAACACCATCTAGTAAAACGGAATCAACCGGTGAATATAAAGTGTGCTACCGCCGATAAACGTAATATCATCATAAACCTGAGCATTACCGTTAAGGTTAAAATCAAGAACCTAACCTGGATGTTTACAATGTTAGTATGTAAGGAATTAGGACCTGATTTAATATTAGGTGCAGACTTTATTAGTAAAACTGGAATGATTCTTGACATCTATGAGCAAAAATATTATTTCCGATTCGACCGTACACGGAAATATAGATTTGATAGTAATAAAGAAAAAAATTGTTCATCTACTGCACACGTAATACACCAAGAGTCAGATTTATCTCATCTAGAAAGAAGAGATAGAGTGAGAATACTGAAATTAATAAAAGAATTTTCCTCAGTTCTTACACCTAAACTAGGACTCACTAACCTAATAGAGTATAAAATTAATCTGAGCGATCAGAAAGTAATACGCCTACCTCCGTACAAGTTGTCGCCTCCCAAGATGGAAGTGATGCGAAACCATATCAACAAGTTGTTGGAGCAAGGAGTCATTGAACCCTCTACCTCCCCATATTCTTCACCCTCCTTTTTAGTACCAAAAGGTCAAGATAAACACAGACTAGTTGTGGACTACAGGCAATTAAACAAAAGAATAGAATTTGAATCAATCCCTCTTCCGGACATCCATAGTGCCTTTCATTATTTCACTAAAGCTATGGTCTTTACGGTAATGGATCTGAATCAAGCTTTTCACCAAATACCTCTTTCTGAAGAATCAAAACGTCTAACCGCGTTTGCAGTTCCTTTTAACTTGTACCAATTTACCAGAGTACCCTTTGGAATATCTCAAGGAAGTTCCGTATGTAGTAGACTATTAGAAAGGATATTTCACGATATTAAATTTAAATATGTGTATCACTATTTGGACGACATCGTTATATACAGCGAATCTATGGAACTACATCTTAAACATCTACGCGAAGTGTTATCTCGGTTACTAAGAGCAGGATTAACTGTTAACCCAAAGAAGGTAAGTTTTGCCGTACCTCAGTTTTCATTCTTAGGTCACATCGTGAAAGCGAATGGAAAGGTAAGCATTGACCCAGAACGAACCCGCGCTATTAGAGAATTTTCACCCCCACGAGATGCAAAAGATATAGCCCGATTTTTGGGAATGGTAAATTATTTCCACAAATATATTCCCCATCTTGCCGAAATAGCAGCACCCCTAAACTCCTTACGAAAGAAGGGAACGAAGTGTGAATGGAGCTCACTACATCAAAACGCGTTTGAGCAACTTAAAGAGAGTATTATATCCCCTCCAGTTTTGCAACTAGCGGATTTCACGAAACCTTTCGTAGTGCAGACCGACAGTTCCAGTGTAGCGTTAGGTGCAGTGATATATCAAGAGATAGATAACTGTAGACTACCTATTAGTTATGCATCGCGAACACTGAGCGACCAAGAAAGAAAGTATTCCGCATATGAATTGGAATGTTTAGCAGTTGTTTTTGCATTCGAAAAGTTTAAACCCTTCCTAGAACACAAAGAATTCCTTTTGGAAACTGACAATCAGGCGTTATCTTGGTTGTTGAATCACCCTAAACAGTTAGGACGTATTGGAAGATGGATATTGAAGTTAAACTGCTACAAATTCAGAGTGCAGCATATAAAAGGTACCCAAAACGTAGTCGCTGATACCCTGTCCCGTATGTTCCAGTCGCCCGCTAAGACTTCCGAAAACAAGGAGAATCCGGAAATAGCACTTGCTAACGCCGTAATTACTGAGTTCCCCCTTGCCTTTACAAACATTGCCCTGTATCAACAACAAGACCCCTTACTGAAGCCTATTATAGAACAACTTACGCAAGGTATTAAATCCGAGAAATACGTATTGAGTAAAAATGTACTATGTCACAAGATAAGAAGCGGAAAGGAACTAAGAATAATCGCCCCTGATGTAATTAAGCCCATGCTGATGGAATACTTCCATTCATCTACCATAGGAGCCCATATGGGAATCAATAAGACAATACATCGTGTTCGAAAGGAATATCATTGGAACAATATGAACAGCGAAATAGCCAGTTTCGTAAAGAAATGTACATTATGTGCCCTCAGTAAACCAGCCAGAAATACTCAAGTAAGTCAACTGATTTCAGAAATCCCTAAGACCCCTTTTTCTAAACTTTATCTAGATTTTTCAGGTCCATATCCACGATCCAAATCAGGTAATACCATGTTACTCATCTGTGTAGATTCGTTCACCAAATTTGTTTGGATGTATCCCATGCGACGAGCATTAGCGTCGACGACTGTAAAAATATTACAGGAAAGATTATTTAAAGACTACGGTACACCTGTTCGTACAGTATCTGATAACGGTCCACAGTTTAAAGCGAAAGAATTTAGGAATATGTGTTTCAAGTTAGGAATAGACCATATAACCACTACAGAGTATCGACCGCAAGGCAATATTGCTGAAAGGTATCTACGAAACCTCAAATCTGCGCTAATCGCCTATCATGCGAACGATCACACGTCGTGGGACCAAAACCTATCCTGGATTCAATAAGCCTTTAATTCAGCTTATCACGAAGGTCACAAGTCGACCCCGTTTGAGTTACTGTACAAATACCGACCAAACCACCCTTTGTCCACAAGATGGAATATACACGACCTGCTGCCTCCGCAAATAACGGATAAGCAGATAAAGCGAATATGGAATAAAGCCCGCTCTAATTTAAGAGCAAACTTAGAGAAATCCAGAAAATACCATGAGAAAGGTAATCATAACAATTCAATTAGGTACCAAGTAGGTGACTTAGTAATGTATAAGACTCACCCCACTAGTAGTGCGATTGATAAGACAACCTCTAAACTATCATACCGATGGTGTGGCCCTTATCGAATCCAGAAGTACCTAACTCCAGTTACAGTAGCCCTGTACGAACCTGCGACTCCAAAATATGTGCGGAGAACGCATATTTCGCAGCTAAAATTATATAAGAAGAAGAGACGTAATAGTATAACCCAAAATAGAAAAGGGAATACTAGGTATTGAAGTAAATTATACTTCTGAAACCGTGGAAAATGTTAAACGTAGAGTTTGGAAATGAGGCCTGATCAACCTGAGATCCAGTTCTGCGAGGCATACATTAATGAGAACTAATACTCATTAACTAGATGAGTTATCTAGTACTCAATGAAAACAAGATAGAATTCTAAATTGCAAAGTTTTAGAAAATTACTCTACAGAGAAAGAGTAAGACAACCAAAAAGAAAAAACCGGTAGTAGATTTAAGTGATAGAGATAAGAAAGAGTTTTGTGTTTTATTTTGTAAATAGTAAGTGTGAATAGTATGTAAAAAAAAAAGGTAGTTAATAAGAATATATAAAGGTATATTGTGTTGTGGAGAAGAAGCAAGTAGATATAACGCTAACCAATAACTAAGAAATTACACACACTGACACCATTCATACTCCAAGTCCCCAGTTGTGCAAAAAAAAACAACCGTTACGTGAAAATTAAGCGGTGGAGTATGTGACGATTTAAATTGTAACAATAATCGTAAAATAAAAAAAAAATTAAAAATTAAGTTTGCGAGCGATTAAGCCATTTTAAATCTCACTATAATACCTAAAACCCCTGTATGTACTCAGTATGAGAATGTGAAGCAATTAAGAGGTCCAAAGAAACTTTAATAAAAAGGGCAAATTGTAAAAAAGTTATTATTGTCATATTTTACCCTTTGCTTGTTATCATGGGGTGACCTGTTAATTCCGGACTCGACGTGTCTACCGAGTCGTCTGTAATTTAGAATAAGATAACAATCATAATGTTTATAATTAGAAATCTGAAGACACAAATAGTCGTTAAAATAACTCACTTAAATTATATATGTATAATTAAGGCATAGTTTTTGATAATAAAAATGTTAACTTGAATAAAGGTAGGGACTATATTGTCGCGGAGTAGTTGCCCTTCTCCTTTTGTTAAGTACCAGTTGAAGCGAGCAGAAAAACTCTCTCTCGCTATGTTGACTTCACGGAGTACAGACGTACGAGCGAAAGCTCTGCCAAAATGTTGTTAATTTATTTGTTTTAATTTAAATGTAGTATATTAACTACCACTGCTAAAAGCGTGTGTCATGTACAAATAACTATAAATATGTGGTAACAAGAAGATATAATATGTAACACAAAAACAGAACTAGTGTTAAACAAGATGACGACTCCCTTCAAGAAGTAACTCCATTTTCAACATCATTCCTGAAGATGTGATCTGCAGGAACTTCATAAAGACACGTATACCAGGCATAAGATGCTGCTTAGGACATCCAAGAATCTACATATACTTACACCGAAGAAGCTTCAATCTCCTCTGTGAACATCCGACATATTCTTGACGAAGACCGGACCCAGATGATGACGGCGACTGCAAGGATTCCCAAGACGGACACCCCAGGACGAGGTTTCTACGTTCGACTGTAAAGGTGACTCGATAGCTTGGCTATCGAGAGTTAATAATATTTGTTACACTAATCACTTCTAAAAGAGACTTTTCAAAGACGATTAATTTTATGTAAACATTGTAATCAGAAAATCTAAGAGTTTACTGTAAAATTTTAATTATCATACGTTGTAACGCTTTAAATGTTAATGTAACTTATTATCGTTCAAGTAGTAGTACCATTCTTCAAATGGTTAAAGAAGTCTTGCAAGCTTCTAAATTGAACTGAAAATAAGAAGTCTTCACTATAAATATACAGAAAGTAAACTCGGGTCCGAGGTATAAGAACATAGAATCAATTTGATCCCAAAGTATTATGAGAAGCATTTAAATATTTTAGTTTAATTAATGAAGTCATGGGATCTGTCAGTAACTGTTGTTAAATAAAGAGAAGTCGTCTTGCTACTAATGAAAATGAGTGCATAAATCAGTAAAATACCTTCCCTTGTTTCCTTACACAGATAGTAAGCAATTTGTTCAGTTAATTTGATTTGAATACAGTTCGTTACAACGTAGGCAGCCCATATAATTGGCACAGGTCAGTTAAGATGGGTTCCCTGGATTTGTAACGCGGGAATACGTTACATTCTGATATACAGGAACTCTCTAAAGACGTCCATATGCCTGCTAATGTCAGTAAAAGGATGTTCATGTGTTCATCATGAAATCTGTAGGCCTATACAAATGCCATACCAACTAAAATTAGTGTGCAGAAGAGGAGACATTTGTTTGCTGGTAAACTTCCGAGTTTCGTGGTTTAAAGTTCCTTGTTTTTAGCTATCAACATTTTAATATGAAACATTCGTTTAATATTCGTTTGTTCAGCCGAAAATAGTGCCACTTATTTTACATAAAAGTTTGATAATATACAGAAAATAAGTTACATTGTTAAACGCATACGCGCGCGTGGACTGCAGTAAATTTAGTTATGGTAATGTCAGTAAGCTTAGTAAAGTATAACTGAAATATTTTCTAATGATAATGTGATGTATTTATAATATACACACACTTATTGTTTACTAATGGTACATATAATCTCAATTTTCTATTGTAGTGTATTTATTGTAGTGTCTACGAATTCATTTTTGTAAACAGTGGCTGTTTTACTATATTGTGACCGCAAGTGCACTGTATATGACCTGACGATGGTCTGTGACCAAAATCGATTGTTTAAGAATGTGAGTAATTTAAACTTTATTGCGAATCATATTTATGGTACCTTTAGGCTATGAACAATAAATACACTACAATAGAAAATTGAGATATTTGACACTGCAATGGTAAATCCGTTAACTTCATGTTACTCAGTAAACTGTTTGTGACGCGTGTAAAGCCAATTTGTTTTTATAAATTCAGTGAATTATCGCTGGATAAGTCTTATGGTATTAAAACCGTGAACAAGCAATGCCTAATTATAGAACGGGATACGTTCGATTGGGAAATTCGTCAACCACTCCTCTCAATATAAATCAATCTACGTAGTATCAACAAAGAGTAGAAAGGTTTTCAGCGCTCACGTAACATAAACTGCGCAACATATGTGATATGTTGGTCAGGCAAACACACACCAGGATCGTTTTGAACCGCTTTAATTCCTTCTATTTAAAGAGTGTCAACAGAGGGGGCAGCAGAAGGCTCGTGTGGGGTCCGGAGACCGCCAGATGCCTTCTTTCAACAAGATGCGTTGATCATTTGTGTCTAGTCGAGGGGAGCGTCAGCGCGTGTGCGTGTGCGTGTGTGTGTGGTTCATTGGACGGCACACATGTGCTCAGCCTAAATCACTTGTTCCTGACTGTTCAGCGCCTGTTATGTTTCCACTGCAACTTCGCAGTTCACTGTCGACACAATCAGACAGAACGGATGCAAACATGTAATATATTTTCTGCAGTCAAGCAGACTAAATATTTTTGTTTACTTCTCAGTGTTTGTGCGTGGCCCCTTAAACATTTATATTTTGTATATTTTGCGCTTGTGAGTGCACAATCTTGGACAGAACGTTTTTAAATTTAAATGCCGAAATATTTTGTGAGTTTCGGCAATCAATAGACACAATTTTTAAAACATTTGTGTCATTTGTGTCGACTTTTCGACAGTTTTCATTGTCATCACCAGAATCTGTGTACAGGACAGGCGATATAGAAGCAGTGAAGAATTTGACCCTGAGGGAGGAGGTCCGGGGTTGAGTCAGCTTTATACAAAATAGAAAACTAATTTGCGAAAGTTAAGACTAATCAACGTTACTATATTTAAAGTTGCTGAAATCAGCCCCATTAAAGTAAACGCCAATAACACAATAAAAATACGCGTTATTGAAACATTGTTTACGGTACGGGATACTTAATGATTTAATTGATTTTCCTACATTTCATATTTCAAACATATACGCTAATGCTGTGTAATAAACCTGCTTGTATATTTAAAAAAGAGTTACTACTATATTAGAGTGCACAGCTGCAAAAATAATAAAACAGCTAAAAATTAAGGTATTAACATAATTCATCAACTTTTTCTACCTCTAGGGGGGGGGGGTTCGTCCTCCGCCGTCAATACGACCCTGTACAGAAGCAGTTAATGTACGTATATAGACTTCTTATTTGTGTGTGTGTGTGTTGCATGAAGAATATTCTATTCCACGTATATTGTTGATTGAATATTCTATTCCACGTATATTGTTGATTATACTAGTAAGTATAAATTCAAAGACGACCAAACGTCCGTGAAATCTAGGATTCGTCAGGCTTGTTCCAGTATCCCGGGAATAGGCGGGAAGCTGTTTTGTCCCGAAATTTAAATATTGTAAAATAATAGATTTGTTTTGATGATGAGGCCGAAAAAAAGAAGAATGACGAGAAAAATTAGTCACAAAAACAGAGAAGATTTCTTTTCCAAATGTGATGTTAAAAAACAGTGACGTCTGAAAAAACTGAACTATTTGTTCGCTACATCGTCTCACCGTCGAAATACAAAAAATATTATCCTATTTAAATATTCAACGTCTGAAAAAAATGAACTATTTGTTCGCTATGTCGTCTCACCGTCGAAATACAAAAAATATTATCCTATGTAAACATTCAATAGTCTGACGATAAAAGTAGGCTAGAAGTTAACAAGCTGGTTAGTTTTCTTCAAGTTTTTAAATTTTCAATTGGACTACGTAGGGCTTTGTCACTACGCGTATGTTACTGAAGACAACAAATTTTTAAAAACGCTGACACATCTGAACATAACGATTAAATAATGATACCAATGGAATATTAGTAATATTAGGCTAATAAATAATAGCCATATAATAATAATAATAATGTGTTTGATATTAATAGAAGTAGTTCTAATAAAAATAATATGTATAAGAAATAGTTCTAAAAAGATGTGTTCTGAAAAGAATCATTCTTTAAAATTGTCCAGGATGTTGGTTCAAGAAATTTTATCACCCTATTTAAATTTCTTTTATTTCTTACTTTCGCATAGACGTAATGTCTAGTACAAGTTGTAACTCTTCTGTGAAATTTATTTTGGAACCTATTTCCCATTTTCCCTTGTTCCGTAAAGAAAGCGAGAACAGCAATGTATTAGACCTTTAGTGGCCTACATTACTATTATTTGTGTTGTTGCTTTACGGTATATCTAAAAGAAGAATTCAAAATGTTTTAGTGGAAATATTCTGTAAGTACAAAATTTTTGTTCGTAATGACAATAATGAGATATTTTCTTATACGGTTATTCATAAATTTTGCTTTTACACATAAAAATTTATTTTAACAAATATGCCTGCAGCTGTTGAAATTCTTTTTCTCTAATCATGAAGAAGATTTAAATGTCATCGAGAAATTTGTGTTGTTGCTTTATTTTTAAAAGATGAATTAAGATTTGTTTTAGTGGAAATATTTTGTCAGGACAAAAGTTTTGTTCGTAATGACAAGAATGTGATATTTTCTAACACGCTTATTCATAAATTTTGCTTTTTCACATAAAAATTTATTTTAACTAATATGGCTGCATATATGCCATATATGGCATATACTAATATGCCAGGCGATTATAACTGTTGAAATCCTTTTTCTCTATCATGACGCAGATATAAATGTTATCGAGAAAGGTAAAAGGGATGGAACTCTTCGAAATGTAGACGATAATGTTTGCATCAGTTTGCCAGACTTTGTCTCGTTTCCACATAAAAAGCGAACGACTTGTAATTCAATAACATACACAGAGTTGAAATCATCACACATTGATAGTAATGTAAGAGTGTGGGCAGCGGTGCTGGGTTTTTTTCAAAAAATTATCTGTAGAAACATTATTTAAAGAGAACCCCCCACCGAAAAGAAATACTATTATTTCCTTGAAGAAATAAAGTGACCCATCATTTAGGAAACTTCATATTTATAGTACCAACAGGATTCACATGATGAAACGTATTAGTAAAATTCTCTCTGCTTGTCTACAATTCTCGTATTACAATTATGTAACAGCACGATCTACATTAGGCCTATATTTAAAGCAGTAACAGTGCGAAATGATATTCTCGAACGACTCGACTGAAAAACAAAACGAAACTAAGTAACACTTAAAGAAATCTAGATTGTACAATCGCGTTGATTCTAACTACAACGAACGTACAAATGGATGGAAGAACAGAGCGCTAGAGCGTCTATTAATAGCGTATGCTCACAAAAACGTTTCCTTTCTTTTTCGGTGTGTTAAATTACGTAACTAGAAGCCCAGAATCGTTTAAATTTAAAATTGAAAAACTGCGTCCTTCACAATACTGTGTAATGCCAAGCGGACGCCGCGTGAATTTTAATCCTTTCGAGCGTTTGTGTTTGTACGTGTGCGGGAAGCTTTCCCGTGTTCCTAAAGTATAATATGCGACATTCTTTCTCGTTATATATGGTCGCGCGACGATGACATATTCATCTTGCATTGAAAGGTTTTCCCTTATTCCAAAGGTCATTAAACATGTTGATGACAACGCGGTAATTTATTAATAGACCTCTACTGTTTATGACAACGTTTTCTGTTTTCATTGTGACACGTAAAATGTTATCGTTTTCGACACATCTAACAGTCTTGATTATTATGGACTTAATGGGCGCAGGCAAAGGGAAGGTTTTGGGCGTTGAAACTACACCGGAACTTTTTGACTCGGGTAAAAATCATAATATTGTGTCCCTTTACCGTCCTTCTAAGATAGGTTTAAATATTATGAGCAAGAATTAATAATTAAATCTGTTTATTGATGGGCGACCACAATTTTATTATCCACGAAATCAATTCACGATAGACTAATAATCTACTCTAATGAATGTAATCGGCCTAGTGGAAGCCAGCCTGAATGTAGTCAGCCTAGATCAATTAACTTACTTTCTTTTTAATTGGTTAGTTCCTTTCCTCACTTATTAACTAAATACTTTATAAATTCTGACTTAATAAGATTTTACATAATTGTTTACAAGAACATCATAATGCCTATATATTGACTGTACTTCAAACAATATTACTTATAAGTTAATATAGTCTTAGGCCTATATAATAATTAGCAATTAGTATTATTAGTAATTAATATACACTGCAGAAATAATTCTACTATTTTTGTGAAGTTGTATAAACTGAGTGGATTTGTATAAAAGGTCTTTAGTTGCTTACATCCTTTCACTACAAATAATTAGCGATGTTGAGATGAGCATGATAGTCATTCGAAACTGGTTCCACCGGTAGATACATATTTATTAATTTATTTACAGTATTATTAATTAGTTTATATTTATTTATAGTTGTTTGTCTTCAGTTTACCCAACAGGTTAAAACTATGGGATAACTAGTCAGTTCACTTAAGACGACTTAAATAATTCATATTCAGATATAGATAAGATACACTGTCCTCTTTTACTATGTTCATTTAAATTTTCTTAACTTTTGGGATGGGATTTCGCCTCAAAGGAGACATACATTTTAATTAAAGTAAACGTTTCAATGGCAACACGTCATAGAATATTGTAGCGACTTCGCCTATGTAATCACAAACCTCGTCTACAAGCATTCAGCAGCAGTGTAAAACCGGCGATTTCTCCAAAGGTAGGCTACATGACGACTCTATTGGACAACGTAGGTTTTCCCTGACAGTTTCTGAGAGCTTATTCTAGAAATTATCACGGTGTAATACGAATGTTTCTGTATCATACGCTACAATCTACACACGTGATGTGTCAATTTGGTACACCACCCGGAAAACGTGATTGGAAATTTTTCTAATTTAAATGCCATTTTAATAATATCTGAGAAGCAATGTTCGAAGAGACAAATCTATCGCTGACGGTTCCAATAAAACATTTAAAAACCGTGGTAACACCGAATCCCAGTATTAATGGGACTGAAGATCACTACCTCCTACTCTTTTCCTGCTTAATATGAAAAGGTCAAAGTTTTAATTTTTAATAAAAAAGTGACATTTAATTATTTTAAGGTATCATAAGAAGTATGTATTGTGACAACGGTCTAACGGATCATCGTGTTGTACAATGGAACAGAATTACTGACACCAATGAAGTCACTAATTACAAATGTTAATTAGACACAATCAACAGCTAGAATCCAACAAAAACACTCTTATACAATAATTCAAGTTAAATTTGTCCAACACACAACAATAAATACCACCTTATTACAGTTTCGCACAAATTAACACAATATTCACTTTCTACTAAACCGCAACACTCGCTTCGATCCGTACTTGTAAAATCGCCAGGCGTAACTGAACTGACCGCATCTAAATCCAGTATTTATACTCCACCCGCGTTGCATTTTAGTGACATAGTGGGCCTGGATGCTGATCGGATTGTCGAGTAGCGTCTGGAAGGAGCATCTCGCATTCCCCTGCCGCGCAGAATTATCACTAAACGTCTGGAACATCTTCGGGCGTTGTTGCGTGCTAAGAGTCACGTAGGCACTTTTGTTATTTTTCAGCTCAACGTAGCATGCTACGTTGAGCAACGTAGCTCAGTGTGTGTGTTTTAATTACATCGCTTCATTAAAAAGTATCCCGTAGCAAATACGCGCACACGTCCAGTAACATATTGACTGCGTATGAGAATGTTTACTCTTTACTCTTCGTTATATGTAGAATCGAATATCCTGACAATCTTTATAGTTACAGATTTTGGTTGCGTAAATGTAACTTTAATTAGAGATGAAAATTTTGATTAAAAGTAGCTAGGTCAACAATTAAAAAAATAAACCTCTGCTCAACAGTCCGTAAAGGACCAAGGCATACCGCAGTTAGGGAGGCGGTTGCATGGCTAGTAGGCCTACAAGTTACAGTGTGATTGAAATTTATTATTATTATTATTATTATTATTATTATAATGTTATTATTATTATTATTATTATTATTATTATTATTATTATTATTATTATTATTATACATAACAGAATTAAAAATTGTGTTATGTTTTCTATTAATTTGAATTTGTTCAGGTAGCCCTATTAACTTATTTTTGTTCTATGTTTGTACAAGTTTAAGTTAATTTCAATGTTTGTTATGTTTTCCCAAATGTTGAAAATAGTGCCTTATTATGGTATATCTGGAACGCGGCAATACTTAAAATATTATCAACTGAAACGCACTTATAAATAAACGCCACACTCTTCACATTGCCACCAGAACTGAGAAACATAATAACCATCATCTGTGTTACTATGATTAACGTCCTTTCAGTTATTTTGAATACGTAGTAAACTATGTTCCATGTAGTCAGTTAGTGCTGAAGTACCGTTCTGTTACGCAAATGTTAGTTAACAAATACAGTAATTACCCCTAAAACAGCAACAAATAATAGCAAAAAAATTTAAGAATAAGGGACATTTTTAACGAAATAAATAAATAAATATTACCGTTCTCGTGTGAAACCAAAGTTTACACACGCACACAAGTGCCACAAACATTGTGCAGACAAAATCTTGGGAGTTGATGAGGTCTGTTTCTTAGCGGTCGTCGACAACAGATAAGCCGCTAGTGGCTGCCGAAGAGATTAGGCCTACCACCAGTGCTTTTACTTTCCCGTGGGGTTACTCAAGAATGTTAGCGTAGGGTTGCTGTAGTAATATGGCGGTTCTTCCGGCTTCACCTGTTTAAGAAATCGAATCCTATTAAAAAAATGAGTGTGTGTGCGTGTGAGTGTTAGTTTTTTATTATTAACGTTGACATAATTCTACACCGGTGGACCGTGTTGTGGCCACAAAATTTTTCAATTAATGTCAAGGTAAGGCGGCACGTTTATTTTGAAGAAATTAAAGTACTCACTGAAATCGTGCCACTTAGGTTTTAATACCGTGTGGATATAATAATTGAATGCAGTAATGTATATAGAGCACATGCATTGCGACACACAATATAATTCTCAGCTATAATATAAGGTGTATATGTTACCGGCAAAGTATGTAATCCAGGCATTTTATAGAATACCTAGGCATTTCATACAATGCCTGGAATTTTTTGGCAAAGTATAGAATAGAATACTTCTCAAATGTTTTTTATACTTTTCCCAGGTATTCTGTACATTCCCTAGGCAATCTATATAGGCCTAATGGCAGTGATTCTTTAGGCAAAGTGTAAAATAAGCTTACTACGTTCAAAAATGAAAACATTTTATTACAAAATCACACACAATTGTTTGATTTTACACAAAGGAGGACTTTGTATGACATTTCGGGATTATCTATTCTCTACTTAATTGTGTTCAGATACTATTTTATTAAAATTATACTGTATTTTTAACTGTAAAATTAACTAATCTGGTTAAAAAAAATACATTAGATATTATTGGTGTTTATTAATTCTAAATATATGGAATATACTCTACTTATTACAACAAGACAGAGAGCTGTGACATTTTGTGACACTTTCTTTCAATTTTTACACAATTACATTTTATTTTACATTTAGTCTTGCACACATTTTTACGAAACCTTGTCCGGATCCTGATGATTGGGCAGTAGCAGCAGAACGAAGTCCGGTTTCTTGTTCAGGAACATCTTCAACTCCCATTAGTGGTCTTGGGCATACAGTAAACTGCGATCTTGTGTACAGCTGCTTTAACAATCCGTTAGTGATTCCTAGTTTGTAAAATCCGTCATCTGTCACACTCTGTCACGATTGCTAGGATGTTTCGAAGATCTCCCCGCCCCTTGTCTACTTCGCGAATTGGAACACAAACAGATGCGCCCACAGGTGCTGGAGGAAATTCTTTGACAGAATCAGGCTTCTTCTTCTTTGCCTGAAGTTCTAGAAATGATTTTGACCTTTTTCATTCTTCAGTTGCAATTTTTACTTTGAAGCAGAGAGTACACAGCTTCCTGCCATCGTCACACTTATCTCCACTATTGGCACTAGTGTTGAAAAAATGTCCACACGTACTATGCATATCTCTGCTGCAGCACTCTTCACACTTTTCAGAACATGAAACCATAGCGATCACATTGTCTTCTATACATTACCTAGAAGACGTTAGGTATTCTATACAATGACTAGCCAATGTATGAATTGTGTTTTATTTCATACTTTCCCGGCTGGATTCAGGCATTGTATGAAATGCCTAGGCATTCTATAAAATTCCTGATTGTACTTTGCCGCTAACATATACACGTACTTGACTTATTACTCCCCCATTCACACCGTTAAAGTTCGCAGTCAATGCAGCTGTTATCAGTCGTAATTAATATATTCTCAATCAGTGTAAGTACATTGTTGACATGTTTCTACACATAATTAAACAGCGGCTAGATCGACGGCGTGAAGTTGATAAACTGCGGTCATAGCAACGCCGAGTCCACGTGAACTACAACAAAGATAAAGTCATTTTACTTATGGGATAATCTGACTGGTACACGGAGACAGTAACAGCGGCTAGATCGACGGCGTGAAGTTGATAAACTGCGGTTATAGCAACGCCGAGTCCACGTGAACTACAACAAAGATAAAGTCATTTTACTTATGGGATAATCTGACTGGTACACGGAGACAGTAACATCGGCTAGATCGACGGCGTGAAGTTGATAAGCTGCGGTTATGGCAACGCCGAGTCCACGTGAACTACAGCAAAGATAAAGTCATTTTACTTATGGGACAATCTGACTGGTACACGGAGACAGTGCCACAGTTTTAAGAACAGTTATTTCATCAAGGGTTTCCGACGCGCATCCTTTTGGCCGAGGTAGTATTATTTGTCGACAGTTTCATGTGGACGAAGCATCGTATTTCCACTTTCAAAATCAAGCGTCACTAGCATGAATACAAAAGCTGAGTGAATAAATCACGGGTGATACGTCTGTAGGTAAGAAATTCGTTGAGTGAATACAAGAAATTGTTAGTTTCTATGGTATCTTTTAATATAAAACTCATATATTTCCGTCTTCGATACTTGACTTTGATGCTACCTTGGTCCCTTCAATAATAAGACAGGGCGATCCATTTAAATCGACTTTCCGCTTTTAGCGCTCTTCATCATTTGATGTAAAAATAACTGTATTAAAAAAATAAAAAATAGAACATTTCTAAATAACGATTTTCAGTCAGTACAAATTTACTAGATTGCATCGCGTGATTATTACGTATGTACAATATCTTCGCGTACATGCATTAGTTTTGAAGATAAGTTATAAAATAAATATGCACACTAAAAAAATAAAATACTGAGATAGTTTTTTCACGGTTAGTTTAGTTCAATAATGTTTTGGTTCCTTCTTGCAACATATTAAATAGTAATAGTAACAACACATTCTCCTTAAATATATCTGATTGACGGTACAGTAGGGTAAATGGAATTGAAGCGTTTCTGCATGCCGATTAAATTTAACTGTTAATCCGTAAGTAAAAACATTTGAGCAAATCGTGACGAAAGCTTCTGCTGAAACGCGTCTTGTTTCTGGCTTGATGCTACGACAAATACGATTTGAGAAGGCACGAGGTAGTGTGTTAAACACATATCGCCCAAATGTGCATTTTGAGTGGAACAGCATTACAATATTCGACATTAACCAATCTGTAAGAGGGAGTATGCAGTCTGCTTTCGTTTTAAACAAGTACGCTTTGGCAACACCGTAAAGCTGTAACAGAGTGATGGTGTTTTTAAGGGCGAATGTTGTGCTTCGAGGGAGGGCAATCCCCGTATCAAAACCACTGCCGCCGATACAGGAAGAAAGCAACAGGCTGCTTTAACCCTGCTCACCCCGTCCCTGACCCGCGCTTCCCTTTCACGCTTGTCAACATCTGAACACATAATCTCTCCTTGACAGAAACCATTGGAATTTCGATGAGGCGTTCATTATTAATTTTAACACATTGCTCCTATTTACGCTTGTGGTGGTTTACGCTTTCATTGCGCCATAATTTAATTTCTTTAGCTACGTTTGGTATAAGCATTTATGTTCGCTTCCACAGTATTAAACAGTATAAGTAATCTATAAATATATTTGTTAAACAGTTCTTTAATGTCGACCTTAATTTTACAAAAACATATTTAGTTATTAGTGTTCAGTAAAATACTGTTTTTTATCTTTTCGATTTTTTAATTAAACGATTCCATAAATTTTAAGGTGTAGTAAATGACAAAAATTTATTGTCGTTTTTATGCAGCTACAAAAATAATTTTTGTAGTAACAATGGTATTTTTTTTGTTTTTTGTCGCTTTCTCCTTTTACGTTTGTTCTGTTTATCTATCTATCTGTCCATCTATCTATCAGACTCCTCTTTTGATCTGTCACTTCACTTTTAAACTTTATGTGAAAGTCTATTGCAAAAATATAAATAGTAGAAACATTTTAATTTTTTATGTTTCTTTAGTGGCAAATGATAATGCAGATGTAAGCGTAATGTTAATTGATTATTAGTTAATCGTTATGCAGTAGTACGTATTTAAGTACACAGTTTTTAACTCTACTTGTAACAGTGGAGTATAGATAGTTCAATCCATAGGCGTAACTTGGGAGGGGCAAGGGGGGTACTCGCCCCCCAAATTTTCCGACCATTATAAAATTTTGTTTCCAGTTGTTATAAATAAAAACTAACAAATAGTCAAAGAGGAGAGAGTTTCTTTGCTTGCGAGCACAGTAAGCACTATTTATCAACGTCTGTACTGTTACAGACGACTAGTTGCCATAAATTTATTATTCTTATTTCTTTCGAAGAAACTTGTAAGGGGAATGTTTGACAGATTTGAATAATATATGACAAAATAATATTTCTGTTCGAAAAAAAACAAATGCTAGAGACCATTTTGTGACAGTGTGCCTAAGGGAGAGGATGCGTTTATGAAAACTGGGTATAAGAATTGGAAGAACTGCAATTGTTTATGTTTATAGGCCTACATTATATTTGTTCTAGGTAAACATGACTGGAAGTACAACTTATGAAGAAAGGTTTGTTGATCATTAAAAAATGAAATTGTCCCTCGTTTACTAACTAACAATTATTACTAAACTTTATAATTTTGTATATAACATATTTTATTAATTTTATTATATAGATGGTCTCACTACACACTTGAATTTATGAAGCTTTACCCTGCCCCCCCCCCAAAGTTAGGCCCCAAGTTACACCCATGCTTCAATCTAAATCACCCACAGAGATGTCATTGCTATTTATTTTTCAGTTGTTCATTCCTATTTAGGTCCTTTAATGTGATACACATCCCTTCTTTAGGAAAAGTCACCATAGCTGAAAAATGTTGGATTCAAGAATATATTGAAGACGTGAAATTAAATTTACAACTTTCAAGTCTAGAAAGAACTAAGATATCACAGTCTAAAATATTTCACTACGTCAGTACAGTGGTGAAAACTTATTATTCACAAAATATGAAATAGGCTTATTTCATGGAGGAGACTATGCTCTTTTGGTTTTAAACTATTATATATATGTGCAAATTTCTTTCAACAGATTAAAGAAGTTATGATTAAGATACCCCTCTGCGGATTAGATGATTTAGATGGACACCTGTATGGGCCTGATGCCTGTACTCCACTGGTACGTGTATAATTAAAAAACTGTAGACCTAAACTAAGTACCTGAGAAAAAAGTCATACTCACTTAATATTACACTTACATCTGCAGTAGCATTTATCACTATAGGCCTAAGACATACGGTCATTCAACCCGTATATGGTTGTAGGCTCCCTGACAGTGCCTGTCCATTTATTTCTGTCCTGTGCCGTTATTTTCCAGTTATCTTCTATTCTTAGTTCTTCCAGGTCTATTTTATAGCGTAGTATCTAACATTATAAGATCTAACAACATAAGTGACTCTCTTCATTCTCTCCATAAAAAATTACAACAAATTAAGATGTTTCTAGCAAGTAAGTATTTCTTATAGACATTTCCGGAACGTTTGTAACAGAAAAGAGATCTCAGTAGACTCATATAGGTTGAAAAATAAGTGGGCAAACAGATGAAAAGAAAGTAAAGGAAAAAACAATAGTAAACACCAACAGCTCTGTTGTTACAAACTTAACCTTCTCCCTACAATAATGACAGCCATTACATTTAGGTATCTTCAATATCGGAGACCTGGAATAGGCCTACATTATATTATAGCGTCGCATTGGTGACAAGCATAATATGCACCACATATTCTGACTTCTTATACAGAATCCGACTTTAAGTGACTCAGAAATCGTTATCTGGTATCCGACGTAGCCATATTATCGGTGTCGTCGATGTTTTCTTAACTATATTCCTGTAGCTATACACCATGTCCTTACGTAAACTTTAAGCGATGCTTTCATATTCTTTAATTAATTTGTATCTCTCACCCATATGATGCTGCAATAGTATAAAATAATAGTTTACAGGCTTTATTTAAATAACGCAGAAATACTAGTAGTGTACTTACTAACAATCAATTGCAATCATCTCTCCGGTTTGTAGCGATACGCAAAAGACAAAAACGATATGTCTGATGGGTTACACATGTAGTTCAACATCAGAACTGAATTATATGTAGCGCCGTGAATGTAATAGACTGACCTTGGAAAGCTAGGCAACAGGCTAATCGAAAACAATATTCCCTTATTCTAAGCGATAGGCCTACTGCTGAAAACGACGTACGTTTTCAGTTCCTACGTTTGAACATCCGTTCCCTCTTTCGCACCGATTCTCTCGCCCGTGACAACAGTGTCAATGTCAGACCAATAACTAATTCATCTCGGAAAATTAACTGTTAAAATGTACAACAAAATGAGTACAAGTGCTGCAAATATGTTTCCAGTTCGAATGAAAATGACGAAGAAATTTCTGTCAATATGTTTCCAGTTCGAATGAAACTGACGAAGAAATTTCAGTCACATCTCTGAACCAATCTTTCTACTTTTCGTTAAGAAGGAGTGGGTCCTTTATGGATTTTGATTTCCAAACAACTATCCCTGATGGATTTAAGAATGACACAGAAGACATAATGTAAATAATTTGTTAGAAGCAACCACTGGCAAAAAAAATCATAATTTTTTTCACAGTTTTTTAGAAGACATGGTGTTCAAGTACACAGAATTATATAGATTCCTGCACGAATTATATAGGCGGGTCGGATTCTCGAGGGCATCCATTTCACGCTCTTCGATGGATTGCCCCATATCGTTATAGAGTGGCATTAGCAGTACGCTCTTGTTAAGTACTAGGTTAAAAGTTGGTGGTCGTACCAAATTGGTGGAGTGGGCAAAGTAAGAAAGAGAGCCTACCATGCTACCTCCCGCTTGTCTAGATTTATCGTCCTTACTGTAGAAGAAATAACCAGAACTGAGTAATTAGTCGGACTTGTTGAAAATCACGATTTTCTAATTTATCTCTTTTATGGACTAATAACTAATTATACGATAGGTCTGGCTTGTTTATCGCACTACATTTTTACTACTAAATGTAACTATTAGTGATATTAAAAAAAAATTATAAACTAGATGGTAAGGGATAAACTAGGCTGACCAAATTGTCTGAGCCAAAATCCATGACATTTTTAGAAAATGTGCGTATTTTTTAGAAAGAACTATGCATTTTTTATTGAAGCTATTGTGTTGCTCAAACTATGGCGTTAGAAATATTACTACTAATAAAAAAGACATACACGGTATTAATCAAATTTGTTGCTTCTAATGTTGAAGGTACTGAGTAATTTCGGGTGTCCAGCGTTTTTCAGGATCCCACCCAATGTGTTAACTTATAGTCTACTTTTGTATTGAATTTTTATATATGAGACTATTTTTTTTGTCTATGTTGATGTTGTATCACGAATAAATAGTTACACAGTTTTAGAAGCTCAGCGTACCACTTCTTTACCCTCATAATTGAAAAGAAAGGAATTTAACCCCTTTTCATGATTAATTTTTTCGTCTCCATCAACAAAAACGTCCCCATACAATATATTTATCAAAAGCTGGGGCAAATCATCATACTGGTACGGTTTTTCCGAGACACTGGGACACGTATTTACAAGCCGAAATGAATCCCGGATTTGCGGGACGTTTAAAATAATTCTTAAAACGTATGGCTTCTATAAATTAGATAATACGTGAATAAATTTTTGTTATCGATTTTAAGTACACTTGCAGGTAGACCTAATACATACATCGGGATCAATAAAGAACTCATTTTGAAATCTCAACCATAATCAGTTTGAATTCAGAACTAAGTAAAACACGTGACACGTGAGCTTTGCCGTTACCAGACGATACACGACAAAGTTATCTACAGCTGTCAAAACGGAGAATTAACAATCAAATCCGAGAAACATTTCAAAACGTAACAATTCAAAATGCTTTCGAAACATCGTTTTACAGACGAAACCAAAACGTTTGATGTGTAATATCTAATGTTATACTGAGGCACGAAGAAATGACGGGTAGGCGGCCCAGTTTTGGATATTACGTAATTTTGTCAGTGAAGGGGAGAATCGTTCAGATGACAACCGTGAAACAGATTAGCCGAAATGTCAGTTGTGTGGGGCAAGATGTAGCAACATAACTTATATAGTCTGTAAATGCGGAACTAATAGTATTTTTCTGCTGCCAGAAAGGAATCAGTGTCACTTATTTTGTAAGCTGAATACGTCAGCTTTAGTAGACCACATGCATAACAAAGCTTACTTCATAAAATGTAATCGTATTAATTGATTAAACCGTTCTTATTTTCCAGTAAAGCCATGTCATTTCAATTTTTATAGTCACGGATGTAGGAAATATCATGGACGTCATAATACATAAAGGTACGTGAGATATCAATTAAAACTTAATAAAATGCGGACTTATTAAAGTAAGACAGCAAGGACCACTAATCAGTGTCAATAGTAGGTCTACAAAATATAAAGTAGGAAATGAGAAACATTTTTCGTATGTGGTCAGTGTGAAAGTAATTTAACGTTAACGGAGGTAGAGGTAGAGTGAGTGAAAATATAAAATAGTAAATAAATATATAAGGAAAGGAATCCAAGCAAGAGGATATAGAAGCTTACGAGGTAAAAAAATTATAGTATAGGCCTATAGGTTATATAAAAAATAGAAGGAACAAGAAATGTGTAATTAGTCGGGCTTGTTGATAATTAAGATATCTGGTTTATCTTTTAAACCAATTATGTTTCAGACATGGTTTGTTTATCATTATTCGGTAAAGTTACAAATAGTGGCCTCAAAAAATATAATTCCAGACTTACACTATAGGGTAAGGTATGACTTAGCCCCCAAAACGTCGACCTACACGTATATTTTCTATCTTTTGTAGAATATTTAAATAAAAGTTTCTTATCGATTTTAAGTAAAACTACCACTATAGGTTTAAAAAAAAGAAACTGCTTCCCTGTTACAAAACCTTGCACTATTGTCGTAAGAATCCCTCGAACGCATAAAAAGCCTTAAGTTAACGGGAACTTGGTTCAAACTATTGCATGGTATACAAATATATTTGTCAACAGTGTGAAGATAAATGATAATACTGTTATAGTAGCCAGCATTAAAAAAATATACCAGGATTGAAAAAGTACAAATTTTGTGAATAGTAAATTCATCTGACCGCACTACAATTAGCAACAATTAACATTCTATAAACAAATTACAAACAGTGAAGTTATTTATGAAATTCAAGATTTGGCAATAATTTGTTTTTTCAATTTACATAATACAAATCTACAAAATATACACATACTAATTTTAGTTTTTCGTCTTGAAAATATAGGCCATATATATAATTTTTAATTTTATTATTATTTTTTTGACACAACACTGAAAATTAATGAAAATCAAACTTCGATGGCCTGTATCAAGGAAAGGAATGGACTAGGAATGAAATTAAAAAAAGTATTGATCGGAAAGATGGAATTCCTCTCTGTCAACCTGCTATGACAGTCTGATACATTAACAGTTCCTTAAGTCCCTATGGATTTTTAGGTCCACCAAAAAAAAAAAAAAACAATGTTAATGGCCTATATAAACTTTTCAGAGTAAATTACTTGCCGGATCAGAATCAGCGAAATCCGAAATAAAAAGGGAAATATGGATCTCGAAATGAGGTGAACAACGAAACCCAAAGGTATGTAGGGAATCACGAGGAAAGACAACACTGTGAGAATGTTGAAGTCATCCAACTGACAGACAACCCAGATGTGATACGTCTGCAAAGAAGCCTTTGGAGTGTTTTACGTGTCATCGTTACAGCACAGCAGTGCAGTGTAGTGTAATAGACAAACATATTTAGTGTACAGTATATAAACAAAGCTAAGTGATTCTAAAGAAACACTTTTAGGCGAAAGTTAAGTTGTATTTAAGGTTAATTAACAATTGCTCTTTAACTAAATAGTTGCCATCTAATTCACTACGACTATATTGCAATTAGAGTTCTGATTATGTGTTTTATCAAACAATAAACACTTTATGGTTTGCTGAAGTAAGAAGTACTCTGGTTATTTGTGTAGTCATAATTAAAATGTAGCGGCAATCGTGTTCGTGTAACGTCTTCAAACACTCCGGTACCAAGAAAGTACGTGTTCGTTAAAGACACTGGATAGCTAAATTTCTGGTAACACTCGTTTCGCCACGACTTTGTGACTTATGCAATCTTTTCTAGCGAATAAACACACTTCAAAGGTTTAAATTATAGGTCTAGATAAACACTTCACAAACTCAGAGTTTGGTATTCGCCAGTCCATTATAGGAGAAAAGTTTTTTTTTTCTTAATTTTAATCGCGATTTTTACTGATTAACTGTAATTTCCCAAAAGCCACTTTCAGTTTCGTCATGAAAAATTAAATATTTCTCAAAACGTAATTTCTAGATATCGTTGGTCGCATCAGTACTCGAGCGGCGTTTAACATAACTTTACGGTTTGTGGTAAATATTATTACTACTTTGTCAATGCATGGCGTAACTGGAATTCTCTAAACGTCGGCGGCAAACCTTAATTGCTGTTATACTTAGAAGGCGTTTCCGTTTTATCAAGTGAAAATTACGTAAATTTGTGGCATGAAAAACTGGTAAGACACAACAAATGCGTGGGAAAACGTTTTTATAATTACGTAATTTAGCAGAATAATTACGTTTTGTTAAATACTGAAATCGTAATAGAACTTGAAACAGTTTTGTACGCCGGGTAGGAAACTAGCTGATAACGTATGGCAGTTATTTACGTTTCCTGAAACAGTAGTATCGCGGCGTGACGTCGGATACTTGTCTCGCGGAAGTTTTGAATATCGGGCGAGTAGTGGACCCGGAAACACGGCCCGATCGAATTCTCAAGGTGAACGCTGGAAGCGCTAGCGCAGTCCTTCGTATAACAATACTACTCAATCAGTACATTCACGACAAAAAGTAATGTCTCGCAACAACTGTTTAACAGACATGTAACAAATCACAAAAAGTTAACGGCGTTTATATAAAGAGTATTGTAAGAGTTTTGTAAGAGTATTACAAAATTCTATTCGGAATATATAAAATGTTCTCGTAATTTAAGAATATTCAGGAGTTTTACCGCTTAACGTTGATTCTACATTACCGTTAGTAGGAGTAGTAGTAGTAGTAGTAGTAGTAGTAGTAGTAGTAGTAGTAGTAGTAGTAGTAGTAGTAGTAGTAGTTGTTGTTGTTGTTGTTGTTGTCGTATAACTACTCAGTCAGCACATTCAGGACAAAAAGTAATTTCCTAAAACTCTCGCAACAAAATTGTCTACCAGATATGTAATAAAACACAAAAGTTAACAGAGTTTATATAGGTAATATTAATACAATATTACAAAATTCTCTTCGAAATACATAAGATGTTCTCGTAATTTAAGAATATTCAGCAGTTTTACTGCTTAACGTTGGTTGTACATTACCTTTAGTAGTAGTAGTAGTAGTAGTAGTAGTAGTAGTACTCTGGCCACGATTCGATGATCGAGCATAGTGTAAGGTGGGAGAAGCATGGCCTACTACGGTATACGCAAAGTGTGGGTAAATCAAACGGCTAGTACACATATTTCACCCTACCTCGCTTACAAGCGGCCGCGTGGTGGGGGAGAGCAGCTTCGATCATCCAGTCGCGGCCAGACAGTAGTAGTAGTAGTAGTACTGTCGGCCACGATTCCATGATCGAGCGTAGTGTAAGGTGGGAGAAGCATGACCGGGTACTACGGTAGGCTACGTGGGGGTAAACCAAACGGCTAGTACACATATTTCACCCTACTTCGCTTACAAGCGGCCGCGTGGTGGGGGAGAGCAGCTTCGATCATCCAGTCGCGGTCAGACAGTAGTAGTAGTAGTAGTAGTAGTAGTAGTAGTAGTAGTAGTAGTAGTAGTAGTAGCAGCAGCAGCAGCAGCAGCAGAGTTTGGCCACCAGTAGTTCACTGAGTTCTCAACTTGAAACTACTCGCTCTGAGTTAACGTAATTTGGATGCTACATTCTGTATCTCAGTAAACATCGGACATCTAATTTTGGGAAAATCAGATAGAAAATACAATAATTAACTAAAATATTTTTCCAGTAAATATTAAACTGTAAATATTTAGCTTATAAATAGAAATATACTTTTTATTTTATTTTATCTAAAATAATCGCCTCTCTCTGTCTACCTTTCCAAGCGTAGAGGTACTTGGACTCTGAGCCGCCGTGTGGTCATTTGTGCAGGTTGCTACTCTTTATTTTTTAATATTTTATACCACTCGAGAGTAAACAATGTACTTATAGGATACTATCACACACAACGGTTTCACACCACACGACGCCGCGTTCAGTCACATTGTGTTCTCAGTTTTGTTCGGTAGCGACTGTAGTCAGTACTTGTGAGAGTACCTCCCACTAGCGAACACAAAGACGAGGGGAATTATCTGTTTTTACCTGAAGCTGCCGAAGTTACGCTTCTTTAATGAAAGACTATGGAAACAGTAAAATTTACATTTTTCCCTGTACAAGCACTTAAACCAATGTAAAAAGCGTATCAGTGATTCAATGCAACTTTTTTTAAATTACAGTACTAAATACATTTCATCATCATCATCATCATCTGCAAGAATTAAACCAAGGACGGTTTGTTGCGGTCTCAAACAGTCCAAGAGTCTAGAGCTGGTCACCCCAGCGCTTCCCCGGACGTCCCACACTTCTCCGTCCCTTCGACGTATAGTTCCATAGTTGTTTGGGGATGCGGCAGTCATCCATTCGGCAAAGATGTTCCCGCCAATTCAGACGATACTGGGCGATCCTGTCGAATATACTCATAATATTCAGTTCCTGCCGTATATCTGTATTTCTTCTACGATCGTGGGGAGTGTACCCTGCCACGTACCTGAGAAATCTCATTCCAGCCGCTTGGATACGACTAAATACATTTACCAATCATAATTTTTCCCCTCCCCACACACACACACACACACAAACACACACAGCGATTTTCAGCTAAGATTGCAGTGGTTATAACATACGTTGTCGATTACTCATGTTAAATTCAACAGTGGTTTCCAGTTTACATTTATCGTGTTAAATGTTAAGTGATTTCCAGTTTGTGCCAGTTATTATTTGTTTAGAATCTCATACTGTTGTTAAGAATAGACAGTAGTCTAATTACGAAAAACTTACACTTTATTTTACATGTAAGAGAAAATGAGGAGAGTAGTGTGGCAAAGTAATTAGACTCACTTGCCTGTTACTATACATGTCTCCCTTTCTGTGGCATAACGTGTACAGGCCACTGGAAAAGCAACCAACTCGAAGCAGCATTTTGTTACAATGATGTATTTCTATAAGTAATTATACATTGTTTCGCAACTTGCAAATAAAAAGTCCGGAAAACACATCATGTGCTGTGTTCTGACGGTGATCTAACAAATTCACGGTAATTCTAACAAATTCAGGAATCTAGGTTTAATAGTATTTATGTGAATGTAAAACTGAATCCTAGTATCATCAAATTTAGAATGAGTGAGAATGGCACTATATTAACAAATTGAATACAAAAATCGTTGTCTTGTAAAACAAAACTGTACAGTTCTGACTTAATGTTTGGAACTACTGTTATGCTTTTACGGTGATCGCAAGTGGGACATTAAAGATTGTAAGATAATCCTGTTGATGAGGGTGATGCATGTCGGACGAATTTTACGATGTTTGCAAGTGGGAAGGCTCCTTCTACTGTGGGGACTACCCCATATGTCGAAAGCCTTTGAAAGATATTTGCTGCATTGGACAGTATAGCAAATTTTTCACAAACCAATAAAAATTCCAGCTAGTGGTAGCTCGTGACCGAGGTTTGGTGATCAGACGAGTACCGGACGCCGGCGTGGACGAAGATATTTTCATCCACTTGGGTGGCTGGAATTATACAGCAATACAAAAATGGTGCCTTTCCAAAAACGTTATCTATCAATAATGTAGTTTTAACATCCATTTTTTCGCCACAAGGTTCAGATGCTGTATGCATGTTATGTCGCGATTTGTGTGTGTGTTTTAATGTTCCATTGACCTCATGGTGAAGTGTGAAGTTTCTGGCGATGGAATATATTTATCTAAAAACAAGTTAAATGAAACGTTAAAGAAACCAGATGACAGGGCTTAATAACTAGCAACTTTATTTTGTGACTATAATAGTGTTTCATGTTTTAGCTACTTGCGTATTAGGCCTACCATGAACATAGTATACTCGGATATAATGGACGTTGCCTGTGAGCCACCGGTTAATTTTTTTTTCAAACTATATTTCGACGTACAAACACATTCACAGTAAACTGTAGACGCTTGAGTACACGTGGGTAAATTACAAGAGCAACTTCTGGTCCATGTCTTTTCCTCGTCTGTCACAATGTCTAAGAATCTTTCTGGCGATGCTCCAGTCTGTAGCACTTTTTTCCATTACCGGTCCGATAATCTCTTGACCCGTAAGTTTGTAATGATCAACGTTTCCTCACTATTTTCCGCATAATTTTTCCCTATTCGTTTGGTATAGTCTATGCATTTTAACTTGGGACCCTCTCGATGAGCAGCAGTTTGTTGTTTCCCTTTTTTTATCTGATTCGAAAACATGTATAATATAAGTTTAGTGTAACGTCTTTTTGCACGTTCTGTTACACATACAATGTGTTATACAAAACACTGTCGCTTGTAAAGTTTAAGCAGTACACGTAAACAGTATGGCAGTGGGGTCTGCGACAATGTTTCAGGGGATCTGAGAACACTTTTAAGAAAAAATAGAATATACCATACTCTAAAATCTAAATTTTATAATCTTAAAACAATTAGTGGAAGATTCCAGTATTTTTTCAAACTAATTATAATTGTAAAAGTAATTTCAAACTAATGGCTTTAATAATGTCTTTAAATCCTGTCGTGTCGTGTGTCGTGATCTGTTTGTCAGCCGAACTGACTAGAGCGCCGCATCAACGCAGAACTGATCGCGCTGTTATAGTCCACGTATAAGTATTACTAGTGCTATTATTATTCTTGCTTATAATCGTTGTCTCTCCCGTATAAGTAGTGTATCTAAGCAAAACGTTTTCCGTGTAACTGGTTTTACGCCTAAGAAGCTGGATTTCGACACGTGTGACTGGAAAGATGAAGCCGAGGTTGGCAACGCTGGTACACTAAGTACTGAATAACGCAAATTTAATTGCTTTCATCCACTATGATTATGAGAATACATTCCACGAAGATTTACTTTTTTAATAAACATCTACCATCACATACAACGTCAGCAGAATTATTTACGACTGTAAATAAGTTCATGGTTGACATCGGTATTAATTGGAATAAATGTGTGCATGTTAGCAGTGACGGAGCAAGATCGATGTGTGTAAGAAACAGTAGTCTGATTACAATGATAAAAAATCTAGCACCACTTGTTGAGTGCGTTCGTTGTTGTATCCACAGAGAAGTGTCAGCACCATAGAAGATGCCACCAGAACTGAAGAGTTGCCTTGATGAGGTAGTTCGGATTGTAAATTATATTAAATGGTGCTCTTTGAATTCTCGACTATATGGTATAATATGTGAAGAAATGGGGCGTGGCTACAAATAATTATTGATCCTCTGTGAAGTACGATGGCTTTCGCGTGGAAGGGTATTGAACATATTTGAACTGAGGGATGAAGTAGAGCTCTTTTTATTTGATTCCAACTTCGACATTAAAGACATGTTCCATGACTTTAACTGGATTTTGAAGCTATCATACATTGCTGATACCTTCAGTCATCTGAATGGACTCACTTTAAGCCTGCATGAATCTAGCATCACTATTCTCCAGGTTCGAGATAAAACCGAGGGGATGATAAAAAAATTGAAGCTGTGGATTCAGAGATTAGACTGAAATCTTCCAACAAGTCCCTTCCATGGCAGATTTCGTCCGGATGTCAGGAGAAAATATTCCAAAGGAGATCCTCAGCGTTATTAAGTCTCATTTGGAGCAATTGCACTTGCAGCTAAGGGAATATTTTCCAGTGACGGATGATAGTGACGTGTGGATTAGGGATCCATTTGCTGATGGACTGTCAACTAACATGTCTCTTACACTACAAGAAGAAGATTCATTGGTAGGACTTTCAAATGACAGTTCATTAAAATTACAGTTTTCGGAATTACAGCTATCTGACGTCTGGTTATATGTAATGACTGACTATCCTGAACCCGCAAAAAATACTTTGAAGTGTTTAACTGTGTTTCCCTCTACTTATTTGTGTGAAACCGCGTTCTCCCAGATCACGTACTTGAAGTCAAAAGTTAAGAAATAAACCTGATGTCGACAGTGACTTAATTTTGAAATTATCAGACATTAAACCCAGTATCGCAGGGCTAATTGTTCAAAATGCGCTTCATTGTTCACATTAAACTATGTTTGATATTATTAATATTATAATTCTACAAGTTAGGAGAATTTTGATTTTAATACATTTTAATTAAAGTATAAGTGTTTGTGTCATATTTACTGTTTGTTTTATTTCAATACTCAGACAGGGTCCGTGAAATTTTTAATTTTTTTTTAGGGGCGGTCCGCGGACTGAATAGTATGGTAAACATTAGCTCTATAAAGCTCTATAGTCAACTCACTGCTGAGAGATAACTCCATTGAGTCAGTGATTTCACTAAACTACACCATTCCCTGAGCTTGCAAGTGATTTTGATCAAATCCTCTTGGCTACTAATCCAGGATCCTTCTGCCATCCCGCTGTTATTTTCTTAAATCTTTACAATAGTATCATCTAGTCTAACTGGTTGCGGTTAATTGTCTTTACAATAGTATCATCTAGTCTAACTGGTTGCGGTTAATTGTCTTTTATTTTGACGAGCTTTAGTAACCGAATTAGTTATTTGCTTCATCAGCTGTAGGCATCGTTGCTCTTTCTGAATTTCATCACCACAGTTTTAATTGACCCCCCACTGCTGTTCCAGTGAAGAGCACAATCCAACGTCCCTTTTGGTATGCTGTTTGAAGATACGCTCATAACATAATACTTCGGTCCGTTTCATTTCTTTCTGTGAAACAACAAGCTCTTCAGCTTTTGATGCCCTTCATACATCATCGTCGGACACTACAAGGTCTTGAATTCTCTCGACACACCCGAAGAAACGTTGTTGCTAAACAAGTCTTAAACTGACACGTTTTGGTTCCCAGCGTGCATAATAGTGCGTACAAAGCCGTTATATTTAGGTTTCAAAGGATACACGAATTTTAAAGTACCTCTATAAACGGGAATTACTATAAACAGGTCGAGCAACAGAAAGTCATGAATTTGTCAGAAAATGACTAATCATCGACCCCTGGATTAAGACTGTAGGATGAAAACGGTTGTTGTTGTTGTTAAAACCTATCATTTTTGTTTTCGATTTTGTTGTTGTAACTGTTGTTAAATGTCCGGACTATTTTTTTTTTAACTACAAGTTTGTTCATGAACTGCTGTTACTTATGTACAGTATTACATTTTTAAGTTTAACCGTATTATAATTGATCAATGCCTGTATTTATTAGTCACTAAAAGTTTGATTTATTTTTTAATTAAAGTGAATAAAGTTTCTCTGAGTACACGTGTTACTTAAAGAAATAACAGTTTCGAAGTCTAAGTAGTTTCAACAAGTACGAGAGAGTACCACTGACATCGCCGCAGGAACTACGACGATTAGGTTTTGTTTATAATTAAACAACGCTGTCTCGATGTAGTTTTGTCGTGAGCGGACAAGACAACTTCTTCGGCAACTGTAAATATCGTAAACCACGATAATTTCTCAACGCACTTAAGACGCGTCGCCATAATTTAACCATTTTTATTTCTGCTGCCAGCCAATTAGTCTGTTCCGTAGCCCCAAACATGAGAGTCGCTCTTTCCGACTTGAAGGGGAGTTACAAGTGTTTCCAGACCAGTCTGTTAAACCACTTAACTTATTCATACATAAATCATTACGTTTTTTTACCACCGTCTGAAGCATTAGAAGAGGAAAAAGACCAACAACACAGTCTGGTGGTAAAGGTTTTTCAAATATGTTTGTGTTAATTATGGCTAGTTTGAAAGATGGTGCAGCTGTGATGGTGTCGGCATGGCAGTTAGGGCTGGAATGTGGCCTGGAACCTTTTAAACGATCTGTACTAGTCCCCAGAGGTGACGACTAACATCTCAGTACATGTTGACAACCCCTGTACAGTTTTGAGACTCCCCTTACAGCTTCGAAGAAGTGCAATGTGGTATTGTAGTAAAATACCCCCTTGAGACAAAAATTCCAGTGCAACATGAGGCCGTGTATTATATCTAATATATTTAACAAAGGTTTTGTACACTATAATAACTGCTGCTGTTATTACATATGCATATATGCTGTATATGTGTATAATAACTAGTTAGTGTTCAGTAGCAGACATATTACTGGTCCATTTCTCAGATCGTCTTGCCCCGGGCCTCAACTACGTCTGATCGGAGTTTGTTTCCTGATCGTAAAATGTTATTCATTGTCGGTTTGAAAAAAAAATTATCCAATACTGTAAACACTACATGTACTCTGTGTCCTAATGGTTCCATGTTCTTCATAATTTTCTTCATGTTACTGACTTAATTCTTCAACTAAAAAGGATTTAAATTACTTTAAAAATACACCGTTTTCATTTTAAAATTGAAATATTGTCTTTAATTGTTTCATTATGTAACAACGAAAAGAACTTTGTTTTTACTGTGTATCTATGTACCCTATTTTCCAAAGAGGTCTGAGTTTCCACCATTTAGTGACCCCCTCTGCTTTTCTGTGTTTGTTGTACTCCGTTATTGCATTTTATATATCTTATATAATAATAATACCCGTCATTTAGCTGTTTACATAACCATTACTTTTTGATATTCGGACTATTTCTTAAGTTTATTGTGTAGTTATTGTTTGTGTACGGTTGAGTTCGTCTAGTAAACACTTGTACATTCCTCATTTTAGCATTCTTTTTACAAAATCTAAACACAGATTTCTTTCTTGATTTAAAATACTGATATTTGTTTATACAGTTGTAAAAATAAAGTTTACCTCACAATGTGATCCTGATGTAAAGTAATATAGTGATATGTGGTTGTTGTAATAATTATTTTGGATTATTCTTATTGCTGATAATAATTAAATGATAAGCAGTACTGCAGGAAAGGAGAAAGTAAACCAAAATATAATTACCATAACAGTGTTACAGAGAGGAAGAGGTGAAGATAAGGGAGAGGTATATGAAGATGAGGAAGGTATTTTTTTATATATGGAGTAACGTGGATGAAAAAAATAACGAAATTATGTGTTTCTAGGAATATTCCTATGTAGGCAGCACAGGACAAGAAAATACAATCATGGGACCTATGAAAGATTTATTAATATCCCGAGTGGAGTATAAATCACCACGCTATTGAACGTATGCAGGTAACTGATGATGTAACAGAGAAGAAAATAGTTTCTAAATAATGATGTAGGTTGATGTAGGAAACTGTCAAAGCCACAAAGCTTGCGAAAGAAGAGGTAACAAACAAACCACAAAAGGTCGTAACCATAAAGGATATAAACTGTTGAGCTGGCAAAACAGGGAACAATGAGGTGGTTAAAAAGGAGATAATTGCAAGAGGTAAATGAGATAGACATCTAACTCGAAAGCAAGGTAGCAACTATGTTTCCAAAAAAGTATGCAATAGAGTATGTGAAAGAGGCTATTAAAGAACGACGTTCAGTTATTGATACAACGTTAATAAAGTAAGAATTGAAGAAAGACTAACGTGAAAACAAGAGGCGTGATAGAAATAAACACAAATCTCAAAATCAGACACAGAGATTGGTTATTGCTGAAAGTTTGTGACAGATATTAAAAATTCAGAGATGAAACTGTAAGAAGTAAAGTAATGTCGTTATAAGACAGAACTAAAAATACAGGAATGTTGATACCCTAAAATGATGAAAATAATAACATGAAATCCTAAGTCATGCGTAAGATAAGAATATTTTTAGACGATCGCATGGATCGTCGTGTTGTACAGTGGAAACAGAATAACTGACACCAGATGAAGTCACTAATTACAACTTTAATTACAGTTAGGAATAAACAAAGACACTCTTATACAATTCTTCCTGTCTAACACACAACAGTTAATATCTCCTTATTGCAGTTTCGCAGTAACACAATAATTCCTTTACGCTAAACCCCAAGTCGCAAAATCAAACACTCCGAAACTCACTGTAATATCACTGGTCCAAAACTGAACTTGTTCGGCTGCTGGATGTTTATTTACACACTGTTGAGGTTAGAGAAAAATCTGTCACTTTCGGGATAACGCGTCGAGAAAAATTGCGTCGTTACAGCCGCTTCGGAGCTCACTAGAAATTGTGTCAATGTTCGACCTTGTTCAGTGCCAGTCAGAATGATCGAAGAACGTCTGGAATGCATATTAGGAAAAACCTCGAGCGCTCCCGCATGCCAAGTGTCACGGTCGTAAGTGTTGGTAAGTGTTCGTTGTCTTTCATCACAACGTAGCAATTTATAAAGTGACAACAAATAGCAAAAGAAAGAATTAAGAAAGAGTGGAATTAAAAATTACATGTTGTTTTTTGAAAATAGTATCAGAATTTAAGTTATAGAACTCTCGTCAATAGAAACTGTTTTCTGCATATTTTTTGTGTTATACAAGGGTCAATTCATAAATAATGTACATAATTTTTTTATTTGCTTACATGTTTGTTGTCTGACAACAGCTCTTTACAATCCTTCAATATAGTCTCCCTGCTTCTCAATTACCGTGTTCCAACGTGTAGAAAGCTTTGCAATTCCATCTAATAAGCCATCTTTGTTCATTTGACGAACGGCTTGGGTAACGGCGGCAGAAAGCTCTTCAAGAGATGAATAACGATGTCCTCGCATGGGTTGTTTCAACTTTGGGAATAAGTCAAAGTCTAGAGGACTCATGTCAGGACTGTAGGGTGGATGAGGTAACACTTTCCAACCGTATTCACGCAGCTTTTTAGCTACGGTACTGGCGACGTTGCGGGCGAGCGTTGTCATGGAGAATGAGTGGCTCAGCTTTGAGCAACTGAGGTCGGGTTTTGTGCATTTTTCTGTTCAGTTTTTGAATAAAATCACGATAATGCAGTCCTGTGACACTTCGACCACATGGAACTCTGTCTGTCATAATGATTCCATGATTATCGTAAGCGAAGATCATCATTTGTTTCACCTTGGATTGAGCTCGACGAAACTTTTTTGGACATGGGGAGGATTTACCTCTCCACTCGTTTGACTGTGATTTCAACTCCGGTTCAAAGTCTCTAACCCACGTTTCATCAATAGCGATGATTCGATGCAGGAAAGCTTGACCTTCAATGTCAAATCTTTGTTTCAGCAAGGTCGCAATGTCCAGGCGACATTGCTTCTGTTCAGCACTCAAGCAGTGAGGGACCCATCGCGCAGAAATTTTTCTCTTGTTCAAATTTTGTGTTAGAATTCGGAATACGGACGTTGTTGAAATTCCTGTGGCTTCAGAAATTTCCTCACATGTCACACAACGATCTTCTTCAAGAGCATCTCCCACAAGTTTCACACTTCTTTCATCTGTTGCGGTTTCGGCCTTCCTGGTCTTGCGTCGTCGTTTATGTTTACACGACCTTCAAGAAAACGATTTGCCCAGCGAGAAACTGTACTACGGTCCACTGTTAACGCACCGTACACTTCACTTAAAGCATTGTGAATTTCGGTTGGGTTTTTGCCACGCAAAGTTTCGATCTTAATGTATGATCTTTGATCCTCAACAGTCACAGTACCCGAGACCGGTGCAGGCTCCATTTCTAAATCGCGTTATTAAAAAGCAATACATGGTATTGATGAAACAAAAGCACATGCTTCTTCCTCAAGCCTTGAACTGCAACTGACGTAACAATCACTATCAACGCGTCCTTCACTACGCAGTGTTGCCAACCTGTGCATTATTTATGAAATGTCTCCCGTAAATAGGGTGATTAAATTGGAAACGACACTTCTCACATTATAATCAGGTGTAATCTTACAATAGATTTATTACAAGTAGAACCGTTTGCTGTAGATTTTTGCTGCATTTAAATTCAGGTTAATTTAATTTCTGCACAGTGTAATTTCAACTTCAAATTTATCGTTTCATGTCTATGGTATCGTAGTTTACGACTAGTAGTAAGCCTATTTAGGGTGGATTACTTCAACAAACCAATCCCAGGAGTGATGACCAGAGATAGAGAGAGAGAGAGAGAGAGAGAGAGAGAGAGAGAGAGAGAGAGAGAGAGAGAGAGAGAGAGAGAGAGAGAGAGAGAGAGAGAGAGAGAGAGAGAGAGAGAGAGAGAATAAAGGGATGCAGGAAGCCAAAACATTTTCTAATCAAGAGTCGAAAGTCCAGATATAGATATTCATTATAACAGGTTTCTTGAGGACCAATTAGAATTGCTCATAAACTGTATGGCTCATTTTTACGGCACTTTTAGCAAATGTTGACATCGACGTTAAATAGAAACTGACTGCCTTGTTCTCCCTGATATTTTTCAGACCTATTTTTTTCTTTGTGAGTCACTGTGGGTGCAGTAGTCTCTTCCACCATTGAAAAGGAAATTTTAGACTACCGGAAAGGAGATTATGTCGGGCTCTATAATTTTATTTAGCACTCGATTGGAATAAGGACAACATAGATTGTGATGTAGTCACAGCAGCTTACTATCTAACCGATTGTCTGCCATTATTACCAAGCACTGTTATGTTCAAAAAGTATCCACCTTGGTTCTGCATAGAGATAATAAAATGTGTAAAACAAAAGAGTGATGGACATAAAAAGAAATGAGAAATCGGATATGTGTAACTTTATGAGAACTTTTCGGCACTCAGAAAGAAAGCAAAGGCGTTTCTCCGAAGTGGCAGTTTAAGGAGAGCAGCGTATGTGGAAGAAGAGTTGCTTGCAATGCTGACAGATATCTTTAAATACGCTAAATCGTGCTTGAAGGATTCTAATGGTGTATATCTTCTAAAAGTCAAAACCAAAGTAATGTCAAGTGCAGAAGATCTTTTGAGGAATTCGGCAAATTTCCAGTCTGTATATCAGCCGAATATAATATACGAATATCTGTATATCAGCGTGGGTTTTATGACCACCAGTTCCATAGACACACACCTATATCATATAACGTCCTTTGTGGCCAGTGAAGTGGAGAATAGTAACTAGGCTGATATCATTTATTTTGATATTAGGAAGGCTTTTATCATGACTTTACGCCTTATGGCTCAGACGTTTGGGCTACTAATAAACACACAAGAACAAAATTAATGACAGCATAGATGGACTTTTGGAGACGTTCGGCAAGAATATCTAGACGTGAGGAAATTAGAAATGAAGTCATTAAGTACAGAATGAATGTGAAAAATTCAATTGTTGATTTTATCCCAACAAAAAATTACAGTGGTATGGACACACGAAAAGAATGGCACTGGAAAGATTGCCAAGGAGAGTTATGGAATGGACCCCACCAGGAAGAAGGAAAAGAGGAAGACCACCTATCACCTGGATAGAAGAAATTCAGATTATATTGAGGGAACGAGAAATTGAAGATCTTTGGATGGACAAGCAGCAATGGAAGATGAGAATTCAATCACTGCTGTAATCTTTGGTTCCGGAAAATGTGTAAACATTGTACAGCCGGAAATAAAAAAAAGATATCCTTCTAAGGAAACTCTCTTGCTATGTTATTAACATTTCCACGTTAGCGTGGACCCAGTCTGACCACACCAATAGGTCCTTCCATGTTAAGATAGCTGGGGAGATTTCTACAGAGTTTAAAGCTATTTCAGATGTTCTGCAGGGCTCAAATTTGAGACCACTATTATTCATCTTGTTTATCAATGGTATTAAAAAAATCCATTCAGTCGAAGATCTAAATCCTGCGGATGATTTGAAGCTCTGTGCGAAGGTTGAAAATTATGAGGAAATTGTTGACCTGAAAAATGATGCTGAAAACATGTATAAACGGTCAGTTGCAAATCGCATGCCGCTGAACCTGGACAAGGCAGTGGTTATGGCCTATTCCCGTAAGACAGTGTTAGCCAGATATGAGTACTACATTGTTGGTTATTAGTATACGCCGGGAAAATTCAGTTTGTATTTTGGCCTTCACTTTTAAACCAAAGTACTTATCAGCGTGCTAGATATAATAATTTCGAGAGCATGGAGGATATTAAGAATCCTTTTTCGGTGAGTCGTCATTTTTAGTCAGTTAATATCATTCTGAGGCTATACCATGTTATTTGTTAGACCATTCTTGAGTACTGTTGATTGATTTGGGGATATAAGAGGAAACTACATATTTGATGTAGTTCAAAAACAAGTATTTCTAATTTACAACATCGTAACATCATTCGGCATTTTTTCTTCTTATGAAGCCGATTGTGGGCAATGGGGCATTATTATCCTTAAAATTAGGAGACCGCTATAAAATGTGGTCTTTATGTACCTATAATAGTATTCACGACCTGAAAGATCGATAGATCAGATAGACTTAAAATGCCTTACGTTAAGACACGAAGGCATGTTTTGTTCAGTATTTGCTGCAGAGCGTGTTGGTTTCATTGGCAAGATCCATAAGAATGATGAACAGAGATTGTGACAGTGTAGGTGTCAGCACTTTCTATCAGAATAGTAATTCTTTGAAAAATATTTGTGTTACTTGTACATGAATATTTGTACATCTGTAGTATTTCCCTCTTTCTTCTATGTTATACTGACGATCCGCCGAAACACGTTCGAGTTACGTAGAGTGCATATACCAAGGTGTTAACATTGCTTTGTGCGCTCTTCTCATCAGTACACAGACATTCTGCTTCCCTGTTGCATAGGAATCTTCAAGGAGGTTGGGATGGTCAAAGGAGAAATGTGGAGGCCGTTAGTAAATATTAAAGTATATTATTAATATAATAATATTAATAAATTATATTATTATTATCACCATCATCATTATTATCGTTACTATTATCATTATAAAATGTACTTATTATTATCAATAACAATAGTATTACGTATATCGGTATTGAATACATGCAGCAGGTAGCCACAATTCGCTGATACGTAAAAATGACGTTTGTTGTGTCTTGTGGACTTCCATTAAACTACCGATCGCATATGCCTCATATATATTTATTTATCTGTATACACTAAGTTGGCGTCTGGGCCGGCGACTACTGGGGACCAGTAGTCGCCGGCCCAGACGCCAACTTAGTGTATACAGATAAAATGGATCACAATAAAATTCATCAATAAAATAAATACTCCACTTATAGTATGATGTACTAAAAAGTCTGTTTATCAAATTCGGTAATTACGTAACGGATGCTATGTAGGCTACTATCCTAACACGTCTTAACTACATCATTCGTCTGATAAGCAGTTTTCCTTGTTGTTATCAATAATTGTAAGCCACTTCATTCACGTTATAGTTACTACTGAGTTTAAGCTCACGGTCAGCGTTTACATAAATTTTCAAAAACATTCCAACTGTTGAAACAAAAGAAAGGATACAAAACACAGTTATTATACGATGGAAGTTATTAGTACACTCGTGTCATCTGCCTTTCTAATGTCGAAGTGTTTGTTATGTTCTATGGTAATATACGCATAACTACTCCATCTCAATAACGTTTTGTGTTTCGCAGACTAAAAAATCTGAACCTCTAGCTTCTATCAAACCTTGGCTTGTCAGAGCGGGAGAGCAAATCTGTTGCTACGCCCCCAGTCGTAATTCCCCGTCTGCCAGAAGGCGCTGAATATGGCGGCCTTGAAAAGACGCCATGTAGACCTCCTGCAATCTCTCTCTCTCAGGAATCGAGAACGTTTGCCCCTAGACCATGGAGGACATCGAAGCCTTGTAGACATTACGATTATACCGCCTGCGAGTAGCTGATAGTCGATACTTGGCCTATTCGGTGCGGCCTTACAGAGAAGTCCGAGTGTCTACAACGCAACGGATTCTAGCACAGAAGAGACACAAGTAACAGTAATTAATATTTTAATTAACTGTCTATTGGTACACGAGATGTTAATTATCTTTTAACGAATAATTTTGTATACTTGACGTTTAAATTATCATGGTATTTAATTAGGAGAATTATAAACATTTACGTAATTACATAATTTTTATTTACAATTATGTTCATTAAGTAACATCGCGACGTGAGGAACTGCAGTACAGTATTGTCTTCGAGGCGCCAAAAACCGGCGTAATTTGCGTGTAATTACGTAAGAACGGTTCTCTCCGACGCTCTGTTCAGGTATCAGTCGTATTTGCATCACAAGACGCCAGACTTCTTCCTACTTTTAATTATCCAGTATTGTTGTTTCGCTTCTCCCTCCACGTATCTCGCCGACATTCTTCTGCTACTCATCCAATTATAAACTCCTTTTTAGGTCCGCGCTTGGTGAAAAATTTTCCTTTCTTTATTCTCATTTAGACTTCAATTCTCGTTTGAACGTAGGCCTACAACTTATCATTGACATTTTCTCCGACAACTTCATATTTTGTATATCTTTACAGGCCTACAATTTTTACACAAATTATTCATAAAATTTATAAGCTAATTTGCTGACCGTTCGTCACACCCAGTAAATTTTTAGAAAATCATCATTCGTCCAGCCAACAGCCAAAAAAATTTCATTTCACTATAAAGTAACGATAAAAAATAAGTAGATAATAATAAAATTAAATGAAAAACTTGCAGTTATTTGGTCATAAAACAGTCGTTCAAAACAAACGCAGATATCATTAAAGATATATGAACATTTTAACCGTTAGATCATATGGTAAATGCACACAAAGATAAAGGATTGAACTAGTAATGGAAAGTAGTGCCGAGGACAATTAACACAGTTCCGACAATTTGCCATCGCGGAAATGTGCTAGGACGTAAAGGAATCGGTTAAATGCTCCAGCTAATTGATCGTTAACATCATTATGAAAACGAGAACAAATGCCGCAACAGTGATAATGAGAACTTATGGAAAAAAACATGTTACAAAACTATAGGCTTGTAAAAACTCCTGATGCACTGCTCTGCACAGTCCATCACGTATGTACAAAACTGTTTGCCAAGATTCTAACCAAAAAAGTTTATTTCTCAAAAGAGATTTTCTGACCAAACCTATAACTGCTTATCAGACCTTCGGGGTCAGAAAATCTGAAGAAAAATTATAAACAAAATGATTTTGGTTTTCAATCTAAAATATTTAACAAAACACATGGATCAAAAAAACATTAATTATTAAATGTTTAAATTTCTTATGTCGTCCTTGACGGTAATATCTGTCATGCTGTTATGATGTAATAGTTTGCATTTTTACACTGATGTATTTATTCCACCTAATTCCTTTTCTGTCGCACCATAAATTAAAAAAAAATCACAAGTATGAAACTTCGAATGTTGTCAGAATGTTGTTTTAGTTGAACAGATAAACACTTCTCGTAACTCAACGAAAATATGTATTGAACATAGGCCTGCATGTATTATATTTAGCTTGTAGTGCGCCACTTAAACCTTTAAACCCAATAAAAACCTTCTCATTGTGTGATTATGATTTCGTGTTCTATTATCACACTATATCAGACGCTTTAGAAAATTAATTCGTTACCTGTAGCACGTATATATCTCTGAATATATCATCTTCAATTTAATTCATTGATCCTTCTTCATTGAATGTATCGACAGTTCATGATTCCTGACGCCATTCGTTTATCTGTAACACTCAAAAGGCAATACGTAAAAATTTGTTCATTTTAAAATACTTAAATTAAACCTCAGTGTTTTAAATAATAAACTTGTGTTAGTGGTTATAATTACAAATAGAAATTACGCTTTTGCACACCACTATATAAAATATTCCTGACTAGCGGTTTCGAGGCTTTCAGCTTACCATCAAATCAGAAGCTACCTTCGATCTGCTGATGAGCCGAGAGGGTAGGAACCATTAACAGGAAATTTTTATATAGTGGTGTGTAACAGCGTAAACCTTAATGCTAAATATTTTTAATATTTTGAATAGCCTACCTTTTCCTCTTTTGGTCAAAAAACTTTCTAGAAGAAGACACAAAACAGCGTAACTTATTTCATTTGAGAAACAAAAGACTAGTAAAATGTTTCGTGAAATGGTCTAAGAGTAGTAAATCTGTGACGTAAATGTATTATTACGTTAGCAACTGATAAAGGCGAAGACTTAGGGTGCGTATACTTTGCAGTTTTCAAAGAAATAGAAATTCATGTTTGTAATACAGAATGGCCTTCAAGATTCGGTTTAAAGAACATAAACAGAAATAAGTGACAAAATGTTTGTACGTAGTGTTTACTCGGTAGGCCTGTGGTAAACAATACATAAACAATAGTGAAAAATAAAAACAATTAAAGGTCTGATTCACGTTTGGAATGGATAAAAAAGAAAATCTTTTTTAAGGAAAAAATTAGTATTGTCTAGTATCGTAATTTTAATATTATCTTGGCGTGTTTACACATGGAATAACCTTTACTGATGATGACTAATTTAGGAAGTTGCAACAGGCAGAATATACAGTAGAACCTCCATTAACCGAAACACTTTTAACCAAAATATCGTTTTTTAACAGAAACAACAAAAAAATTATATATTAGAGATTTTTACTACAATGAAAATTTGTTTTCCGGATAAAACACCAAAACTAATATAATAAACATGTAATAAATTGTGCTTCATGTCAAAAAAGCTGAAACGGGTCATGATAACGATTGAAGAAAAATCGAAGGCAATTAAAAGAATGAAAAATGACAAGATTTTGCGAACTTGTGACAGCCGATTTTGGTGTTGGTGTTCCTACTGTTTCTGATTGTGTCAAGATGAAAAGCATGCTTTTCGAAGATGCCAAACAAGAAAACAATGAAGACGTGTCACAAAACGAGAAAGTAAATGAGGCTGTGCTTTTATGGTTCACGAAACAAAGGGATGACGAAGACGGAGACATAGCAAAGACCAGCAGTCATGACACCGCTGACGAGATCTTCAATGCCTTAGAAGTAAGATATTTTATTTTGGGTCAGGGCTTTAAATTAGGCTATATGGCTATATGAAATACGCGTTTTTCTCACGGAGTTTTATTCATATTTTCAGATAGCGTTATGGTTCGTCGAACGATCTGAAGAATCAAAGCCCTCTGACGTTCTGCTAATGAAGCGATGGCGAGACATTGCTGCAAGAAAACGATGTGAAAAGAAAAATCAAAGGAAAATATAAGATATTTTTAAAAATATCATAAAACTAGCGTTAAAAAATGACTTTATGTAAATAGTTTGATTTTTATTAAAATATTTTGATAATATTGTATACTAGCAAAATACCCGTGCTTTGCTACGGAGTTTCACGTTGTACGTAATTGTACAATTATTGCTCGCTTAATAGTGTAGGATTAGATAGATTGTACAAATTCTCAACTCTTAGTTTGTTTATTTACATTCATAGCAACAGCTATTTATTATTTATTTCGAGAAAATCGTTAGAGCCGTTTCCGAGAAAAAAAGGACATACATTTATTAATTAATTGAACTTCGAAATTTTCTCGACTATAATAAGAACCTGCAAACAACGAAGTTTTTTTTTTCAATTTAAAACAATGATTAAAAATTCAGGACTAAATGTATTCGGGGTTTCCAGTAAACTGAGATGTCAACCACTTCATTTACCAAGTATGCAATTCCCGCGATAAATTTCAGTATTTGGTTTTTGCCCTTAGGAGTGAAAGTTTTTAAAACCGTTTCTTAGTGAGCACCTAAGACCTATGATGAAGCTATGTTCAAAGTTTCATTGATATCCATTCAGTGGTTTCAGAGATACCGTGATCAGTGAGTCAGTCAGTGGTATTTGGCTTATATAGATATCTATATCTAGCCGATTTACCCAGCATTGCTCGGGTTCATAATTTATTCATAGGCTCATAGGCACCTATTCTTGTTCTAACGTTATATTACTTGTATATTGTATAATCTTCCTTATATTGTTACGTTCGCATTCTCACTGGAGGAATACTCTGTAGCGCACCTGTTTAAGAACATGTCATAAACTGTATTCTTATATCTGGAGAAAAATTCTGTTGCGCGTGATGCTCCTGCTCGATTTCTAACTCTGGGAGAGGGCGAACAGCTAAATTAGTTTTCAATAAAATGTCTACAGTACTTGCACGCGCTGCGTATTTAACTGTCGTTTTATAATTCATTGTGTTAATGTTGAAATAAGGCATTTGTTAAATTAGTGTCTCCTAAACTTATTCTAACAATACAATACCTCTATAGATTTCAGCTTATCAATTTTTAAATTCAAACTGAAGCAAGTGCATTTATACTGTCTGAACACTATGATCTGAATACATTCGCTATCAAAACTTTGTTTTTTATACTCGCTTATAACTTACTTCGATCTTAACTTATCCACTTTTAAATTCAAACTGAAAGAACTCTGAATTCACACACTATTAAGAAGTTTCTTAAGATGCATACACCACCTTTGATATCATAACCTATATCTTTATTTATAAGAACCGTGGACTCTGGCCCCGCCGTCTTTCGCGGGATCCGACCTAAGACTCCCCGGGTTCCGTGGATGAACTCCGGGGAAGGCCCGTCGGACGACTCCCGCGCTATTTCCTACGCGGGAGGCTTCCACCGATGCTATGGTAACCAGAATCTATTCTATTGGGTTGCCATAGTAACCAGATCTAATAGTTTTCTAAGACCCAAAGGACCCCCCAGAGGATCGTATCGAAAAACACTTGTCCTATGTTGGTTCTCCCGTTGCGTAAAATATTTGTGCCAAGTTTGGTTGAAATCGGTCCATTGGTTTAGAAAGAGATGTGGAAGACCCCAAAGGACCCCCCAAAGGATCGTATCGAAAAAACACTTGTCCTATGTTGGTTCTCCCGTTGCGTAAAATATTTGTGCCATGTTTGGTTGAAATCGGTCCAGTGGTTTAGGAGGAGATGTGGAAGACCCTAAAGGACCCCCAAAGGACCCCATCGAAGAAAACACCTATCCTATGTTGGTTCTCCCGTTGCGTAAAATATTTGTGCCAAGTTTGGTTGAAATCGGTCCAGTGGTTTAGGAGGAGATGTGGAAGACCCCAAAGAACCCCCGAAAGGACCCCATCGAAAAAAACACCTATCCTGTGTTGGTTCTCCCGTCACGTAAAATATTTGTGCCAAGTTTGGTTGAAATCGGTCCAGTGGTTTAGGAGGAGATGTGAAAGACCCCAAAGGACCCCATCGAAGAAAACACCTATCCTATGTTGGTTCTCCCGTTGCGTAAAATATTTGTGCCAAGTTTGGTTGAAATCGATCCAGTGGTTTAGGAGGAGATGTGGAAGACCCCAAAGAACCCCCCAAAGGATCGTATCGAAAAAACACTTGTCCTATGTTGGTTCTCCCGTTGCGTAAAATATTTGTGCCATGTTTGGTTGAAATCGGTCCAGTGGTTTAGGAGGAGATGTGGAAGTCCCCAAAGAACCCCCCAAAGGACCCCATCGAAAAAAATACCTATCCTATGTTGGTTCTCCCGTTGCGTAAAATATTTGTGCCAAGTTTGGTTGAAATCGGTCCAGTGGTTTAGGAGGAGATGTGGAAGACCCCAAAGAACCCCCCAAAGGACCCCATCGAAAAAACACCTATCCTGTGTTGGTTCTCCCGTCGCGTAAAATATTTGTGCCAAGTTTGGTTGAAATCGGTCCAGTGGTTTAGGAGGAGATGTGGAACATACATACATAGATACATACATAAAATGGTTTTTTTTTGCCCCTTAGGAGTGAAAGTTTTTAAAACCGTTTCTTAGTGAGCACCTAAGACCTATGATGAAGCTATGTTCAAAGTTTCATTGATATCCATTCAGTGGTTTCAGAGATATCGTGATCAGTGAGTCAGTCAGTGGTATTTGGCTTATATAGATATAGATTGCCTCCAGTTATTTTACCTCACACTTTAAAAAAATCTGAATTATTATCCGAAATTTTGGTTATCCGAAACCGCCTCCCCCCTTTGTTTCGGTTAACAGAGGTTCTACTGTAGATCTGTATTGTTGGAAAACAAGTAAACATTTTCAAATCGCGTTGTATAAATGAAATACTGTAGTTATACGTAGTTAGCAAGAAAAGAGTTTTGACACGCAGGAATTGCTCATCAGCTACGAGAGGGTAGAAGAACAATACTCCCCATCAACATTACTACATACAGTACAACCATTCACCTAGGACCGTAAATGATAATGTAATACGCAATGGAAGTTTGTATATGTATTATTATTGCGGCGAACCCAGTAGCGGCGATAAGGCCCCCGCAGACCCCGGGGCGCGGGGGGCCCCGACCCTCTGGGGGGCCCCGCCACTCTGGCCCCTAGAAAAAAATATGAAACGAGCTATAATAGGAAAAAAAGTTTTAATGGGGTCCGACTACCGGCAAATTTGTATTTAAAATACGAAATATACGTTTTATTTAAGTGTATAGACATGCAAAAAAACTACGTTTTCCCAAATGACATTACTGTTTGTAGTTTGTAAGCGAAGCTTATCTTATCTCTTGTGGTGCCCGTACGTCCGTACGATGAGTCACTCGGCACTGAGGAGACGTAAACAAACACAACACAATGTAGTTCAGTACTCAGTAGTGCGTCGCATCTCCTGCGCGATAGTACTGTATTGCATTCATTTCGTAATTTAGTGCCGTTTAAGTTTAATGACTTAACATTTGATTTTAGTTTTTGTATTTTGTGTAGAGTTAGAGTGTTAGAGACAGAGTTTATAAAATGGAAAGTAAGCGTGAATATTTAAGTGGTGCTACGAAAAGGAAACTGCAAAAACAACGAGAAGAATCTAAAAGTAAACTTTCAAAACTCGACCAGTTTTTAAAAAAATCATCAAAATGTGAAGTTGAAAAACCCAAACCCGGGTCAAGTGCAAGTAATGAAAAAGAAATAAAAATCGGACTTGAAGTTGATTGTGACAGTGACAATAAACCTGATTTAAACATTAGTCCGTCGGATACAAGTGATACAACTACGGAAACAAATAAGCAACTGCAACATGAACAAGAAGAACAACTGCTAGGCATTGAATTGAATGTGTTCGCCAGTCCGAAGACATACCTGGACCAGAAAATCAGTTTGAACTAACTGAAGTTATAAGTAATCACGCAAATAAAACTAGTTTAGCAGGCCCTTCCGATCCAAACTGCCAAAGTTTTGAGACAGATATTGCATTCTATAAAAATCAAGCTACAATGACAGACGAGGTGAAAAAGTTAATAACGTTAAGTGAACTTTGTCAAACAAAGGGTCCTTTACCGAAGGATTCCGTTTCTAAGCGGTCTTTCAGTACAGCATATTATTCTTTCAAAACTGCAGCAGGCCAAATTGTTCACAGGTTTTGGCTTTGTTACTCTCGTAATCTAGATGGAGTCTATTGTTTACCACGTTGGCTTTTCAGCCAAAGTGCTGATGCCCAAAGCTGGCGTGAAGGCGATATTAGAGATTGGAAAGGTCTCAGTAAAAAAATTAAAGTTCATGAAAGTAGCAATGCTCATTTACAATCTTGTCTCACGTATGCCACTTGGAAAAAGAGTAAAACGGTAGCTGATCAAATTTCCGATGAGCGGAAAAAATGGAAAGATATTTTCGTACAGATTGTGGATGTCATTCGAACCATGGCACTGTGTTCATTGCCGTTTCTTGGCCATAGAGAATCATTACATGAAATAAATCCTGAAAGTGGAAATTTTTTGAACATACTATCTTTAATTTCTCGCTAAGATTCTCTCCTTAGTGCACACTTAGAAAATGAAAAAACCAGACCAAAATACCCCCACTATGACATTCAAAATGAAATCATTAACTTGCTAGGAAAATCAGTATTGACTGCCTTACTAAAACAGATTCACTCGTCTCCTTTTTATTCTATAATTGTTGATAGCACACAAGACATTTCTAAGATTGACCAAATGAGTGTTGTAATCAGATACATTAACATAGTAGAAGAATCTCCTGGCAATTATAAAACTGTGATTAGTGAGTCCGTTTTGGGATTTCAAGAAATAAAGAATCCCAACAGTGAGGGGTTTCAAAGTAAGATTTTAGACTTTTTGAAAACAAATGAAATTGACATTAGTAAGTGTAGAGGTCAAGGTTATGACGGTGCAGCAGCAATGAGCGGGAAATACTCTGGGTTACAGAAAAGAATTATGGATATAGTCCCAAACGCGGATTACGTACACTGTGCTGCACATAACCTGAACTTGGTGATCAATGATTCAGTATCAAATATTTCTGAAATAAGACAATTTTATGACATAGTACAGAAAACTTATGTGTTTTTCAGTGAAAGCTTACATAGATGGCAAGAACTTAACACTGCCGTTAAAGAAGACAGCTCTGGCAAAAATCTAACTTTAAAAAAGCTATGTCCAACAAGGTGGTCTTCTAGACACGACTGTCTGTTAGCTTTAAGAAATGATTTCAAAATTGTGATTAAGTGTTTGACAGAAATTATTCTATACAGCTCAAAAAACCCCGAGGCAGAAGAAGCATTAGCAATTAGAAACCACCTGGAAAACTTTGAATTTATTCTTGTGCTCTGCCTTGAAACTAAGATTTTAGAGAATGTAAATATAACTTCGAAAGCACTACAGAGGCCAACTGTTGACCTAGGCAGAGCGTGGCAGTTTCTAAGCCGCGCTTGTGATGAGTTAAAAGTTTTAAGAAAGGACTTTGCCGGCTTTCTTGCTGGTGCTAAACAGTTGGCCCAGTCATGGGACATAACTTGTAACATGAAAAATAAGCGTAAGCGAGTTGTAAAACGCTTCTTTGTTGAATTATCAGTTGACCATAGAATTGACGACCCAGTGAAATCATTTGAAGTAAAAGTTTTCAATGCAACACTAGATATTGTAATAGCTCAGCTACAAATGAGATTCGAAGGATTGCGTTGCATTGATGATAGGTTTTCATTCCTGACGCCTCAGAATTTAGTAAACTTCTCACAAGAGACAATAGTAGAGAAAAGTAAGGCTCTGGTAAATGCGTATCCTGGTGACCTTTCCACATCACTGCCTGACCAAGTAATATCCTTCAAAGCTCTGATGGCCAAAGAAATTGTACACAAGAAAAGCATTCGATAAATGATGAATTTACTGGTTGAAGAAAACAGCTGCCTTATGAGCTGCCTCCCAGACTTAACTACAGCTTTGCAGCTTTATTTAACCATACCTGTCACAACAGCTACAGCGGAAAGAAGCTTTTCAAAACTTAAATTAATTAAGTCATACTTAAGAAGTGCCATGGCCCAAACTCGGTTGAGTGACTTGCACTGTTAAGCATTGAGCATGAAGAGACACAGAAAACTAATATCAACGAAGTGGTTGAAAAGTTCTTAGCTATTAAAAAAAGAAGACTAGGCTTAGGAAAACAGTGAACTTTGGTTGATCCTCATCTGTAAATATTATACATTACTTGAGTTCGAGTGTTATTGAATGGGATTAGACTTAAGGAGAACGTGTATAGAGTATATTCAAGAATTTCACAAATTCAGTTACAAACTAATTTAAATGTTTGAAAAAAGCTAGAATGTTACTTTGATATTCGTTTTTAAATAATAAATTTTTAACACTCTGTGTGCGGTACTGTTTCATAGTCTGAATTTAGATCCTTGACGTAAAAATTAATAATTCTTTTTATTTTGGTTTTTTTATAGTTTGTATAGAACTTTATCTATTTAGCAACAATGAATTTTAAGAGTTTGTATACGTGTAAAACATCCTTTGCAAATTGCAAACGCTTTGTGATAGACGAGAAAGTATTCACAAACCATTGTTGTGAAACACACGTAAATAGAAACTCAATTGAGTGTTTTCCCCTATTACGTATACAAAATTTAACCATTTTTATAGGGCTCCCTAATTAGTTTCGCGCGGGGGCCCCCGTTTCGTTAGCGCCGCCACTGGGCGAACCAACGACATTCATCGCATGTCGGGTTGGTTCTCTTCAACCGCTGGTAACCTCCGTTTTCTCTGTCAGTTTCCTGTAAATGCCAGCTCGTCAAATCCTCTTCCACGTCTGTCTCCGAGTTCTTGGAGGCCTACCTCTTTCCCTGCTATGACTCTGACTACCCTTACGACTGTAGAGTCCCCCTACCTCCGAGCCGCCGTATGTTTTGTATTCATGCGTGTGACACTTCGTTTTACAAGTCGATTCACGATGTTTTAGCCGTACAACTGTTTAACTGGATTTTATTTAATTTACGTTTAGGCTATTTTTTATCGTAAAATCGTCATAATGGATCGGAACCCAACCTTACACACAAAAGAATACATCACTGTTTTTATAAATTGCATGTATAATTTCTTGAATTGCATACAGGTTACAAGAGACCACGTTGTAAACAATGAAGAAGGGATTTAAGACAATGTGTATAGCCTACCTATTTAACAATTGAGCGCGAAACCCGAGTAGTGTCTGGAACAAAGGCTGTTAAGTGAAGTACCTGAGAATAGTCGAAAGGAAGATAGAATGAGAAACGTAAAAAAATATAAGATACTTAGTGATAATATTTTCTTTGATTATGCAAGTATGATAGAACGGTTCATTAGAAACTTAGTATAGCACACTTGGAAAAAACAACATAAAACTGAGTGTTTTAAAAGTAAAGAAGTCGGGAACTTCATCATAGAAGTTGGTAACTTCAACGCTTCTCACGACTGGACTGAATGGTCCTGCTTGTCCACCAATAAACTTGGACCTTACACGAAGTGTGTAGGTAGGGACCTTTAATCCAATGATCATGGGCAATCCAGTAAGTCCAAGAAGAATTCGATGAAAGAAAAGCAGGACTGTATGAGATCTTTTAGTCAAGACTCAATTAAGGCCAAGAGCATTCGTGACCTCCACGTCATGACCCAATAAGATGAATTTGTCGGTCATCCAGTGCAAGAAGCTTCCCTGAACTCCCTCGAAGGAGTTAACTGTGTACTTGCGGTTCCCATTCCATATGACTGAAGCTTGTTCTAGATGGCTTCTGACCAAACGATTCCGTACTCTTAAAGCGTCTCTCAGTCCATTTGATAAGGCCTAAATTTCTACGGGCTTTGGAGACAAACTTTCAACGTGCTGAAGGAAGAGAAGCTTCAAATCCATAAGAACACGCAGATCGGATACTAAATTTTTCCTTCTATCTTACCAAGAAAGACGGTGTAAATTTTTGCACCGTCTATCTTATAAGCATAATAATAATTGTTCTTTTATCCCACTGACTTAGTTTAGGAGCTACAGTCTAAATTTATAGAAGCAAAGCAAATAATTGAATTGGTGTGGACGCTGACAACGAATGAATTTGACAAGTTTAATAAGACAAATATAGAAGCAAAAACCGAGAAAACTGGAGAGACCAAAACAGACCTGGAATGTGGTTGCAAGAATTCTATAAATTAAAGGGAAAATGTGAAATTACGCGATAATATTAGTAAAGGACAGAAAAATGGTGAAAATTTGTGTGCATTATTAAAGCATAGATATGCTAATTTTACCTTATCCATTTTATGATAACAACGTAAATATAAATTCTGGATATCAACGAATTACGTTTTCTGAATAAGGCCAGTGTGTTCTCAGACACATACGTCATTAAGTAGTTTTCAAGACGGTTGTGTCAAAACATAGGTTACAGATAGGAAGTACATGATTTAACAATAAATTAATTCTATCAGCGTTGTTTCACTTTTTACAGTTATTGTTAATTATTAAAGTAACTGGTAAAGCGAGTCATGTTTAGTGTGTAAAGTGCGCAACCGTTGAGATAAATAGATATAATTTAATGCTCCAGGTTTAGTCTATTTTTAATTACCGTCAGTCAACGAACGATAAATACCACTCGCGACTTGAAATAGGTTTTTGCAGAAGTTACGTTCCTAAAAAAAGTACGCGCTGCCGCTCAGGCAAGGACGCACACGTGTAGGCTACATACACTGGCGCATGCGTGTAAATAAGGCACGGTATTTTTGTCCGACTTCGTCATTGCTACCTATTCTCTGTATGACGATGGTTGGCGTCTGGACTCTTGGCTTACCTGCTGCCTCTCCCCCCCCCCCGACTGTAATACTTCCCCCCGGGCTCGACAGCAGCTAATTGCCGCGTGAGTCACCTCACTGTGCGTCCAGTATGAAAAAAATTTTTTTTTGCCTCTCCCAATACTGCTAAAATTTTGTTATATTTGAAATCGGCGAAATAATACGATGAAAATGACACCAAACACGACTAAAAAATATTAAATTTTAAGGTGTTTCAAGGTAAAAGCTCAACAACTACTTTAATACACATCTTCAGTGCATAGTGCTTTATAACGCCCAATTTTTAATATTCCTTAGTCGTGTTTGGTGTAATTTTCATCGTATTATTTCGCTGATTTCAAATATAACAAAATTTTACCAGAATTGGGCGAGGCAAAAAAAAAATTGTTTCATACTGGATGCACAGTGAGGTGACAATTAGGTGCTGTCGAGCCCGGGCGGAAGTATTACAATGGTGGAGAGGCAGCAGGTAGGCTAAGGGTCCACACGCCAACCATCGTCATACAGAGCATATGAGGCGATATCGTTCATACTTTTTTCATAAGGCGGACGTAAAGATAGTAATTCCAACATACGTGTGTGTAAGAATTAATATGACGCACTCATTCCCCAAAACTTTAAAATTTAATTTCACTTATGACGCTCGCTTATCAGTATTTCAGTATGCGAAATGAAAGAATTACACTCTGTTTAACGTGTGCGTTATGTGTAGGCGTATATGATACCGTTCCGCACAGTTCATAACTTCACTTTTATAGACTCACGTCTCTCATCGTTTCTGTAAGGAGTGTAACAACTTATTATAGCGACGATTATGTCCTCTAATTATTCAGTTATAATATTTTAATTGATCATCAAACTTTTTTGTTGTTTTTTAATTCCAGTGAGACGTTTGAAAGGCTGCACTGACTTTCAGGATGTTTTTGCCCTCAGATTTTCTTTGGTCACTCCAACTCTTCTTTTTTCCCTTCCCCCCTCTCACTCTCACTCTCTCTTCCTCTCTTCCTTTTTTCTTTCTCCCATCTTTGTATCTTCCTGACTCGCTTTCTACAGCCAGTATTAGATTATGTATACCTCTTGAATATATTTACTTGTTGTTATCTACTTGTTTATCTATATGCTATAGAGAAACAGGATCCTATATTCTTGTCACAGCTTCTTCGCTCAAATGAATGACAGTCGGCATCAAAGCAACTATTATAAATTAATTAGTAATAATAGTTATTATTCATTAATAGTAATTATTGTTATGTATTTATTTATAGTAATATAAGATTCTGATGACGACAGTTCAAACTATCGAAACACTGTAAAATATTTAAAAAATATATAATATATTCTTGTAATAAAAGTGTTATTTATTATTATTAATAATAGAAAAAACAAGAATAATGTGGGCAAATATGAATGACATTTAGTAATAGTACATCTTATAGTAGGCCTAGTTATTGTTATATTATATAGTAATTAATTTTTTATCTCTCATCAGTGTAGTTAACGTTGGTGACGTGTTGCTGCACATGAATACGTCGGTTGCATTGTAGGAGATGAGCTACGGTTGATGAATGCTAACTGTGGCAACGTGAAAACAAAACTGTAATTTCATCGTGCTGACGGCGCAATATGACTGGTACACAGAGACAGTGTAGGGAAATGTCGCGCAATTAAAAGCACGTTATTACATCAAAGGCTTCCGGCCGAGAGAGATATCGCCTAATCGCTAACGTTGGTGACGTGTTGCTGCACATGAATACGTCGGTTGCATTGTAGGAGATGAGCTACGGTTGATGAATGCTAACTGTGGCAACGTGAAAACAAAACTGTAATTTCATCGTGCTGACGGCGCAATATGACTGGTACACAGAGACAGTGTAGGGAAATGCCGCGCAATTAAAAGCACATTATTACATCAAAGGCTTCCGGCCGAGAGAGATATCGCCTAATCGCTAACGTTGGTGACGTGTTGCTGCACATGAATACGTCGGTTGCATTGTAGGAGATGAGCTACGGTCGATGAATGCTAACTGTGGCAACGTGAAAACAAAACTGTAATTTCATCGTGCTGACGGCGCACTATGACTGGTACACAGAGACAGTGTAGGGAAATGCCGCGCAATTAAAAGCACGTTATTACATCAAAGGCTTCAGGCCGAGAGAGCTATCGTCTAATCGCTATTCGTGCTGACGGCGCAATATGACTGGTACACAGAGACAGTGTAGGGAAATGCTGCGCAATTAAAAGCACATTATTACATCAAAGGCTTCCGGCCGAGAGAGCTACCGCCTAATTGCTATTTATTATAGAATAAATTTGATCGCCCTGTGTTTTAAAAATTATCCAAGTTTTATAGGTATATAATACAGGAGGTCGTTCTGAAGCTCATGTATCTATTTGTATAATGTGCCTGCCTATTGTTCTGTAAACATTATTTTCCTAACACTAAATACATCAAAAAGCATTGTACTCTGGTTATAGTAGAGGTACTCTTCGCCAAGAAACAGAGCTACTGCCAGGCATCGTGTGGCAGAAGATAATAGCCTACCAGAATGCATTTCGACCTTTGTTATAACTAGGTTAATATAGCCACAGATTGCTTGTTAAAAATAAGTGATGGAGTCGAAATAGTGTATTCTACTAAACTCACTTTATTACTTCATAAATGTGCGAGGTGTTTCTCAAGTTTAACGAAGTGAGGAAAGCAAATTCGGGTTATGGAAACCTGACGGGGCCACCGTATCAGACTACCTGCCTACTACGAAAGGGTCGCCTATTGTTTATTTTCCTTGCACCTAAGCAAGTCGTCTGTTCGTACATATTTAAGGAAATCACTAACCGACGTGGTCCCGTCTAGTTTCTTAAAGGCCATTTCATTCAGACGGTGTACAGTTTTCTGTCAACATCGTATTGTCTTGAAGCGTAGAGCACTGACACTACAGTGTGTAATCCAGTGCCAGTGGGTTTTGTTACATCAAATTTTAAGCGGTAAATTGAACCCGAGATAGATTTCAACAGTATAGATTTGTTGAAAAATTATATACTGAAGAGAGACCTTAAAAACTGTGCTGAAGACAGGAAGCTTGTGAGAAAATCAACTGACTGTGTAAAGTGTGTTGGAAACATGTGTACTAATTACGGGCAAAATGAGAACTTGATTTACAGATGTGGGGTAAAAAATTGTCGAGTGAAAAAACATGTACGGGAGAGCACTGTCTTTGGACTTTCACGCGTTCTTCCCGTCGCCTTGTTGTCCGTTTAAATTGCTTGGCTTTCCTCTCAATCCTTTATCTGTCATTGAGAGAGAGACTGGTATGTCACAACCAGCGGTAAGAAAATTAATAAATTTTAGAGAAATTCTTGTTGTGTGGTATATGGTATTGTAATGTAATATATGATAAGCACTTAAAGACATTACTCATATTTTGTTAGGACAAACAGTAACAGAATAGTTACTGTTCAATCCGAGTACACTCATTTTATTTTAAAATATACCTTTAAAAATTTCACGGGGCCATCCTAAATTTTACCTGTTATACCTGCAGTCATTGTATTGTGGAACACTAAACGACCCTTTTTAAGGTCGTAAATGGGATCGTTTACGACTAAAGCAGGCAGTCTGACTGTAAATGGCCCCGTCAGGTTTCCATAACCCGCAAATTCTCAATAGTAGTTCATTCGTTCATTCATTCATTCATTCATTCATTCCATGGCGCTATGGTCCTTGCAGAACCTCGGCCTCCATAACAACGGCTTTTCTATAATAGTACTTAGCTTATAATTAAAAGACATTTTTTTCTTTACATTTAAAATACCTAAAACAAATAGTTGCCATTATCTAAACCTCTTTTGACCCGCTTTTGCCAAATATTTTTTATCTAAAACCGCTTGTGTTATCTTCTAATGTTTCCTCATTTCCCTAAGAAAAGACTATAAAAATGAAATGTTGCGCTTTATAATTAACAAAATGATATAACAGTATAATACTAGCATTAAGCGTTAATGTAATGTAATGATTATAATAATTATGCCGCATTACCGTTTGTTACCGGTATTACGCTGCTCTTAAGTTACCAATCAGTTACATTTAATATTTAGCGTCATTAAAAAATTATATTAAATAGATTTTCTGAATGCATTAATTATAAGTAATTTCTTGTAAAGAACCATATCGATCGATATTAAAATACTTGGTATTTTTAGCCTCTGTTACTGTCAAAGAAACTGATTTGTATTAGGCGATCATCGACTTTACATCTATCTTCATGGTGCATTTTCTCGAGAACTACTATCTTCATTGGCTTTCATTGTCAGAATTACACCGTAAGTATTATCCACGGAAAGTATAAATTCTAAAGAATAACAGGAGGCCAATGAGTCAAAGTACCAGCTTTCAAGCGTATTAAATGCCAAAAAAGTAAGGAATGGAAACAGATGAACAACAAAGATGAAAAGAAATAGTAACTATGGTAAAAAATATATACTGAATATCTAATAACATTAGAGAAAGGGAAAATCCCAAGAAAAGATATAATACTTGGTGAATATAGAAAGCCGATAATCCAAGTTTGTGACTACTTGTGAAAACGGCGTGAAGGAAATTTAGAAGTTGATGACAGGAGATAGGGTTGTTGAAAGACTTCTTTAGGAGGCCAAGGCATACCTCAAGCTGTAGGGTTTCAAATTGCACACAACAAAAGATAAATATATTGAGTATTTTATTTCAAATGAAATAGTTAACTCTTTCATAATCTGTCACAACATTTAACATAGGAGGGTTAAGAACCTGACTATGATAGAGCTTTCGTAAAAATAATTCATTGATCAGGAAGGGTTAATAATATCAAATACGCCATTAAGTGGATCACCGGAAAGCCATATATATTTGCAGCTTCACAGCTTCATTACATAAAGTTTATGTAATTGTTTTTCTCCTTAAGATTATTAAAAATGTAACGTTTGTTAAACACTGTTTGGTTCTCACTTTCGCAATGCATTATTCACTATTAAATACTGTTTGGTTCTCACTTTCGCGAATGCATTATTCACTATTAAATACTATTAGTCGTTCTTTGAACTTTCACGTTTGAAATCATTACTTAATATTCCCTTTTTATTAGCAATTAGAAAAATACATTCTTTAAGTTAATCTACTGATTAGTGTCCACACATAAGACATGTATAACTAGATAGTAGATGGCGTGAAGAGTTGTTCCATCCAGCGATGTCAACTCGTAGTCCTTAAAGATCGGATGGCCAAAGTCTTCTCAATCTTCTATCGATTGCAGGCTGTAAAAATGACATGATCGCGGTGTCAACTCGTAGTCCTTAAAGATCGGATGGCCAAAGTCTTCTCAATCTTCTATCGATTGCAGGCTGTAAAAATGACATGATCAGAGGGTTACAGTGGTCGAAAACTCTTGAATGGTGTGAATGACTTCACGGACGTATGGAATAGCCTATGGAAGTCTACCAAAAGTGTGGTTTGGCACATACCACGGGACATCCGCGATAGCTCGTAGCATCTTTGATTGGCATCGCTGCATGATTGCTATGTTAGATTTGGTGGCGCAGCCCCAAAGCTCGATTCCGTAAGTCCATATGGGCTTAAGGACAGTTTTATAGAAAAGAAGTTTGTTACCTGAAGATAGATTAGATTTTCTGCCTATCACCCAGTTAATTTTCTTTAATCTTAAATCTAGTTGTTTTCTTTTCTGTTTTGTGTGGTGTTTCCAGGTCAGTTTAGCGTCTAAATGAAGGCCTAGGTATTTGCCTACTGTTTGTTGTGGTATTTCTACAGGTTGAGATGAACTGTACGTAGTATTCTGAAATAACATAACGGGAAAAATTTTCCTTTAGCCCCATGTAAACAAAACGCATATACCCTGTTTCCGTTAAATGCTTGAGGTGTATGTAATTGCGATAAAGAGCAGGAGTATCCTGGCGCACGTTCTAACAAAACGCATACGGTTTGACGCGTAATTCGCATCCCTCTATAAGAACCACTACTTTAGTATCCCCAGAGCTACTACTGACCGACTGAAGCAGCACTGGCACCAGTCTGTTGGGTGTTTTATAATAACCTGTTGTATGATTAGAACTCATTTGACTGTCACAACGCAGACAGCGATTACCACCAACATATTGCCCGGTTACCAGGCGAAAACAGCTTCACTTAAACTCGTCGCTTAGTTCCATTATTATTTTGCTCTTATAGTTTGCACGCTTTTAATAATACACGCCAACACACGCGCACGCTTACGCGTTTTTCTCCAACGTTGAATACACTGGGAGGGCAAATATCAGCCAATACTGATGCTGACTGGCAGCAGCTAACATTGAACACTTGACACTGTAGTAGGCTACAGAGAGGCTCCCTCCAGATATTTTGAAAGTATCAGAGTTGCAGCAGCGCCCGTAAGCGCCCACACCACACCTTCGTCGACACCTCAGATCTCAAATGCCATAGTATCAATTTTCCACTTTAGTGGGCCAATATTAAACTATGAGAGGTACCAGCCATGACACGACACACTTCTTGCCAGGCTCCAGAAAGGACCAGTCATTAAGATAGTACGACACTATTTTCTTAAGCTACTGTGGCCACCTTCACTGGCCACACCACCACCACCACTCACTCACCACTCTTTTCAATCACTGGCCGCCATGCACTGATGCACCTGGTAGAGCTGAAGGCAATCACAGTGTCTAAAGTAAAGTCATAACTTTATCATAATCTTGCTAAGCATAAGGCAACATATTCATGACAAATTGTAATTCCTATTTTCATTACTACTATTATCATAAGTGTCTGTTTAAAGTTTTTTAACAATTTTTCTTTCTCAGACATTACCTTGACTAGTGCGAACAAGGAAACACTTTCATACTCACTGGTATTATAATGACCATTAGAAATTCCACCACAGTCTGGGGGCGGGTTTCCAACCTGCAAACCAGTCTGGAAACATTTTAAAGCCTTGTCAAAGCTTATACAAGACCATAAGTCATATTCCTTCACTTCGTTGTCATCTTTGATTACTTCATGTCACACCCTGATTAGTTCAGGATTACTATTCCTGACTACCATTCTATGTCGTTTCCACCTATTTTCTATTTCCTATCGGTTGATGTTAATTTTGTATTATTGCTTATCCTACCACTTTTTTATGTATTTTTGTAGTTTTTGTTCTAAATAAAATAAGCATTTTCTACGTCCTTCTATTCTTACTTCTAGCAATTTATATTCTTCACTATCCAACCTTTCTTCTTTTGCCTTATTTGTCTTTCAAATAATTTTGTTTTTAATTCTCACAGTCTTCCCTTGTTTTCCGTATTCACGTGTCATAACACAAACTCTCCAACCTCCTCTACCACTTTCCTGCTTTCTTCCTTTACTACTGAGTGACAAAAGCACATTATTATTAGATTTTATTTTTCATTCAAATCTTCAATTATTTCTTTTAGCTGTTCGTAAATCTCGTTCATGCCATTATATCTTGAGATAGGTTTATTCACTTATGTTTTTCCCGGTTAGGCGTGTCGGCTACTGATAACGTCGTAACAGCTCACTAACTCATATGAGCTGATCCGTTCTCTAGACCACTCGCTACTACATTAGTGAGCAACGACACAGTACATTATCACTGTACAAAAGGGTTTAGTATATTATGCTTTTACTTATCTCCGACGAGCACAAGTTGATAACAGTAATTAACAGGCTTCTCGGGTAATGCAACTGAAGAAAGTTTATTGTGGACGTATAGACTGCAGGTTATCAGAAAATTATTGTAGTGTTATGACCACCACACGCAAAGGATGAGAAATCTAAAGCTACAAATTCAGTTTTTAATTAGATACAGAAGGAAAGATAAGACAGGATGCTCGCTCGGAACAGCTGTCTGAAGATTGGAAGATATCATGCTTAAAGCGTGTGGCAGGTTTCCGATATCGGTCAGTAACGATCGCAGTAAGATTCTATATTATTATTGTTATTACCGACACATTTTCAAAGCTATATATGAGTACAGCGCAAGGCGCGAAATACACAATCAGACGTTATGTTTATCTTTAATGTTTATGATCGCGTGCTGTTCTGGTAAATTTTGTTAACTGTATATAAATTAGATTTTCACTATAAGAACACGTTTGTCGTTTCTAACATGAGCCCCTTATATACTAATACTAACTTATATCTTCTATACTAACTGAAGTTAGTATAAGTTACTCTTCTTCGACTACTGCAACGCCTGGAGAATTCCGTAAATGCGGACGAAACATGAGTCACTTCTTTCAGATCCCGGTCCGTGTAGGCCCTTCTACCCTTCTACCTTTATTCCGAAGCGTGACTCCAAATATCTAGGCGTTACGCTCGACACCAGTCTAACCTGGCAACCAAATATTAAAATAATCACTGCCCAAGTCAGCCAACGGATCCGATCTCTCACATTCCTCGGCAAAAACAACCCCTGCTCTAGTCAGATACTCAGTAGGATATACAGAGCTTGCCAACGCCCCATTATGGCGTACATTCACTCAGTCCTGCTGCTGACCGCAGCCCACTATCGCCTAGGACACAATCGAGTCATAGATCGGCGACCACTCAGAATTATACTCCGCCGTCCCCTCCCCCCTAACTCTACCAGTAACAGGTTATTATATACCATGAATACCCTCTTCCCGGACCTCGTCTCCTTCCTGACCAAATTAAATATAAAATATGTCAAGAATGCAAGCACTCGACTCTCCATCCAATCCAGTGCAGCCTCCTTAAACCGCTCCACCAGAAACAAGAAACACGTCCCACTTTCCTCGTTAATCGCTTGCTGGCACTTCCCAACACACCAAACAGACACCACAGATGAACATCACAGACGTCTACACTAAATAAGTAATCGGGAAATACCTCAAAACCCCATCCGACTATCCCCTCACCCTTGACACCACTTTGTAACGTAGGCGCTACCCTCCACCTTTAGCGTCCTGACCGTTACACTCACTATATAGTTTGGCACAGATTCATTCTACTCTTCTCTAATCTGGCTGTCCTACCTACACTACATACACTCTCAACAAGCAACCACACCTTACTTGATGCCTCCACTTTCTCATCGGCTGGCCTGCACTGGCGTGAGTCTCCACTAATCGTTTTCCAAACGAGCTGAAGAGGTCTTGTCCCCAAAACAGCCTGAGTCTTGCCCTATTGGACAAGCCCCAAACATCGCAAAGAAACTAACTTGAGTCGTTCGCCCCTAAACCGTTTTGATCCATGTCTACGTTTATAAATGCTACGGTAGTGCAGTATATTTTGTAGTTTTTTTTTCAATAAGATTATACATAGTTTCCAGGCAAGTGCGTCTGAATACCTTCGATTGGCGCTGCTCATGATAGCTAAATCTCCAGACATTTCAGGTAACTGCCGTCTTATGACTATCGCGCTATAACCATGTGTTCATTACTAAACCAGTTTAGTTACAAATTCATTAATAAAATGACAAATCAAGGAAAATAAGTGAAAAAAGTAAATCATTTTAATACCGTTATTTGTTTTATCCCTTATAATAGTTGCTTTTATGTGGTATGTACGTAACAGATTGGAAACCGCTCAACCTGACTGTTACCATGCAATATTATTACATTCGATCTGACTTTTGTCTAAGAAGTCATCCTTCTACCAAATGTTCACAGTTTATAAATCCAGATAAAGGTAAATACATCCCAATGGCCTGCTTTCTAATTTCTTAATTTTTTTGTGCCTTTTTTTGTCAAATGTTGCCGTTTTGGGTTGAAATAAACACCGACATTTTTTGCTTTTAAACGTGCAAGAAAATTGTCGTGACTTCCAAAGAATTATGTTATATGAATGACAACAAACCGTGTTTAGTGATAGTCTATGTCTGTAATCTGCATTGCTTACAGTATTAGCGTAGATAAGTTTTAGTCTAATGTAATAATAAAACTTTTAAATAAAGTAAAATGCCAGATATTACATTGTGGCATCATAGTTTCTGCGACTCGTTTGGCAGAATTAATCAAAGTGTTAACAATGAATAAAACAACCCGAAAAGATGTCAGGCCCTGCAGATGTATGGTTCTCCGTCAAATAAATTGAGCTCTCCTGATCTGAGTGACAAGGTCACATTTCATAATTCTTGCTCTTCGTTATATCCCGTCCGCGAATTCACTACCTCTGTCAGCGTTTTCAATGCTACGAATTACTCACTATCATGTTCCATGCAAAGGAAGTTTGGCTCTTCGTATGCCTATGCTGGTTGCTTTAAAACTGTGCATTATTGATGCCATCCTTCGACATACACCTGATATCCCAAAAATTTTATTTCAGCAATTTTTTGACCCGATTTAACCCGATCTGCATTCTACCTTTGGTGAAAGATTATCTTCACCAACAGACACATTTCTCGTAAGCGCACATCTGCACCAGTGGAGCCAGTAGGGCAGGGGCTTCTAAGAGTCCGCTGAACATCTCGTAAAGCTACGCCTAACGGTAGCTAATCTCGAGTTTGTGAATGTCACGCGCCACCTCGGGAACTAGCTCCTCATTACTCACCTACCAGCATGGTAGCTGGAGATATAACCCAAGCAGTTGACTTGTCTCTGTAACAATACTGTCCGAAAGAATGGCGTAAGCAATTCGATGTCTCTTTGACGCTATTTTTAGTAACTGCCTGCCCACCCAGCTTTCCGATCGTTCAAGTGAATCTCTTACCACGATAAACAACAGAACTTAAATGTTGCCTTCCAGTCCCTGTGATCACGTATGACGTCTTGGACTTCCGAACCACTCAATCTCAGTATCCTACTCAGTTTATCACATGTATGTAGTGTCTAGGGTGACAGAGCCATCGCTGTACCACGAGAGTCTAGTTCATACCAACTTCGAAGACCTTTTCTAACCTGTAATATTTCTAACTACCTTCGCTTTAAACCACATGTCTTATCAGGGAAGGGTAGGAAAAGTCCCCGCTCTCCGGATGGAAACGTCCCCTTACAACGCGCTTCGCCGCTATCCTTATAAAGTGTTGATATAAGATGTAACGTTGTTTGGAGGGGCTTTGTGGAGGAGGCGACGTTTAGTTACCCAGAAGTTTGTCAAGGACCATGGAAGAAGGTGAGCAGCAGTGGAGTCAAAAAGGAAACGAGAGCAGCATACCCATCCCGTAAATCATACTACCACCCCCCCCGAACCCACAGAAAGACACGACGGGAATTCCTATTCTAGCTCGGAATGAAACCGCAACCATCACGAAACCATTCCCCAACTTGTGAACGGCGAGGGACATCCGAGTTCGAACGCGGGTTATCAAACCGGGATCTCCCCCCGAAGGCCACAGCTTGTCCTCCACTTTCTGGCGCACGTATGGGAACGCCATCCCGCCAGACCAGTGTCCTGCCCCTTCTTCCCACCAACTACGTAACTCCACCGACTCCACGGACGCCAGTCCGCCGAAGAGAGGAAAACAAGTGGGCAGGACCGAGCGCTACATGGACATCATTTTAATGGACATCGCGGACTTGTCGTGAGAGGCCCTACACAGCTACTGACCAGCTGTACCGATCACGAGTCCTAACATCTTAGAAAAACGGGTTAACTCCGCATTCCGTAATCGTGTCCAAGGTAGGTGTTTCGGAAACGAAAAGCGTCACCGGTAATCAGCGGTACAGCTCCAGTTCCAACCTCACAGAGGCCATGGCCTCGGGCCCACTCTGTGGTGTTTGGTCAGTCACGTATCGATGTACCCTCAACGGCCTCACACCCACCTAAACAGGGACAGACTAGTTGGATAAGCTATGCTGTTACGATTCACTCCGCTTACGATGTTAGCGTGGTTCACTGGGACAGAGTGATTACCAACGCAGCTACTTTCACGGGGCTAAACAACACCAGGGTTACATCAGTCCCAATCCAGCTAAAATGCCGTTTCACACCTCGTCCCCGTCTTAAATAAGTTATGTCGTTTTTAATACTTTGAACTTCAAATAATAAAATTGTGCCATTAGGGGGTCATGAGATACAACATTTCTTATTCAAGAAGAAGGGACATCGGAAGACGCTAGTACAGGAACTTATAGATTCTTGTTTGTGGGTGAACAAACACCTAGGTAGTTGACGATAAACATAGGCCTATCCGACAAAAGAAGGACTTCTAAAAAACGAATTGTCCAAGTTATGTAGGGAGACATGAGACGCTCAATGAAGAAGATCCGGTGTCTTTTTTACTCTTTTTATTATATACTAACTGCCGTTATTGTGTGGCCAACACACGTCATAGATGATAAGCCAATTGTTATCGATAACGGTATTACACCGCGAATACCTTAATACAGGGCAGAGCGTGTGTAAGTGTGAGCTTAGTGTCATTAGTGAGTAACGTGTATCGAACCTGATTTGCTACCGAGTTTGTCACGTAGTACAGTTTTTATGGCAGCCTGTCATTTACTTATAGCAACAGATTAAATCAAATTACTGTATTTTTAATTAATTTAAAGTTAATACATCCTACACAAAATTTTGTTATAATTTATGAAATCACAACTAAACTGTTGGATTTCAGATATTATCATCAATGAAACATTCAGCCACCCTGCTCGGGACTCTGCAAAACTGATGATTTGCTTGAGTGTAAGCCGCAAAAATCACTAAGACACAACATTTCACCAACATTTCTATATTATATATATATATATATATATATATATATATATATATATATATTATGAGGTCTCGCAAACGACTCATAAAATTACTAGTAAATAGTATACATAATAAACAGCATCACGTACATAGATAAATGAATGGAAATTGCCGAGATTAAACTCCGTGTACGGCGGCTAATAAAGAAGCTCACAGCTATTTGGACTACCAACAAAACGTCTTCAGTCAGAAGTCTAGAATATTGGTAGTCAAGCTTTTTAAGTATGTTCCAAAGTCTATGCAAAGTTTCTCCAATCATTTTTTATTTAATCCGAGTTACTGAAAGTATTATTAACTAAGAACAGTTACCTAATAAACTTCTTTACAATCACTTGTTTAAATAAAAAAACAACGGTGGAAAGAACACTTAGAAAGAATGTCAGATTTCAGACTGGCCAAACGAGTCTAGAAATACAAACTATAGGTCGCAAGTGTGTGGGTTCACCCAGGAAGAGGTGGCTGGAGGATCTTTGAAGGCGGAATAGGCAGCACCTTGCTTATGCCGTGTTGTGAAGATTATGATGACAATCGCTTTTTATAACCTTTCCTTAAAAACAATTTTTATACGCACACAAAATGATTTCAACTTAACTTTAATTACGAACTCGTTATAAATGCAAAAGATTTATTTTACTATTTACTCTTCATTTTCATAACGAAACTTTCTCTCTTCTCCTCTGAATCGTCTCTCCATCTTCGTCAAGTTTCAGCTTAAATCGAACCCTTTACTATTAGTAGTATTCACCTTTCTGTTACAGTCACGTCATCCTTTATGCCTTTTCAGTAATGTACGTATAATTATCGTGCAGAAAGGCGTCATTAAATAGTTCCATTTTCCTACACTTTACATAAGGAAAACACATTTTCTAATTTCTCATTCCAGTTATTTGCTTGCATGTCAGCTTTGTTTCACTCGAATTGTCGCATCTGTGCCTTCCCAATTTTATATTTTTGTGTCATATTAGCAGTAATTCTAAAATTAAAAAAATTATTTATTATTGTCAAATTACCTAAACCCATGTTTCCTCTAAATGTTTTATCGATTTTATAAACATTCGGATAGTTAATATTTCAGCTCACAGCGCGAACGCGCGCGCGCGCTTCCTTACGTGTCAGCCAGTAGGAAAAGGAGCTACGGGAATAGGGAATGTTGACAACTGATGCAGCTGTTAGCGTCATTAATACATTCTGATAACTGTTAGGGGTAGTGTGTGATGGCAGTACTACTACTACCACCATCACTACTACTATACACAGAAATATCACTACCTTTTTTTCAACTTGCGTTACTGTAATTGATAAAACATTTTAAACACGAAATTTGGATCAGATGGGTTTCTAAATTCACAATCAACGTTTGTTGTTTAGCCTCACTTCAGTACTCAAATATAAAACCATGACACTCAACATTTAGTGCCGCTATCTGTACGTTTGGGTAGTGCAGTCCAGTAGCTGGCGGAAACACCAGTAATAGAGTAGGAAATGGGGTCCACTTCTATATCCGTGCGAACACAGATAAGAGTAAAATAATATTCTGAAAAACAAATAAACGTTGACTTTTGCCCCACAGTATTACACAGTGGGCGCCGCAGTATTATCAGTAATATTGTTGTGTCAGTTATAATGCATCACATCGTACCTTGTAACTCAGTAGCAAAAATTTTATATTTCATTTAAAAACATGTTTACAGTACACCATGAAGACATACCCTGCTAAAATGTTCCTAATAGAAAACAGTATTTGGTTCAAATAACAGGCTACTACAGAGTTCTCACGAAACAGAAAATTAATCTGAGGCTTCAGAAGGAAATATTAATTCCGGGTCATTAATGAAACGAAACAATTACAGGATTTCGATCAATTAAGAAGATTAAAAGATAATGACTGGGTGGTAGGGCAAATTAGGTAAGAATGATCTGGAACTACACAATGTTCGCTATAGAACACACTTTACGAACAACATTTCTTGTCTAGTTTAACAAATGAGATACAGCAAATAACTAAAACGATTTCCTTCTTAAGTAGCTTACTGGTTTAGCAACCTTCAACTGTAGGCCTATATTTTTCGAAGAATACGAAGCAGCACAGGCTGGATCCGAATCTTACAGGCTTATATAACATTGTGTTTCCTGGCAAAAAGAGTTTACAAACTGTACAAGTCACAACGTCGATGTGACTGCAAACATCGGTCCAACTGAAATATCATTTATGAAATAAAACAGAGTCGAACTAATCCTGAAAGTCGTGCGTTATTAAAAACAAATACTTCAGCTCACTCTAGTCTTTTAAATTAAACCTGTGAATTTAAAAAATGTAAAACTTAAAAACACAGGAATCGTCGTTCTCTTGTATTCATGTTGTGAAACAGTGTACACTGTTTCTTGTACACTGGTAAAAATGAATTAAAGATCATAGAGGCTTGTGTCTAGTATTTCAGTTGCCTAATTTTTCACCCAGTAAATGAGATAAAGAAGAGTATGCCACATACTTCTTATACATTCCTACAAAATATTTTTTTTTATTTTTACTATATGAATATTCTCTGGTTATAAACATGTCAGTGGGCGTGAAGCCGTTTTATTTCTTAAACCGTAACATCATAATAACTATAATTTAAGAGAACTGTATCATTGTACTCACAAATCTTGAAGTCATGCAGCGCGGAACTCTTCCTGAGGCGCGGAAACTATGTTCGTACTAGGAACTAACCACATCTCCGGCATTGAGGAGTTTTTAAGTGTAATTTACATAAATGTTTTTATAAACTTTTGTACATATAATTAGAATTCATTTTTTCCTTCTTAACAGAGTTTAACGTTGTTGGTACCTATATTCATACAACTACACAGACAGAAGATTCGATAACAGAAGAATACATAAATAACCACACATTTCACAGAAATCTTGAAAACACAAGGAGTAGAAAAGAAAATCCGTTTTTGAATGCTGACATCTCTCTTTCACCAGTACCCCGATCCACGTACCACAGCACATACTCAGTACGATGACGCATTATTCCGCAATAAAATCTCCCTTTAGGCTGATAAGTTCCTCGTGAGTTTACCTCTCTCCCGTATTTACCAACCTCTTCATGGAGAACCTAAAAGAAAGTACCAACGATACTGAACCATTTCAACTCTCCCTGTGACTCAGATACGTCGAACGCCTACGTCATTTGGCCACACAGCAAAGAACAGCTCCCCAATAACATGAAATTTTCTATAGAATTTTCTATGGAAAGAATTTTCCATTTCTTTAGAAATGGAATGTCACTATCCCGATGTTTTCGTACAGCAGAAGGAAGACGCCCTTGTAGGGCACATGACGATATACTGAAAGATGACTCACACGAGTTACAAGCAAACTTTCGCCTCTTCCTAGCAGAAAAAAATTGTCAGGTATTATGGTGCAATTTTCAATTTTCATTATCCATACAAAACGTACATTACAAAAATCAGTTCACTATGGCGACTGTATATTCTTCAGTAGCTTCCTGCCATACTGTACATACTTTAACAGAGTCCTGAACAGCAAGGACAAAGCCTTAGATAATATCGGCTACGTTAGCGAACAAAAACGGTGACAAAATGTTTACGTTTTATTTTACTTAAGATTTATATATCTGCGTTCAGTACAAAAAAAAGTTTTGAAGTATTTGTTTTCACAGTGTAGACGGTGTTTCTAGCGCCAGCTAATTGTCTGGGACACGTCCTGGTCCACTTGAGCGTGAGATTGACTTTTCTATACTAAGCGGTCTCGAGTGAGGGCTAATGTAGTACAATATCTAATTATTGTTTGGTTTCCAAAAGAAGTTGTTTCGTTGTCTAAATTACGAAACAGTTCAAGGGTATGTAAATTTGACGAATTATTGAGCTGGATTACGGTGCTGAAGTAGAATACATAAGTACTGATGATAGCTGTGAACATCCTGGATTCACAAGTCGGTGTGGATATTTTCCCAATTTGGCGCTATTGCCGTTCGTAGTTGAACGAGCGAAACGAGTTCTCAGTCTTAACTCGACTGCTTGGCATTTGATGTCTTTCTGTCAACCTATCTAACTATTTGGATATGTCTCACGATAACTTTTGAACTCATCAACCGATCCGTAAAACTTTCCACGCGTGTCCATACTTTTCTCCTATAGAATCCTTTTGATTTTGAAGTTGTTCCCCTAAAAATAAATACGGGTCGAGAGGCAAAAATATGATAGGGTCAAAATTTTGAAAAATCGTAAAAGTCAATGTCGCGCATCAAATTAAACGGAATTTTAACCGAAATATGAATTTAGTGTTAATTTTTGAAAATTTCAAAATTTTTGGACGTCACGGTTCAAAAAGTAGATGACGTTTTTATAAAATCCCAAAAAATAGGGTATTAAATTAAATCCTTAAATTTTTAGTGACAGTCAATCAATGAATGTTTTAGTGGATGGTTAGTGAGGATCGGTCAATAATACAAATTTTAGCTATTTTGCGTCGACGTTTCGACAATATTTATTGTCATTTTCAGGACCTGTGTATGAAATACAATAGAAATATCAAACATAACGAAACAATTAAATATTTGGGTGTTAAATAGGACGTTCACCCAAACATTTAATTGTTTCGTTATGTTTGATATTTCTATTGTATTTCATACACAGGTCCTGAAGATGACAATAAATATTGTCGAAAAGTCGACGCAAAATAGCTAAAATTTGTATTATTAAGCGATGCTCACTAACCATCCACTAAAATATTAAATTAAAGAGAATTTTAACCAAAATCTGAATGTAGTGTAGAGTTTTGGTAACACTTTTTGACCTAGTACCCAAAAATGGGATCACGAATTTGCAAAAATAATAAAAATCTAGCCGGGTGTGAGACTGAAGGGAATTTCAACACAAACCTGACTGTTTGAAATGTTTACCGTTTATTGTATGATTGCTCTACAACTGTCACCTTACTAAGCAAACAATAGTAGGGTAATCAGGATTTTCATATTTTTTCTGATAATTGCAAAATTTATCTAAAATAAATGTACTTCGTTCAAAATAGTGAAAACCTTCTACAGCTTAAGCAACACACTTTAGTTATTTATTCGCCAGTAGTTGTTTTAAATGAACTTTAAAAATAGTTATTTTTAAAAATAGTTATTTTTAAAAATATTTATTTATTTTAAATAAACCACCTTCCAAAAAACAAGGCTAGTTTGTCCTAAAACTTAAAATTGTTTCTGAAAGGGTTTGGTAAACACAAGACGAATACTAAACTACCAAACCAACGAAACACGGAAGTATAAAATCTAATGAAATGATAATATCACTCATTTATTCATATACAGTTATGTTTAAAAATACGTTTCCTTATAGACAGGGGTTTATAATTTAACTTCTTATAAGAAAAAACAATTAAAATTCTTTTGACCTACAAAAAGACCTTCCTCTGACCAGCCTTCTTACAATTTGACAAAACTGATATAATACCTAAATAGGACTCTGCAGGACTCCTGTGGACCGTACTTCTAGTAAACTGTTACCGCTAACCGATGCTCATTCCTGAAACAGACTACTAACAAAAAGAAACGGCTATACTGTTCATATTCCCATTTCTTTGATACTGTACCTTCCTGCCTCTTTTCACGTCATCCATAAACCCACAGTGTTAGGCGACTGATATCGTTGTCTTGGTATGAGAGTAAAAAGTTATGATTTGTTGCGACAAACTAGAATAAATTTTTGTGTTATTTTTATTCGAATTTTGAGTCGAATATTTTATTATTTTGACACAGGGAAGTTTAAGTGATGATTTGTGCAACTCATAATAAACTTACAAATTTGTTAAAGTAGCGAATTTGTCATACTGTTTTCCCCAAAATTACGTATTCTTCTTTGATACGATGATTTAACTTTTGAAACTTGAAGAACGCAACTGGTGTGGGTTTAATACAAAAGCATTTACCAAATGAAGCTGACGCTCGAGAGGCTGCCCTCAAGATTTTTTTTTAATTGCATTTAATTACGAGTATACAATATACCCTATATATGCTTAGGGTATACCCTATACCCTATTTATATGTTATAATATTAACATATATATTATAACAACACAATTTGCATTTATATAATGTATTGAATGCATGGGTGTAATCGTAATAAGAAGATGATACGTTATTTAAGTTTAAAATTGTTCCATTATTTATTTATTAAACAAAATCTTTCATTTCGCATATTAAATATTGACTCATTATTATATCGTTTGTACGAATCTTTCGTACACAACTTATTGCTAACAAATTACATACACAAGTTATACATAAATCTTATTATCTAATTTTAATAAATTAAATATTTCTTTTGCTCTCGGCTTACTCATTGTGTGCTCATCTTTTTTGCAATTGCTGATTAATTTGCTTCAATAATGAGTTTACTTGTATTCAAATTTCTTTTATATTAATTTGTTTTAACTTTCTACTGCATATGCATTCTCCTTTATCAACAAGACTTTACTAATTACGTTAATTCAAAAATTAAATATTTCTCTTATCATTTACGTTAATCTCAATTACTAACTTTAATACAAGAAATATTATTCTAACTTTTATTCTGCTTTTACATTCATGTACAATTTATTTATTTTAATACTGGTTGAATGTCATTCATTCCAACTTTAATTAGTGTCTTTTAATGTCTATAATTACAATGGTTTTTTATCACCTCGTTTGACGTGGTTAATCATCCGTACGTCCTCCTTTGGTTCTCTGGTCTTATTCTCCGTGTCCTTCCGGTCATTTGGTCGTGTCCTCCGTGTCCTTCTGGTCCTCTGGTCGTGTTCTCCGTGTCCTTCTGGTCGTGTTCCACTGCATGTATTGTTTAATAGTCGTCTCGCCTCACATCATATGCTGCCGATGTGTCCATAGACCTCATCGTATGTAGCCTACTCTGCTGCTCTGGTTGGACATCTAGTTTGTCCTGTGACTCTTACTATAGATGTGAATTAGCGTCGTCGACTGACATAGCCTCCTGTGGCAACGGTTGAATCGAGAAGAAGAAAACTTTATTAGCGCGACCTGGTATTTATAGTCAGTCGTGCAAAAACTCATGTCTGAACAATATTTAACCTGTCAGATCCTGTCGAACCGTCACTTCTCCCACTCTGGTTCAATTCACAATTTTCGCCTATCTTCGCGAATTACGAAGTTTGTTTCACATCACTCGATGCTCAATCGATCACTAATTTTTATATTTTTACTATACGTAAATTACTCTTCTTTATGTTAATCACAAAAAGAGCTATTCATTTTTTTACGTGTAGTAATTGCACCTTTCGTCACATCGGTACGGTCTTTTAACACTTTATTCACCTTTAATTTCTATACACTTTGGTGTCTTTTGTTTTACCCTATCGTACATAGTTTTCTTATAATTAAAATAAAACCCAACTATTCTACTTGAAAAGGGTTGGTTACATTTCAGGAACGGACAGGCTTCACACACACAAACAAAATACGCGTGTACACGACGCTAGCGACAGGGTGTCGAAAATGCATGGCCATCCATGAATTCTGCGCTCCCTATTTTAACTACGATCCAGCTTATGCAATCTGAATCATGTTTATTAATTCATATTTATTTATTTCATTTATTTTGGCAATGCACAGTGCCGTTAATGGTTGCACTGTTGCAATATTTATTTATAATATTTACTTATAGTATAGCATAACAATAGTAACTATCTATTTATAACATTAACATTACAATAATTACTCGTAGTATTACAACCCACACAGCGTGGGTAATAAGTAATATTACCGAATAAAAAACAATTATATGCAGGACCTCTACTAGACACAAGTTGGCCTACTATGAGAGACACAGTATGGATCAGACTTAGTAATGGTACATCACATCCTAATGAAACCTGATGCGGTTTCAGCTTGTTGTTATAATTGGCGCTGCATTTTCTGTTTCTTCTGTGATTTGTAATTCTCTTTCGATTACTCTTTTGTGCAAGTACCATAAGGCATTTATTCTGGAAACGCTGTTTAATACTTTATTTTGAAGTGCTGCAGTATTCCTAAGTGAGAGTAACTGGTGGATCCCCGTAGCAGTTTGCCATAAGTACAGACGAATTTTATGACGGTTTTGTAGAAAGAGCTTCTTTCCATTGTCGCCTAGAACTTCATACCGATCAGCCAGTACACTTTTTGTAATTACACACCAAGCTGTTTTTTTTTTTTTTATGAAGATATGTTTTAGCCACGTACGTCGTCGATAAATGTAGCAGGTATTACTCAGCCAAAAAAAATGACAGTCGAGAGCCTTGGATGTAATAAATTTTCTTAAAATTGTGGGACTGCCCTAACTGCGTCCGTTCGACAGTCAGATTACACCGTTAGTAAAGTGACGTTATCGTGTTTAGTCCACGGTCCAACTCTGCGTTCCTACAATTAGTATTCGTTAACTGCATCTTATCGCCTTCAATGAAGCGACCCGTCGTCTCGTCGTCATTCTGCTGTCGGTCTAGCTGTTGTTTAAGTGATGTGCAGAAACATGTTAACAACGCAACTATATTGGTGGTGATTATGATTAATTTTGACTGATAAGAGCGCTTTGATAGCCGAACTTAAAGGTATAAATGAGCAAGCTACGACACACATCGTTTAGCTGCGACAGTATGAGCCGTTTCATGGTAAGTCATATGAACTGACTTTGATTGTACTTAAAATTCATTTCAAGAAAGTGTCTATATATTTTGAGATATAATAAAATGACAAAACTAACAAAACTATTTAAAAACACAGATATAAAAATAGCATACAAAACTAATAAAAATAAATTACAAAATCTAAATAACTCACACAACAAAGATAATACAACAACTAACGGTATATACAAAATGAATGCCAAAATTGCAATAAATGTTACATAGGACAAACAACAAAACAGCTGAAAAAACGTTATTTTGAACACCTAAACGCATACAAAAAACCAGAAATATATAAATCCAATTTAGCCACACATGCAATAAACACAGGACATGAATTCCCAGACATAACCAATGTGTCACTAATAAAACATATACCACACAAAGGCACCATAATGAACATTTGTGAAAATTTACAAATATACAAACATAAAACACAAAACAAACTAATACCAGAACAAATACAAATCAATACAAAACATGACACAATATTCAAAGCACTCAACATCGAAAATACACAAAATACAAATACATATACCACAATCACACAACAACACAACTTTCAAATACCAAAGACCAACAAACAACCTTAATAGCATCCAGCAGCCAACACACAAATACTTCACCAGACACAAGATCGCGAAGGCTGAAGATGAGAGCACGGGAGCTCTCGAAACATGTTCCAAATAAGGAAAAATAACATCTTGAGGTAAATTTAGTTATAAATATTAAATGTATTATATACATCAAGAAACGGACTGTAGCAGAAAGTGATTGAATTTCGAGATATATATATATTTTTTTTTTTATTATTTGTTTTTGTTATTTTTGGCCCTACGAAGTACTTCAGCACACATGATGATTTCAGAATGTGGTCACCCACCAATGTCCGGACTGAGGTTGAAAGAAAAGAAGAGTATACGTCTTAGTGAAATTTTTTAATGCAAATAGGGAGAGGAAGAGCAGAGAGAAAGTGTTTATTTTAAATATTGTATTGGGAAATGAGCCAAGTAGAAATTTACAGTTAACAGAGATTTTGTATAATCGTGTGCTTAGTAGGCCTACGTCAGAGAGTTAGTAGGCTAACCCTCTTAAGTACGCAAACACGGAAATATTTAAACACACGTGACGCCGATACATGATTCTCGCGCAACTATAGTTGGTCTCGGAATTTGTTATTCTGTGCGTAACTTTAAGTTTCATACTTATGCAAACTTTGTGATAATCCTTCTCTTTGCTATACCTTGTTTCAATCGAGGGATAATGCCTTCCTGACATTACGAAACGGTAATTATTTGATCAAGAGTATCAATACTATCATCACGATTTAGGATAACGGAATAACGAAGACTACTTCGATGGACAGGGCATGTGGTACAAGTTAGCTAATTTGTGCTAATATAATTAGTGCTAAATATTAGTACGAGGATTGTTCAATAGAAACACGTTTGATCTGCGTAGCCGTGACTTCGTCGCTATGGCAACGGAATTAATTTGTTTATATTGTCTGTTTAAGTACTAGTGACGCCTCTGCTAAAAATATTTGCAGTTTGCTCTTTTCTAAGCGTTGTGACTGGGTTGAAAAATAGCATCTATGATAGAAAATCCGTCCAAAGATAATCTGCGTGCCGGGGCGTCAGCCAATGGAAATTTATACGACAATGTAAGCTGTATATGATGATTATAGTTATTCTCATACGGCAGTGGTTGAATGGTGCAATAAATTTTGACAAGGAAGAGACTCCACTAAAGATTTGGCCCGTCCCGGACCTACACGTGTTGCAGCAGCAGATGAAAATGTGAGACAGCTGGAAACTGCTTTACGCGCAAATAGGCGCATCAAAGTTAGAGAACTTTCTCAAATGTTAAGCATCAGCGTGGGAACTGTTCATTCCATCATTCACAGTCTTGGCTATCACAAAGTTGCTGCTCAGTGGATTCCACGACTGCTTACTGATCAGCAGAAAAATTTACGTTCGGCCTTATCATTACAGCATTTGATGCGCTATCAACAACAAGGTAATGCCTTTCTACACCAAACTGTTACCGGTGATGAGTCTTGGTGTCATCACTACGAACCAGAATCCAAACGTCAGAGTATACAATGGAAGCATGGACAATCTCCGAAGGCGAAAAAATGTCGGTCCCAACCTTCCGCAGGAAAAGTAATGGTGACCGTATTTTTTTACTATCAGGGTGTGTTGCTCTTAGATTTTAAAGGACCTGGTGTCAACATCAACGCTGAGCGATGTGCAGACAGCTTAAAACGCTTACGGGTCAGCATCAAGAATAAACGTCCCGGGAAGTTCACAAATGGTGTTAAATGGTGTCATGATAATGGTCGACCCCATGTAGCCCAGACGATTCAAGAACTGCTTGGTCGTATGAAGTGGGAAGTCTTACAACATCCACCTTACAGTCCCGACTTGTCCCCGAGCGATTATCATGTTTTTGGCCCATTAAAGAAATCACTAAAAGGACGGTGGTTCAAATCGGACGCTGAAGTAAAGTTTGCTGTTAGCGATTAGTTCCGCAAGCAGCCACAAGAATTTTACCAGAATTCTACAAATTAGTGCAACAGTGGGACTCATGCCTTAATGTTAATGGAGAGTTCTTTTAAAATCGTTGAATAAAAAGTTCTTTACAGCCTCTAAACGTGTTTCTGTTGAACAATCCTCGTACTAAACATTTTTATATGGACTCTTATTGACATAAAATTTCATCGACTTAAATTTTCAGAACGCCTAGTTACGTCATTAAGACCAAGTGACTGGAGGTAACATGGTGACAAAATTCAGACAACGCAGATTGGTGTACAAGTGTAGAGATAACTCGTTAAGGAGCACTGTGACTGACATCACTATCTAGTGATATATCTTTAGTGATACCACGGTAGGTTACAGGACGTTGCAAATTTAAGTGACACACAACAAGATACGAAATACGTACGTCTTATCGTTGATAAATATTGAATCATTCGATGATATATTCACGTGATGTCAACGTAAACTCTCCTAAACATCGAGTTTTATTTTAGATATGTGACTTACTGACTGTTTTAAATATACAAAAAGAGTATTTAAAACTTCTTCTTTGGGTAGTCAATCCGTAGATTATGTTAATTAATTGCCTCAACATAATCGGTCTTGCGATTTAGTATTTTCCTTATCACAACTTGTTTCGAGAACAAGTTCCCATCATTATTTATAAGAATCGTTACATTTTTGTACCGATAACAATAGCTTATTGCTTCAAAGATTTATCGGTACAAAAACATAATGGTTCTTTTAAATTCAAAGTATACCTCAGGTATCCAAATTCACACCATTCATTTTAACCAAAAATGACATCGTTTAATGCCTTGATATGTAGACTGTTGAATGTACCACTGAATCAAGAAGACTTTCAAGACGAAATAAATACAATCAAGTTGCTGTGAAAAGTGGATACAAAAGTAAAATAACTAACAAATTAATACATAAACACAAGACTAGACAAAATAAAAACGTTAAAACAGATAAGAATAAATCCACTTTCATCTTCGGTAAATATTCTGACTTGCTCCCTAATATTAATATCATATAATGATATTAGTTTATAAAACTAAACATCATTATATCACTTGAAACTGTTAATAACTTAATACGTATGTTGAAACTGCTCAATTGTGTACAGGCTGCAATGCAATGTTGTTATAAGTTCTGCATTGGACAAACCGGTAGTAAATTCATAGATAGATTTAAAGAACATCTACCTAAAAAGAATACTAGTTCAATCAAGTCCAACTGTGCAGTGCACTTGGTAAATGAAAATCACAATTACACCGGATTTGCGGAGAATATGAAGCCTGTGAACTTCTGTGTTAAAGGTCGATACATGGATGCCTTAGAGAAATGAATATGAAATATTCAAGGCAACCAAGCTACAACTACTTAACTATCAGTTATCGTTTCGTTCAAGTATTCTGTACGACACTGCATTACGAAGAACAAGGAGGATATAAAAACAGACAGACCTATCAGTGATTAAGTACACATTGAACGGCTCTACAGTTGACATTGTTACGCCGAACAGTGGACACTGTTTCGTAGTGTCGTGTAAGTTATGTGTATTCATTCAATAATTCATATAATGACTGTTTGAATTTTACCGACGCGTGTCCTCATGACAGGATAAGAATTTTACCACCTTATTATGGGAACGTGTTCCCGAAACATGTCGTGATAAGAAAGATACTAAGTCCCAAGACGGACTAGATTGAGGTAATTAATAACCCTCGTCGTTCTTCTATAGCACTATTCTTCAAATGGCATTAAACGTCTTGTCTGTCGTTCAGGTTTTACAAACGTACAAGGCAACGCTCCAAAGAAATGCCTGTAGTAACCGTAAATAATAGGAAGACTAAAATACACCTAATTCGTATCATAGCGATGATGTATATTATCATTTGTGTTCGCGTACGTGTGTGTGTGTGTGTATATATATATATTACAACGTTATTTTTAGACACTTACTTTTACACATATGCTCTTACTCATTTGTGCGCACTTACCCACGTCTCGGAGGAATACTCTTCTTCTGCAGTATTTACCTTGATGTTCCCCGGCTGGGTAGCAGGCTTTGGTCGTTGATTGAGTGTGGATAAGCACGTGAATAACGTTATATAAGTTTAATACAAGTAAAGAGTACAGTGGATTTAGTACTGGTTGTGAAATTAGTACGACTGTTTTAATAAAATCATATTCATTTGATTTATTCTTTAAAAATTCAAATTACCATCTTATTAATTGTTTTGTGTGGGTTAATTATTATTTGAACCCTTATATTCGATCTGAATATAATGCAATTATCTCTCTCTTCTATGGCGCTACAGCCCAAATCGGGCCCTGGCCTCCACCAATCTCCGCCTCCAATCCACTCTATCCACTGCAACCCTCCTCCAGTTTCTTATCCCCATGTCTCTCGCGTCCTCTGCAACGCCATCTTCCCACCTCTTCCTCGGTCTACCTCTAGGTCTTGTTCCCTCCCACGTACCCAGCAAAGCCCTCTTAGGGTTCCTGCCATCCGCCATTCTCATAACATGTCCGGCCCAACGCAATCTTTGAATTCTTATAAATTTTGAGACTGGTATCTCTTTATATATTTGATACAGTTCGTTGTTGTATCTCAGTCTCCATGAGCCATTTTCTTGTATTGGGCCTATAATGTGTCTGAGGATTTTCCTTTCAAAGGTGTCTACTATGTCGACTGTATTCTGTGTGATTGTCCATGCCTCACACCCGTAGCATAACACCGGTCTGATGACAGTCCTATATATTTTCATTTTTGTTTCCCTGTGCACATCCCCAGACCTAAATGATGGCAGCAATGTGAAGTACGCCTTGTTAGCCATGGTGGTCCGTCTTTGGATCTCCGGCTCCTCTGATCCAGTCTTTGCTAGATAAATCATATATGACCTGAAATATTACACAGACATATAATAATAACACATATAATTATTATAAAACGTGATTAATACGTATAAAATTTAATATTCATCTTGTCTTTGCAAGTGTGGTTTTTAACATAGGCTATACCACTTAATAAAAACTTTTAATTAATTAAATATTTATTAACTACTAATAGAGAACATTTATTACTTTAATTGATTATCTTATTCAATGTCTCAATTAATTAACAATCTTCAAATTACGTAACTCTCATATTTGAGTTTAATTATCTAATCAACTACAAAAATATAATAAAAATATGGTTCTTCCTTGACCATTTATTTATGAGATTACTACAGTTATATTCTCTATTATCAATTATACTTTGAACATTTATTTATTCATTATGCAAATTTAAAAATATACTAATGTTCTTGTAAACTTGTATATTGAAACTAGAGCTTTTTTCGATAGACCTCAGGGTCATTTATAATATTAAATAAATGTCTTACTTCACCTGCATTTTTCTGCAACCATTTAACTTTGTCGTTACCGTCATCTGGACTCTCGAGTTTGTTGATCCTCTTCGGTATCACCTTCTCTGTCTCGGCGTCGTTGAAATTCCTCGCTCCGTCTCCTGGATGCTGAGTTCTGACGTGGACCTCTGGTCGTGATGATGTACGGCTGGATGTAGCTGCATGTGGCTGTCCCTGCGCCCTCTCGTCTTCTTATTCTAGTTCCTCTTCTCTTCTTATCTTGTCCCTCGTAGATGTCTAGAAGTTCTATGTAGACTTCTCGAATTTCATCGTAGTTACAACTCTCGTAGATTCGTTAGTATAGTCTTTTTTTAAAATGACTCGTGTTCCACTATTACTTGCACCGACGTAATGCCGGTTCCATCGCACTTCACGTTATTGAATACCGTTTAAAAACCTTATATGATTTTGTAAAATTCGCGGTTGCGAGATGCGTGGATCTTACCTGTTAAAGTGAGTTCGTCTGAGAAAGAGTGTGTCGCTCGCTGGGGTTTTATACTGCTGCCGTCGTTGAAATTCCTGTTGGAAACTGTTTTGACAACATTGAACAGGTCGGCGCGTCGATTTAATTTTTACTTTCAACCTACGCGTCTTTATATGAAGCGCACACTTTTTTATAAATATTATTTCACCAATCGTTCGGTATAATATTAAACTTTGTTTATGCAAATTATGAATGTTAAGGTGTGTAAATTATGGCAGTTATGGCAAAATTTCACACGGTGGCTGAACGGTTCCCACGATTAATGACCACTTAATGCCAAACTGAAGCGCCAAGCGTCAGCTATGTTTTTACATATGTCGCTGATTCGTGTGACTTCTGGTTATCGTTCAGTACTTAAAAAACTGTGTAAAATCTTCCACCCTCGTTTGCATAATTCAACCTGTCTGTCGTTTACACATGTACACATACACACACACGCAGACTGATACACAAGCGGCGGCAGGTCGCTCTGACGTCATCTCTGCCGGTCAGCACGTGTCAATTCTCCCCTTCGTTGCTGCGTTTAAAACTAACTAAGCTATTTGATTCCATATGCAGGCTTACTTACAATATTGGATTTATTTAAAATTAAATACTACGTTTATTTCTTATATTATTTCTTATACTTAACGTATATTTATTACATTATTTTTATTATTTACATCTTATATATTTCATAAGTGCGTTCGTATGTTATCATACCTCAGTCAGGGGTTGATACATATACTTATGCTAAATGTATCGTTGCAATATATATATATAGCAACAGAACGTTTGTTAATGGAAGTCTAATAGGGATAATACTGCTATAACACATTCTCTGACGGCCATACACACGTTATAAATTGATCTTGTTCTTTTTTTGTAAAGTAGTTATAAGTTTTGAATTAAGACATGGGTAAAAAAATAAATTATGTTGAAATATTCATAATTTTATACTCTTTCATGTCAAGTGCGATATTTGTGTATAAGTGCGCGGGTGCGCACACTGTGATTCACATTTTATTTAATAACATCTTTAATAATTGACATTTCATTTTGAAACTTGGACAGGGTATTCTCAGTATTTAAGGCTACGTTTTTCAAATACTCAATTCGCCAAAACTATAATTTTTATGGTTTTTTTTATGAAATTAGTTCTTCTTTTAACTCGTTATCTGCAAGAGGGTAATAAAATTTGTAGATTAAATCTAGACAGGCCTTTGCAGAATTGGACAGAGTTTTAACTTAAAGTCTGTCTATCACAGTGACCATCTATGACGTTGCTAGATTTTCCACCAATCAGACGTACAGCTGCCGCCACTAGCCTGTGAAAACATGAATCGTGGCGAGTCACTCCAGCGTTCGCGACCATTTCTCGCACAATCGACATTTCATTTTACTGTAATGTGTCAGTTAAAAAAACCTAATTATAATTTTTAACGAAAGTTATAAACCTAAACTTTTACTGAAACACCTCACTTTACGGAAAAAATTTAAATTGAGTATTTACACTATCATATCTAAATTTGTAGCCTGTGGTATATGAATTATTTACTATTACTCACTGTATTGTCCATTCGCCTGGATTCTGTTATTCCAGCTCCTCAACTCCACTCAAGCCTTCATCAGCGTCATCTGAACTTTCGGAATCTGATTCACTGTCACTGTTTGTAGAAATTATAAGTGATTCAACTATATTGTCTATGCCTGGTTCTTGAGCTATGTACTCGTCTTCAATTGTTTCAACTTGTCGGCATTTCCTTACCCAATCCTCAGGACCCATGCTTGACACTTTTTCTTTGCATAACATTTCCGCTTGAGAAATAGTGCAAGAAACGTTTCTGCTGGCCACGTATCCTTTAATGTCAGCCCAAACCAGCTCAATAGGATTGAGGTCAGGATGATAAGGCGGAAGTCTCAGAACGTCATACCCTTTGTTTTTCACTATTTCATCGATGAAACCTAGGTTTGTACATTTTTACAAGCTTGTACAGTTCTGGGACGTACATACTGTCACTAAATGGGATATTGTGCTTGGTAAGCCAATCTTTCATCTCCTGCTTTCTACTGATAGATGTGGGAGCCTTTTCGAGTTGTACGTTGTGATAAGGCGCGTTATCTACAACTACAACACTGTTTGGGTTCAAATTTGGTAACAACTTTTCTTGTAGCCATTTTACAAACATGTCGCGATTAACATTGTCGTGGTAATCACCACTTTTGCTGCTGGCTTTCCACACAGTAAGTGCGCCTGGAACAAAGCCTGCTTCTTCGCCACCACCATGTATAACAATTATCCTATCCCCCTGAGAAATTGGACAACATGCACCACTATTTGAACTGTCCGACCACGATTTACTTGAAAGGTGGCTAGAAAGAATGTACGACTCGTCTAAAAAAATTATTGTCCGACCTTGTTCTCTATACCGTTTAATGGATCTTAAGTATATTAATCGTTTTCCCTAATGTCTAGATTTTCAATCAACAACTTTCTATTGTTTTTAGTCTTCTGCCACCTAAACCCAAGTTGCTTTGAAATACGCCTTAAACTAGTTTCACTGCCCTTAAAGTCAATGGCACCTTTTAACTCCTCCTTTAAGAGTTTCACAGTAGGTAGTCGCTTTTTTTGCAAATGGAAATTGTACACTATTCTTCTCACAACACATTTATCAAAGTCATCCAGTTCTGTAACTGACTTTTTCCGAGGATCAGAATTTTTTTTCGGTGTTGAAAAAGACTTCACATTGTCATCACTTTCGTTAAGTTTACTCAGTTCACTATTTATTTTTGTTACTATGCGCTCACTAACACCGGTAGTTCTTTGGCGAGCTTTAACTAACGGAATTGTCACACTCTTGTTGTCTGCTTCCTCTTTCATAAATTTATACACATTGCACACCACTTCCCTGCTCTGGCTATGAATTACTTTCCCCCCTAATTTTGATTTGAAAAAACCCCCATTTCAGAAAGTTTGCAAATAAAATTTACAAGTTAAAGTCAAACATAAGTTCACTCACGACGAAAAGCAAAACACGAACACGAGCACGTAATCACTGTCACCTAAACGATGTTCCAGCACAGACTAACGACTTTTTCAAGCTGAGAAAGGATGGTGAATAATAATATTTCCTTGGAAGCTATGACAAACACAAGGAAGTCGAGTGTTCTCGGAAACGCTGGTGTGGTCGGGAGCGCCGCATGAGTTATCCAATGTTTGTAGAAAAGGCGCCCCTCTCCACCCCCCGTCCGTTGCAGGCGCCTAAGCTCCGCGCGCACAGGCTAGTGGCGGGAGCTGTAGTACTGAACGACGCATAAGGAGTGAACGACAGCGGAGCGCCGGACGTCTATAATACTGTTGGAATTCTACGATCAAGTAACGATATATGTTAAACGAACCCAATAGACTTTTATTTAAAACGCACTTAAATAATAAATAATTTTATGTTAAAAACTGAATAAGACAATAATAATTATTAATGTGTTAGTTAATAAATTTTTCCTACCTCCAGATATAGACTCTGTGTTGATAATTTCATCTAACCTATCTATGCAATAATAATTTGTTACGCTGCAATATGCTATTAGTAACGTATAGAGTTCCGATGGCATTATTACCCGTAAATAATAATTCTGTGTAATCTACAGCACCAGAATTAATCGCCTCTACTTCATGGTTATGTATTACCTTAATCAATAGGCCTACAGTTTGCTGTGCATGTATACTTAAAATACTGAAAAGCAATCGTGTCATTAAAATGTATAGAGTGGCCATACGTTTGATAATTTTTACGTTTTTTTAGTAGCTTCTAGTTTCTAATAAATTCTAGTGATGAAAGGTTTTGTGAGGTTCGTTCATTAACTAGACACGGTTTTGTCGACAAAATTGTTTGATATCATCAGGGTCAGGTAACCAGAAATAATTAATACACACTAATAAGTGTTAATTTTGTATGACCGCAATTAGGCCACATCTTTTTAATATAAGAATAATAACATTTTTGTAACAGTTAATATGTTACATACACACAGATTCGCACAAAACACTCATTATACGTATAATTTATCTCTATAATGAGTGTTTACCTCTAACACTCATTAATTATTTCTATATTCCCGGCATACAAATCCTGATGATGATAACAAGTCTTGCCAAAACGTCGATATAAATTTATTCAAGTAACGTTGAGTTAATGACCGAATTTCGCAGAACTTTTCGTCATTCGTTAAATCGCGATCACTGCAAAAGAGAAATTATGGCACACTCTGTATATAACAATATTTGATTACACAAATTGGAAATTTAAAAGGATTCAGCGCAAATACAAAAAATTAATTGAATTTTATTGTTTTTGCCGACCGTTCTCCTTTGGCCGAGGGTGTATTACAAGAAAAGAACAAGAAGGTAGGATACAAGCACAAAAAATGAGGTTTCCAAGGAGACTTAAAGGATGCAATCTATGACCCAAGGAAAGAAATGAAACAACAAGAGAAGATCGTCTTTTACTTAATGTAAAATAGAAAACTGAATCAAATAGTATGAAATGGCACAAACATCTGAAGAGGATGCAAGGAACTAGTTTACCACTAGAAGAAGCCAGTGCATATAAAACAGATTGAATGAGTAGATCGATGAAAAAATGAAAAACGTAACAGACGAGGTTCCCAACACGTGAAGTTGGGATTATCAAAAATATTTTGATACGGACACTCGTTTTCATGTAATGGTGAGGCGAGTTTATTACTCGTTGAATACCCTACGAAGAGAATGTGTAACTGAATGTGATTCTGAAATTAAATAAAATTTGTTGTTTAAGCTAATTTGTATTTAATGCATATAAAAGACCATCGCCTTCGTCATAATATTAATGACACGACACTAAATTAAAAGCATTATTGCGTGTCATATTAGGTTCTAAAATGACTTCGAAACTAAAAACAAAATTTGATCCTTTATTACGTATTTGAAGTAAGATAATCAACTACATTATATGTTTAAACATTTCAGAAGTATAATTCGGTCATAAGAGCGTTGATTTTACATTGAATAATTTCGTCAACTACTACACGGCTTTGAATATCCTCATTAAATTCGTACATTATTGGGGATAAACGTTCTTGAAAAGAGTGAAAACATTAAGCCTATATTTTTCAGACATTTTTACGTAATACATTTGTCAGAATAAATTTTAATCCAACTACGTAAAAAGTAACCGTTATATTTTCGTTTAACGAAAATGCATAGTTATTACAAGTCATTTATTAAATCTCATAGTAGGAATCCGATACGTGGAATTACAGATACGCTGTGTTCACATAGTCAAGTTTCCCAACGTTGGACCGTCCTTCCGTACAACCAGTTACAACAACCTTAAGTAAAAAATGAATGTACGCACTGCCGTCTACAAAACGATTGTGAAATAGTAATTTATTTCATTAAAGATAATTGTCTCCTTTTATGGAGCCATAACCGTCCCTTCAGCGATTTTTACGTACCTGTCAATCTCATAAGGTCTGTAAATTAATAAAATTACTCCCAGTAGCATCTGAGAAGAATTATACGGGGAATTACAAAATAAGGCTTTTGGTAATAACATTAATAGATAATTACTATGTAAATAATAGACAACTGGTTGATTCCACTATTTGATTAAAATGTGTACGTGCGCGTTTTCACTGCTTTATAAGGAAACCAAAAACTTATAAAGTTTACTGATTAAATGAAATTTTTCTTTGATTTGGAAATACCTCTAACAGTGGGCGTTTAACTCGACATATTGTAACAGTACTTTAGAAACATAAAGAATTCCGTGAATGTTGTTGGATAAAACACAGATGTAAAACATTAGTTTACTTGACGAACCATTCAACCATAGAGGTATAATAAAGTCTAACGTAGCTCTACGCATTCAACTTTTAGACTACTGAGACTGACTGAGGAGGTTCACACAAGAAAACTGCAGAACCCAGTAGAGTATCTTAACGAAAGTGCTGTGTCCAGTACAAATAAGAATAGATTATATATATATATATATATATATATATATATTTCAATCACTTTCTGCTACAGTCCGTTTCTTGATGTATATAATACATTTAATATTTATAGATAAATTTACCTCAAGATGTTATTTTTCTATTTAGAACATGTTTCGGGTACTATCTTGTACCCATCCTCAGCCTTCCGGTTTTTTTGTCTGGTGAAGTACATATGTTTTGTTGGTTGACTATTATTATTGTGGCTTCCTGTTGGCTTCTGGTATTTCAAGTTGGTTTTATTGTGTGTGATTGTGGTGTATGTGTTAGTTTTTTGTGTATTTTCAATGTTGAGTGCTTTGAATATTGTGTCATGTTTTGTATTGATTTGTATTTGTTCAGAAAACAAACTAATACCTGAACTAGATTTAGTTGTGATTTAAAAGTATTCATGATTTGTACTAAAAATTGCTAACAATAATAATTTTACTTAATTTTCAAAGATTATTTCAGATTTAGTTGAATGTGAAAGTGTTGATTTTATATTGAATATTGCCATAACTGCCAAAAATTAGGTTAATTATTTTATATTTTTAATAATAATTGTTAATACTGTAACTTAGTTGTAATCATTATCGTGAATTAAATTTAAAAAGGATTATTTGAGTTGGAGTTAATTTTGAAATGTTTAGGATCTATTTTATTTATTTTTTTTTTTAGTATATATATGTTAATATTTAGTATAGTCTGTATAAGGTTTCAGTGAGTGCACAATAAATATGTGACAAAATTGTAGGCGATAAGAGCTAATTGGACCAATGAAAGATTGTTATTTGTTGAATTAAATATATAGAAATGACCTTAATAAACCTTAACTTGTCACCGCTCACAGTATGTAGTGAGCAGGTAATTCCTAGTGCTGTGAATGTAATGAATATAGTAAACTTTAATAATAGGAATAAAGAAACTTAAAAAATTATTTTCCTGAGTAGAGTTACTTTGTCTTCACTCCAGTTGTACTGTAATTTATTTTATAAAATTCATAAACATATTTAATTCCGAAACTGTATACTCAAACCATAACAGTTTATTGTTTTCACACACACACACACACACACACACACACACACACACACACACACACACACACACACACACACACACACACACACACACACACACACACACAAATACGCCTCCCTTTCTCCCCCCCCCTCTCTCTCTCTCTCTCTCTCTCTCTCTCTCTCTGTTACTCAATCACGTCTGCTAAACATGAAATGTTATTCTTTAAAACATATTTAACGTTCGACGTTACTATAATATTTTTCGTCAAAAAACAATAGTGATAACAGTAGATCATACACAGGCTGTTATTATTTGTCTGCTGCTGCAGACTTATAGTAAGTCTGCTGGGAAGAAAGGATTACAGTGACTAGACCTGGAAGTGCACAAAACCGGTAATCGCAGGTAACAACGTCATTTTGACAAGAGCAGAGTAGAACGACCTCGCAACTGTTTACGGAAACTCCAGATAAAATCAGAAAGGACAGCGGCTGATACACGCTTGCGTTACTCCCTCGCTGTGGAAAGTGTGACGGGCACAGGCCTACTGGACAGAAATTAGTTTTTGGTCTGTGAGTTTTGGCTAAGCTTTATTTAATTAGGTCCGTTACCTTGACCGTATAGTTAGTTAGGTCAATGCTTAATACTTTCCATGTCATTTACTGGATAGCGTTAACATTTTCCATTTCATGGCTGTTATTTAATGCAAGGTCAGTGTCATGAGAGAAATTGGGTTCTAGAACTTAGCTAAAACGTTGATTTTAACTTTTTTATTGGTACTTATGCAATATAATCTCGCCCCCCCCCCCATCACTGAAGCTTTCAGCGTTAGATATCGATTCGATCAAATCGAATATGTTCGATAGGCCGAATTTATTCGAACAAATGGCAGGGCAGCCGAAAGCGTAGCTCGTAGGGTAACATGGGTGGAGGGTGTTTGGCAGATGAAATATAATTAAATGAAGTGTACGTAACGATGAAATAATTTTGACATGATAAAATAAAAGATTATACAAATTCTTTTAGGTTAATTTTTAAAAAATTCCAACCAAACCCAAATTATTTAAGCCCGTGCACGAAAACACCGCCCTATATTTACACCTCCTACAATTTGCAATGTACTTGGAAACTCCGATATAAATGAATGAGATCAAAATTCAATGTTCTTTAACCTTTTATTAAGTATATTATCTAACATAAAAAATTTCTAAAGAGCTATTTCATCGTTAAAAGGCCTAAATTGTTTATAAATGTCACTCCATCTTACGAACACCCTGACTCTTGTTTTATTTTCCATTATATCGACGAAAGTATTATCTACATTACGAGAATTATATTTACATACGTAACTACCATTATCTATCACATATCGACAAAACCAATCAATAAAATAAAATTACTTCAGCAGTTATTCATTTGTCCAGCAATCTTTCTGCACTTAGTCTGACAATTAAAACAAACGAAAACGCGATAAAAATCATAGTTTGTAGATTAAAGTGCAGGGAGTAAGTCCGATAGATCGTATACCACACAATAAAAATTATGTACCCACGCAACAAGTTTTAAATAGTCAACCTTAAGATTAGGAAAGGTGGTTTTGCTTTGGTTAAAAGAATTCCAACCGAAAAGAAGTAGCCTAAATAAACCGAAACCAACTTATCTAACCTTGTACAGGAAAACGCCGGCTTATAATAACGTACATTCCCGTACAGTATGTTACAGATTGGAACACGTGGGTGTGAATGAATGAAATAAAAACACTTTTCATAATCTGCGAGTAAATACGTTACGTAAAACGACATTTTTCCCACATATAAGTGGTACTTTATTGCGCAATGTCCTAAATTTTATAATTAACTTTGCGTATGCCATCCCATCTACAGAACGCTTTCCCTCTATTTTTTTATCTTTTTATCCACCAACATTTAGAAGAAAACTTTCAACACATCGATATCGACAGTAAACGGTATCGAAACCGATTGCGGTGAGATGTATAATGCGTATAGACTGCATCTAACAAAAAGAACCACAAACGAAGCAATGGTATGCTACCGCCAATTTTCGAATACTTTGTAATATAAACTAGTCTGCCACTTTAGCAACGAAGCTTCAAAAAGCTATGTTAAATTTTGTAAAGAAAGAACGTTTATTAATATTCAGTAGTAGCATGAGACTCTGTAATATTACAACCAGAGTGAATGCTAATATTAAAATTAGCAGTGTAAAAGAAATTAAATTCAAATTAGTACGTCGTGAAGTACTTAAACACGTGCGTTACATAAATGTTCATGTTTAGTCGTGAGACTGCTTCTCGCGGAAGACGCTAACCACCACCACTGTTACGCAGCTCGTTTCAAATTTTAAATGTAAAAGTAAATTTCGTGGCACTGACGAATGCTGAAAAACTACTACTCCGATGAGTCTGTTTTAATCAAGAAGTCTGAAGAAGAGGTCAGTTCCGAATTGTCTCAAAAACGGTCGAGTTAAAATCGGCACATTTATGCCTACTTAACAGTAAAAAGAAAATATAAATTTTGTGAAATTTACTCTTGTCTCCATCCAACACTTCTGAAATTAGATAATATTTAACACAAGTGCATTGCATAAGCTGAGTGCAGTAATAACATATAATGGTGTAGTTTTGGGAAGTGTATTTAACATCTCCGCGCAGCTTTAGTCGGGGCTCAAGACGCATGTCAGTCACTTAATGCGAATTTGGAATAATTTTTATATAAACGTCCAATACTTTTTGTTTTCAACGAAACCGCAACTCAAACACACGTAGTAATTTTACGTAGTACTGACTAGGCAGTGCATGCGTATAGCAAGAAAAGATTAAATCACAAAATTTAAGAAACTGTAAGCACTGCGTATTGAAATAAAATATGATCATCATATACTACTGTGTGTCTATTACTTTTATTATTATAGCCGTACCGTTAAATATGTAACTAATTTGCTACATTTGCAACCCCTTATGTAAGGTAGCATTCTTTTAAAACAGTTTCATGTAATTTATGCATACTGCTACTGTGCGTAAGAAATAAATGATAAATGTGAGATTGTGAGACACAAACAAAACTGAGTTATCCCTGTTTTCATTTTCTTTTAATATATACTATACACTTGTTTGTTTATACGTTCATACAGAATTTTTCTTCACAGTTTCAAATACTCATAACTGCTCAAATTATTCTTGTGTATTTTTTTATTATTATTAATAATTTTTTTTTCAGTGAAGGGTTAGTGTCAAAAAATAACACAAATTTTTAACTTACTTGTGTCGACGCTTCGACAATGTTTATTGTCATTATCAGGGCAATTGTTGCTGACGCCAAACACACAACTCTGATTAATTTATTATTACTAATAAATAACACTCTTCTTACAAGAATATATTATACATATTTGAATATTTTACAATGTTTCTATAGTTTGAACTACTGCCATCATAAAATATTCAAAAATTATAGGTTATAATATAGTCTTGTAAGAAAAGTGTTATTTATTATTTACAATTTCAAATAATAGGCTACATTACATTATAGATATGGACGATACGTCTGGCGTAAAGTTGCGCGTCTGGAACAACTGCTCCACGGCTATTTCAGTTAATAATGTATTGTGATCGTTTAATGTCGAAAGAAAGCAAAATAAAATCTATCAATAGTTCTGCTGACGGTAGTTTCTGAAACGTGGTTCTATTACATAATGGCTTGAGGATTGGATAGTGTTCAAGTCTTTACTTTAAGCTTTCCCTCATGTTTGCTCAATTTAATTTTAAGAGGTCATCCAACTTTTATACGTTACTTTGCAGGAACTCTGATTCTATTATTACATTTATGCAACAGAAATTGTATTGCGTGGTTAACAATTTTTGCAAAAATGAAAATAACAAGAAAACCGTAAACAAGGCATAATGATTTGCTACAAAGTGGTGTTGTGAAGACATACAGAATGTATAATTTAACCGTATAGAAGACATACACGAATCCACAAAAGAAAATCAAACCTTAATCTTCATAACTTATTGTAGAACATTTCGTAAATAATTTTCCGCACGTCTACCGTACGAACGTTTATTTACATTCAGATCGAGTTCCAGACAAAAAGATAGTAAAAAGAAGAAAAAAATATTCCCTTCGAATTAGCATACATTAGAAAAATATCGTAATTATACGCCAGGGTCCAATGAGTATTTTACAGTTCGAAACATTTTTACAGTAATTTTAATCTACTACGAAACTGGAGCGTTTAGAAATACACACACACAACGTGTTTATCACTGTTCAATTATGTGCGTGCAGAGGGAGGCATGCGTTTGCGCGCGCACGTCGTACAACCGTTTGCAGACCGCATACTTTCTATATGCAGCGTAACACAACACTTCTATATAGGTCGTGTATCGTGTGTAAGTTCTAAATTAAAATGCGAAACTTTTATAAAGTCAGTTGGCAGCGATATCCGACAGCGGAGAAATGTCACCGCTACGTGTGGGCACTGCTCAGCACGCGATAAATTAAAATAAAAGGAAACGCAAGCGTTTTTCGTACGCATAAATAACGCTCGGTACGCTAGTAAAATAAAACGAAAGTAAATTAATAACAAATAAAAAAGTAAAAAATTTAAGAGAAATACAAGAAACTAACGATCCAAATCTCTTGTCATCATTTTGCCGCTCTAATTAAGAAGACGTACAACATTAGAATGTTTTCATATAAGAAGAATGAAGTCCGGACCATGTAGAAAAGTGTGTGTGTGTGTGTGGGGGGGGGCAACAAACTGTCCGTCTAGACTGCAGTTACGTAGTTCTGAGACGATATTACAACAAATTCAGCTGCAGAATGTTTTCTTTTTAAAATAATTAATATTCACTACACAAATAACCAAAACAAATATATGCTAATAACATTAAACAAAACGTTTTCAAAACACAATATTACTTTAAACGTATTGAATTGTTTGCATTACATGTGGACAACATTGTGAATGTTTTCTATTTTTTGCAGACACTACCATTAAAATACAACAAAGTCCAATAATGTTTTTACAAAATTATAAAACAGGAGTTGCATCAAGACAGCTAAATCCAATTTCATCATATTTCGTTAATTTCAAAGTTCAAAGGTTTCTTGAATGACTACTGAGAAACTAAGCGATATGGTAATCACACAAACATATGCTTACGTGTTACTTATTGCCATTTTTCCTACAACTATTTTTCGCATGATGTTTTACATTAGGCTAACTCTTTCGTCACTAGTTAACGGTAATCGGAAATATTTATTATCCTTATGCTTAACGATCTGAAGTAGGCATACAAACCTAAGAAGAAGCATAAATATCATTGAAAACATCTATTTCAAAGTCTGCTAAATCGTGTTAGAATAGTTAGGCCTACTACAAGAGATAGATCTGTCTACTACAGATAAGAAAGACAGGCACACTAATAAAGAGAACAGAGGAAAAACGATATCACGGGGTAGACAAATGAGAAGACGTAAGAGGACAAATGACCCGAAAATGTTTTAAACGGATACACAGAGAAGAAGGAAACGAGTTTGTCAAAAAAATGCACTTAAAAGACAGAGTACAAAATAGGAACTGATAGAAGAGAATTAAGCGACAATACTTGGCAAGATAAAGAAGAGTGGCACTTACATTGGCGTAAAGGTAAGCTTGCTGTATAAATGTATTGGCGTTACTGCTGACATTATACTTCTGTGAGACCCCTGTGCATTGGTGCACGTTGTCCTAATAGTTTAAATTTACTTGTACCACACACTACAACCTGATTGTCACCTGAAAACATGAGAGTCCTCTTTCTAATGATCCTAAACGTTTCATTGTCATTGAAATCGTCTGTTCAAATATTTAAAAAAGTAGACGACAAGTGTAAACTGTCTGTTTCACAGTCATTCGTTCGATATACTTAACACTGGTAAATAAATGTCATAAAATTTTTTTTTTACTATTTTAGATTTAAGAACAGATTTAAATTTAGAAATAACAGGAATAGAGTTGGATGCGGAAACATGCTTGTCTGTGTACAGTACAATTCGCTGATGGTTAGACTGTCTGTAAAGGCAAGAAATAAGATCTAGAATACATTACCATACACAAAGGAAAAATGATATCATGGCGTGGACAATTGAGAAGATGGAAGAAGAACGGTGACCCGAAAATGATTGAAATGGATACATAGAGAAGAAGGGAAAGCGGGTGCCAAAAAACATACGTATATAGAAAGTTGAAGGAAGAATATGACGAAAGGTGCTCTTGATCACAATAATTGAAAGACAATGAATGTGTGTATGCGTATAGCGTGAGAACAACGTGAGGAAAAAAATGATGAAATAGCAACAAGTAACGAATATAAATAGCCTATCTCAATATAACTGTCTACGATCAAGCAACAGAGAAAAAGACATAACAACAGGAAAAATGGAATATTTTAGAGTAAAGAAATAAGGAAAAGAAAAACTCTAAGTACTGTATACAAAAGCATGATCAAACGTTCTATACTAATAGAAGCGAGTCTTTAATTCTAATGGTTTCGTAATATCGATGGTTTCACAATTATTCATGACACATGGAAAGAAACAACTAATCTTGTGTGGCCAGGTAAAGTGCATGGAAGATAACAGACTCCTCAGAAAGACTATGAAATAGATACCTGAGAACAGAAAGGAAGAGGTAAGTGGAAAATAACATAATGGAGAAAGTGCGAAAGGCTATAAGTATAAGAAACCTGAAAGACCACAAGTGGAGTAACAGAAGAGAATTAGAACAAGGGGCCCGACAACATCGAGAGACGTTCTAAACCGATCAGTATATAATACAGACAGACTGTCTGAGAGAAACGGAAATTTTGGGAAATAAACATTTTACCAAAAATAATATTTGATAACAAATTGATACATGCAATTTAATAGTACAATAGGACTAAATGCCACTTAAGAGAAAATACCCCTCACTTTGACATCTTGCAGGTGATCTCTGCGCAGACATTCCCGCAGCATCTGACAAACAGTTACAGTTTGCAAGGGTGGACGCCGTGTAGCAACAGCAGTTTTGGCCATTTCCTCTTGTGTCTTGGCTTTCAGAGGCATTGTCGTAGCGTGTCGACTGCAATATATTAATGGCAAGCTGTCAGTTCAGGGAGTGCTGAAGGCCGTGCAATGTTACATTTCTAGAAATTATACGGTTGCCAAGCAATTGGGCTACTACTGCATTGATACTAGCGTTGTGAGCTGTGTTGATCCGTCTAGTTGAAACCAGGCAATTCCACGATTTGTGGAATTGTCTGTAATTTTAATTACAACAAATTTTTCCAGCATTTCGACGTACCAAGCTGCTGTAACAGTAGTCACAATCCCATTTTCGTTCTCAAAAAATAAGGGCGCATTATACCGTAAAATAATATAGCACGCCACAAGGTACACTTGACACTGTATAATGGATGCAGGTGTATTTCACTAGGGTATTGTTGGGCCAATAGTGTTTTTTGCATATTCACACAGCCATTCAGGTGGTAATGAGTTTAATCCAACAACTTGCAACTTGTACGGATGGTAATGTAAATCCTGTGACATTATTTGTGAAGAGTCAAATGATGAATCTATATGAATGTATAGCGACGCTACCTGATGCCGTGGACGAACAGTAGCTTTCCAATAACAGTAGCTTGACCAGCTTCGATGTTGTATCCAATTTTGTGGGATACGAATATTTCCCACTGTGTGTGCCTAAAGGTTTTTTTTTTTTGAGTGACAAACCTTTTTCCTCAAAATTTTGTACTGACCTCATGTGCTGAGGGAACACGGGCTGGGGCGTATTTACGGGCGGGGGACAAACGGGACCCCCCCAGAGGGGGTCGAAAAAGTTGACGAATCTTGTTAATCTCTTAAGTTTTAGTCTGTTTAATTATTTTTTCAGCTGTGTACGCTAATACAGTAGTAACTCTTTTTTAAATGTACAAACAGGTTTACTACACAGCATTAGCCTATACTTATAGAATATGAAATATAGGAAAATCAATTCAATCAATAAGTACGGTATCGTGCAAACAATGTTTCAATAACGCGTATTTTTATTGTGTTGTTACCGTTTAGTTTAATGGGACTGATTAAAAAGCCACTTTAAAGATAGTAATACGTTGATTAGTCTTAACTTGTTTTTTTTCTTTTGTACGAAGCCGACCCGACCCTGGATCTCCATCCCCGAGACCAAATTCTACATTCGCCACTGAACACGATCTTAGCGTCCATAATTTAAATGACGGAAAAATTCTCTACCCGCCGCCTCCATAGTGTCGTTGTTTTTGAAAATGCCTTAATGACAAAATCACGTTCCACACAATTTCAATTCTCTATCTTAACTAAATTGCAAGATGGCGACTGCATAGTTTCAGAATATTCTCAGCGCTGCCGATCCCGCAAGCTTACCTGTTTCTCTGAGACACTCTGTGTTTAAGAAACGCACGGCCCAAAATTTTTTTAACCATCTACTCGTAATTTTGGATTTGTTCTTGATTCTATGAATTTCTTTTACGTATCCACGCACACAGTTGCTCGTTACGTGTGTCAATACGTACGTGCCAGTTACGTCTTACATCATACCATAATTACAAATGGCCAGAAGGGATAAAGACGTTGCAGGTTGCCGAAACGTCTGAACGTTCCCGTCGTAACCATTAATCATGTGTTAAATCAGCAGTTACATACGCCATCACGCTACTAGCTCATTATTGTAATTGCCAAAATATTATTTGCACATATCAGCCCACTAAAATTCTTATTGCACTATTATGTAAGAGGGCATTATATTAAATGTGAGGTCAGTGAACTTCGTCACTATTTGTTTTAACATAAATTCATTACAAGGCAAACAAATAAATAGTACGCTCTGCAGGACACTATGTAAATATACATTGAACTTAGTATGTGTGAGCTAACTTGCAGATGAGTGTAAGTAGATGGTGTAGGTGTGAGTGTCCAATTTTACAGACAAGTTAAGTAAATTTGCTTTGGGAAAACAAAATAACTTCGAAAGGAATAAAATATTTTGCAATAAACCAAGTAGTTCATTTAGACCAATAATTGCCTTGTTCTAAAATTCTTATTGTTTATGACAAAAATTATATAACATTATAATTTCACAATTACATACAGACTACATACATACACTCACACCATCCTAGCCATCTCCAGGCTGTTGTCTCTTCCCTGAAGTCTTAGGATGGAATGGAACTTAGGGTGGACATGAACTGAGAAGTCAACAGCTTAAAGTTGGTTCTGTCAAAACGGCAGAAAACCACTACAGGGAAAACACAGAATTCAAAACTGACTGAAACCGAAAAAATATAGGGCTACATCATATCACACATGCGAAATTCTAATATATAATTATTAATATACACACAGTGTGATTATCAAGTCCTAAGAAGACCCGAGGTCGAGTTCAGTGACGTCAACTTACGCGAATTTGCGTTACAGTAGTCCACTGCATCTCGCAAAAATCTCGCTTCTTACATGTTCATGAACATCTTACTACATACATACTATAAATACAGTACGATACGTATCATTGATTGCAAACGTTAATTTAATTCCATTCCCTTATTTTCTATAAAGATCAGAATAGTTTATTTATTTTTGTACAAATTTCTTATCCTTTCCATAAGTATCCTTATACCTAACTGTAGAATAAGGTAAGTAGCATACAGTAAAGCATATGTTTATATGGCTGAAGTGAATAAGTATAATGCGAAAGCGACCTAGTGAACATATAATGGTGAGTACAGTGCATACATCGAACGTTAAAACTTCTGTTTGTTACAATATTGTATATAGGCCTACATAATAGACTGTAGTTTCAAATTTTGTTAAGTAAACGACTTAGTAGTCTGCTGTTTTCGATGTATAGTTTACACTTATGAAATACCGGTATTTCTAAAACGTGATCGTGTAATACTCTTATATCTTACTTACGTGGACGATTTGAAAAGTTCGCGGCCTACCATAGAAACGAATGTGTGGCGTTTCTGTTTTTTTCCGCATCGTGGCGCCAACACCACTTCTGTTGGCGTGTTGGCGTTTCTAGCCAACAAAATTGATTTTACCGATTTTGGAGGCGGCGAATCACTATGCATCCATTGTTTCAACTGTTGTTTTGTTTCTGGAGTAAAGTAATGGACCCAGGTTTCATCAGTTGTTACAAATCTACGAATAAGATCTTTCGGATTTTGCTTAAAACGGTCCAAACATTCCTGAGAAGCTTGCATTCGCATGCGTTTTTGGTCACTTGTCAACAAACGCGGCACCCATCTTGCTGACAGCTTTTTCATACCTAATTCCTCAGTAAGAATGTGATGTACCGTTTCATCTGAGATGCCCACAGGCTTAACAATTTCAGACATCTTCAAACGTCGATCTTCCAAAACAATTCGTGCAATTCATTGATTATTTCTGGTGTAGTGGCACTTTTCGGACGCCCAGTACGCGGGTCATCTTCCAAATTAAAATTTCTGTTGGCGTTAAACCTTTCTTAACAAAAAATTTGATGTTCAGTTTTCCCCATTTTCAGCGTTGCTGTAAGATAACCTTATTTATATAGCTGTTTCTCCGGAACAATGACTTGACCCGACTTGACGCTTCACAGCTGTTCGTGGGGTGAACGTGGCGCCACGATGCGGTAAAAACGGAAACGCCACACATTCGTTTATATGGTAGGCCACGAACGTTTCAAATCACCCTCGTATACAGGACACTATAGAATTTACCACTTGTTACTGAAATGAAACCTACGTGATCGATTTAACGCGAATTTACAATTACGCAACTTCGAAGCAGAAGGCATCTGTCGCGTAAACTGGGCTCTTTTACTGTAGTAATAATTTTTATATGTAAACACACCCATCCAATCAATGTCTGTAAGTGATGTAAAAAAAATTCTTCTAAAACATGAGTTGACTGAATTTTGCGTTTTAGCCAGCAAATGGTGTAAAAGAAATAAAATCTCCCAACCATGTAAATGGTTTTCTGTCCAACTTAAAAGAAACTAAATTTACTTCAAACTTTTGTCTGAAACCTTAATCCCCAGGTAAGAAAATATTTGAAAATATATTTTTTTCGAGTTCCCAAAGAAAGAAACGTTATCCTAATAACTGACTGTGATGAGGGCACCCCGACTGCGACTTTGATGAGACTGTGATACATTTGTGATAAATTCACCATCATTATTGTTATTACAACCATCATCATATGATCACTACGAGCAATGTTGTAACGCGTTACTCATATGTACTCGTAATACTCGTTGTCAGTATCGTTGTGATAATAACGAATACTAACAATTTAATGTTACCATTCTCCATTTTAATATTATTTTCAACATAAACTGGTGTTATCTAACAGACTTTTCAGATGCATGAACACAGCGGTCTACAAATACACTAAATGCTCAGGTACATACCAAATCATAATTATGGTGTCCTTTTTTCGGTTTGAGTTACTTGACGTCTTCCGCTCCACCAACGTTCCAATGGACGCCCACACTTCGGTGTCCCTTAGGTTTATAACGATGCTACATCTGTTATTACCATTTAATGTATCCGTCCCGAGGCTGTTGACGAAGTTCCTAACGAGGATTATTTTACACGAACGGGCCAGTTTGGCCAGTCGTTGTTTCCATATTTCAAGTTTACGGATGTTTCGTACTGATAATGCTTAACTAACGGTACCAACCGTCAACAAAAACTCCAAAACCAATCCTCTCCAATGATAAAAGAGAGAAAAATTAATAAAATAATAGTTAAGGAGTGGTAAAAATATTGGTTTGCACAAAATTGAATGTTCGGTACGTGTTCGATGGCTTCTCGGCTAAGGCCTAAGGGTATTCAGACTACATTGAAGGTTGGACTTTAATTTATTAGTTTACAAATATTGTAATTCCTTTTATTTCTACAATTATTTATGTCTTATTATGACACACACAACGGGCTTAGAAGTAGGCCTACGTTAAGTAGTTAAGAAATTTTGCTGAAATTTATAATAGTTCTGGGTGCTGAAATGATCGCCTGATCCCCCCCCCCCCCGTAGTTACGACACTACTACAAGTAATATCTGTTTAATATAACTTCGGAACTGACACTTGGGAACGTACAAGGAGTGGGGATTTCGCGATCTTTGAAGCATCCATTAAACGATTATGCTTAAGACGTCTTTCCCATAGGCATTTGTGTAAAATGCCTCCCCACACGGAAGCCGGTAGTTCTGAGAAACGGGGGTCGATCGAAAATTGTGACAGTAACCTAAGTGGTGTGACACCTTCGTCCTCAAAATTAAAGTGACAGTGACATGTGTCATCAGGACACCTAGTGACCAAACGTAAACTTGAATGCGATGTAAGAAAAAACGTATACACTAGATTTGTAAGTGATTAGTTTAAAAATTCTGTTTATTTAATGGTGTTATTAATTAAAATCAGTTTATATCAACTAAACTCTGAACGCTATAAATAAGATGAAACACTTAAAATCTTGATAGCTTACTACTCAGTTAGCTTACCAGATTACGTAATTAATCAAACCGCGAATTAAAGGTGTTAAAAAGTCAACAAACATTTCAACTCCGTCAAACTGTTAAACGTTCCGTCGTAAACAGCGGTCTGTCATTAGACCGCTACTATCAGCTGTCTGCAGTAAGCAACGAGGTTGTAAAGCACAACATGACAGCAGCGTATTCCCGCCACCGGAACTGTCAATTCGGAAGTTAAATTGAACAAAGTATACCCATTATGCCGCCGCCATAATCGTCATCTTCATCAGAGCACGCAATCCTACTCCTCGCATGGTCAATGTTATTATAAGGCGCTGTTCCCTGAGAAGTGTACATATCGATAGAATATTATCGTCCTTGTTTATAAGAAGGAAAATCTTTGTGTGTGGGGGGTGGTTGTGTGTGGATGTGGATGGTTTTGATAAAAGAAAGAATAATGCAGTGGCGTAACTCGTTTTTCTGGGCCCCCGCAGGAATCCTTTGCGGCCCTCCTACTAACCTTACTTACTTTATGTCATTGTTCCCTCTTGAATACTAACCCCTGCTTATAGTTGTGACAACTACTAAAATTATATAACGTAAACAGGATGACGTTTCTATCTTGTATGACGTATAATCAATTAATTATATATAAATTCTGTTTTATTAATAGTTTGATTTGTTATTTTTTATGTCTTTGCTCTATGTAAAAAAATACTAATAATCAGACACGTCACTAGTGACCAATTATAATTTTGTCATTTATCATATTTATACGCATCTTGAAGAAATACACATTTTAATAAAATTTAAATTCATAAAGACAGTGATTGTTATATTAAATTTGATATCTTACACTTTAACTACTCTCATATTTAAAAAAAAAAACTATCTACTTCACCTTTTAAACTCTCAGTCGTATGCTTAAAAACCTTATAATTTTCAATAATTTTGTTATAGCAGTAATATTCTCATTAGAATTAAAGAAAAATATTCTGATATAAAGACATTTTACTTTAAAAAAATAGTGTTTTTGTGTTTCAAAACATTACTTAGAACAGAGTAAGATTTCTAGCGTTTACAAAGCAAAATAACAGTAACTCAATGCCATTACTTTATTTAATAAATAGTAGTTGAAATTCAACTAATTTTAATTTAGTTTTCTTTCACTTGAAGCTTTCGTGATCTATTGCAAAAGTGCTTATTATTTCTTTAATATCAAATTGATCCAGCTGTTTCATTTACCACACTTAGTACACTAAGTCCCGTCAATCTTTTTGAGAAATCATGCTACCCAGACAATTCTTCTTAATCACTTATAGCTTGGAGAATTTTCGTTCCGCCGAATGCTAGTGGCGTCGGTGCATTCGTAATGGAATCACAACTCTATTGTGCAGTTAACCAAATAATTTATACTCTCAAAGTACATCATTACATACTGGTAAAATAACAGTAAAAAAAATAAATGTATTTGTTTTGGATGTTAAATACGTACGAGGATATCTGGTTTTACTTAAGTTAAATGGTTTATACACATTTGTAAAAAAAATAAGGGAAATGTTTCTTCAGGCCCCCCGCATTGCGGTCCTGTGAGCCGGGCAGTGACGCCACTGGAAAAATGTGTTCAAATTTGCACTCTACAAACATCACTATTTACTGCTAACATTGATACCATAAGATGCATGAATATTTAAAACATTATTTTAATTATTGAGGGCTTCGGTTGTTTGTGTGAAAAAAGATCAAAAGCTAGTACAGATAATACCTTATAAAACTTAACGGAAAAGAGAGTTCCTCTTGAAACAGGGTGATAAGAAAGCACGAAGCATGCAATGAACAAACGTATGGCTAAAGGCATCTATGGGCTAAGGTGTTTAACACAGAAAGTAATATTATTAAAGACTCCGAGGAAAAAAATCAATTTGATATTAATTTTTATGAGGCATTCGTTACGGCTATTAATCTAAATTCTTCGTCAAACGTCATTGCCTTCCAACGCATGTTTTCTGTGTACTGTGATACAACTATACACAGTAGAAATAAGATACAGAAGAATACTATGTTCACCCGTTAAGAACAACTGTTTTAGCATGAGCCCGAGCCACTGAGAATGCCTCAACGTACAATGGTCAAAACATGTAGTGTTAAGAAAAATAATATATGTTTTTCCTCCAAAACAGTGTTGTTCTTGGTGATAAAAGTAAATACGTTTGCTTACAAAACTTACGTGTTTTATTACGGATAATACAGAAATACCTAATTAATTCACATACTGTGAGTTTGGCAAAGGAGGAATACAAAAACAGGTGTTTACGCTGCACGTTGCCCTGTATGCAATACTTATACGTTTCTAAACACGTATTCACGCAGTAGCACATATGATGTGTGCATTTATTCTCTACTATTTCATGAACCGCGCGCGCACACACACACACACAATGTATAGGCATGTCGTATGGGCGTGTAGCCTCAGGATAACTTTTGAACGAATCAAGCGATTCTCGTAAAATTTGGCACGCCTGTCTATACTTTTACCCCACAGAATCTTTTTGTTTTAGAGACTGATCCCTCCAAAAATAAGGAGCTGGTAGGCAAAAATATGATAGGTTAAAATTGTAACAAAATCGCAAAATACATGTGGTGTATCAAATTAAAGGTAATTTAAACCAAAATGTGAATATAGTGTTCGTATTTGAAAATTACTAAATTTTTGGCTCCATGGTCCAAAAGTGGGTGAAAATTAATCTAAAATCGCAAAAATTCATGTAAGGTACCGTATCAAATTAAACAGAATTTTAACTGACATCTGAATTTGGTGTCAAGTTTTAGAAATTTCAAAAGAGCCCAAAAAAAGAGATCGAAAATGAAAAAAGATGGAGCAAGGTGTCATAATAAAAGGAATTATAACCCAATTCCGAATGTTTAGAATATTTAGTGTTTATTTTATTATTCTTTGCTCTACAATTCTTATATTACTAAAGAAATAATAGAGAAATCGGAATTTTTGTAATTTTTTCCATGATCGAAAAATTATCTAATATCAAAATTTATGTAATAATAAATGTATTTCGTTCGTCAGTGCGCGAGTTCTGGAGCTCAGGGAGCACTTTAGTATACTATTAATGTTTATGAATATTATAGTCACATTTTATTGGTAGAAGAATAATAATTTGCTTAATAATACTACGTATTGTATATGTGGCATATTTACACACATTTAAACAAAAACACCAACGATGTGTATATTAACTATTTCTATATCGGTCATGTAGGCCTACATGTACTGTTCATTGGGGGGAGGGGAGTATGTTCCACCACTGCTCATCGGCGCTTATTCGCCACTACAGTTCCCCGAAGAGAGCCTTCTTTCCAGTCGCCTACCCAACCGCGAACCATAAGCGGTTCCCAGGGAATGACTTGAGAAAATCCCCGCTCTCCATCCTGACACGTCAGTAAACGGGGGTGGAGCCGTTTCCTCAAAAGGAGACTAACGAACTTAACTGTTGTATTATCCAAAGACATAAATATCCGTACAAAACACAACAATGCCTAGCGGGGGCCTCGAGAAGGCGCCGTTTCGGTACCCAGACAAGCGAACGATGCGGGCCAGCCACCGCACTCAAGTCAGATCCAGACTCCGGCAGCGCAGGTTGTACAGACCCGAAATCTCGGATCGCGCTTCCCAATGTTGGACGCACCTTTGTTCCAACGATGAGCCCTGATACTGCCGAAAATAGGGTAACCACGCGGCCGCAATGCACCGTGCGTCAGGGTGGGGGTCGCGGAAGGAGAAGAAGCCACCGGTAATCAGCTGTATAGCCCCACCACACAACCACCCTGGGTTAAAACCGAGGGGCCTACTTGGCGGGGTTCAGCCAGACACACGACATTACGCACTGCACGCCCCTCTCCCTTCAGTACAGGGTCCCAACGGGGGGACTTCGCTTGCTACTAGGATTCACAGCACATGATCTTAGCTAGGACCACTGGGGCAGGGGTACTTTCCTAGTGCGGCTACTTTCCAGGAACCTTGGCTCCCGTTCGCCAGACACCCACCTTAGCCCGGTGTCAATCGCCCCCAATCTACCCGAAATACCGGTTCACCTCCGGCCCGACGATGAGGTGGCGGGTGTCAGGTGGGGGAAGGCAGAGATTAAAGCCACTGGAAATGGCGGTATAAGCCCGCCGTGCACTCCCCCCGGGTCGAAACCCCTAGGACCACGCCCTCGGTGGTACCAGTCATGTACAGTAGTAGGCCTACATGACAACAAATTTTGTCGAAACGATGCGTCGTTACCTGTATTATAGAAATCCTGTTTTAAGATTCATTTTTCACTCGAGTGCGGGCTCGACTTCAATGCGGTGCGCACCGGCCGTATATGTTCCGTTCACGTTTGTGATTTTATGTGTTCGTTTATTTATTTTATTTTAATGTATTGACGACCTCTCCTATCGAGTGAAACACCTGATGATGAGACATACGTCTTGAAACGCGTCGTAACGACAAAAAAAGTAAGTCACTGACGGAACTATTAACGTAAGTTTTTGAATAGAAATCCTGTCTCGTTACCTAACCAAACCTCGCCAAACCTTTCAACATTTTCAAATAACTTACAGGCCTATAATTTTAGAAACAAGTTAATGTTTTTTCTTTAAGACTAATTTTAATAATATGCGAATTAGTAATAAACAAAATTTAAGCGTACAGAGTTCTTAAAGTGCAAACCACGGATATTTACGAGATAAATTATACTACCACATTGTTGATATCTCGGATCCACGTGTGTTAACACTATTTTCATCACTTCACACAAAACCTTTAGCGCTATGAAACAAATATAGCGCTGAAGTGTTTTGTGACGTTTGACAGTATTTTGTTCCACATTCTAATCAACAGAATAGCTGATATATGTAACACTTCCTTACACGTAGTATTTCCTTTGGGTATCAGTTATGCATGGTTGTACGTGCAGCTAAACCTTGTTAACAAATCGCATTAGAACCCTTCGTTATCTGTCTGTAATACGATTTTTTAAACAAATATATTGACTATTCAATACTGACATATTGGGCCAGAAACTCAAAGAATAACGTAGATGTTTGAAGCCTCTGCTTATACCCATCCCCGGCTCTTCACCGAACTGGAGGATTGTTGTTCTGAGCGCCGACCAGGCGCCTGACAATGTTACGGTCAGTACACTTGGGTTATAGACGTGGAGCTCTAACCCTCTGCGGGTTCCGGAAATATCTACAATCTAGGATTTAACTGCATATAGCAGCAACCGGCTCCATCGCTACATATTGGGCCACGTAAGAAGAGACAGAATAGTTTTCAGATAGCACCAGCCAACACTCTGCCTACACAGAAGTTCAATGGCTAGTGCAAATTGCGCGCCGACTACGAACCATACGAATACTTCTAGCTCGTAATCTGGACACGTATAACCATAGCTTTTATCCTAGTTTAGTGACGTTGTTTCTGGAGCTGCAGCACAAGATTACTGTAATCAGTTTCGTTCGTTTGCAGCGTGGTAACGTAATTAACCACGTTTGTTTCTAGGCGTATGTTTGTGGTAACATTTTTTCCTTCAAATCCTGTTTTTGTCTCACTAGAAACGACTATGACGCTACTAAATAACGCGGAAAATAAAATGTGGTCAACACATAGCTTTCCACCGGAATTCCGAAAAAAGTCTTCAGTAGAGCTTGTTTCTTCCAAAGTAACTATCCATAAAGAAGTGATTTATTTTCACCATAATTTTCACACCATAGTTATCTCTTAACAAAGGTCCTTAAAAATTTCTTAAGGATTATTAATTTCTCACATTTTCATCAAGTAACAGTTGTTATTTTGAAACTGCCTTGGCATCAAATTCCGTTTCATCCAAATTTCTGAAACTCTCGAATATATTAATTACAGTAAAACGTCGCTAATTTTGAGACCACTAATTTGCAATTCTCGCTGTTTCAAACCAAACGTTCAGCCCATTAATTCGGACTCCTCTCCTATTTAGTAATACATCTCATAAATAGTAGACAAAATGTTTCTATAACAGTTTATATTTTCATTCTAACGTAGAGAAGAAAAGAGAAATAATATGCGAATCAGTGTTAGTTTTAGGCTGTACAGTACTCGTTGTAATGTACAGGGATAAATTATTCCTCTTAATATCATCTCGTAATGCACGAAACTGTGCATCTAATGAGTATTTTTAGATCAATTTTAATGTTTTTTAATAAACTAAATGTTATTTTTTCATGGCGTCGACTGTGATAATGTAGGTGTAATAATACTATAGAATGTTTATATTTACGATAAATAGAAGTAGACTACTGCTTCACGTTCGAGTCATGTTTGTATTCGATTTTATTATAGTTACATAGTATTGTTTCGAGTATAAATTCAGTAAAAAGAAATACTGTTAATTTATCTGCGTCATGTTTTCGGCAAGTTTTGTATCCTAATATGGTATACTTTACAATTCGACCGACATTTAATTTAAGGCTGTTTAGAGTCAACAATTTTAAGAAAAGAATTAATGTAAAATTCTGTATGCTATGCCGCCTGGTTTCAACCAAGCGGCTGTGATCAACTATTTAACATTCGGAGTAAACTGAATTCATACGATTATACAAGTTATTTCGTTCAGATAGGTTTGTAAGTCAACGTTTCACTAACTCGGATTCTTCTTTACACCAAACAGTTCTAATTGCGGATTTTAATGTAATCTACATATTCTTAACATAATTTAAACTTCCTTTAGATGTTGATACGTGTATTAAAGTAATACGAGCTACTAAAAACGTATAAAACATAATGCAGTTAAAAGAAATGGTTTCAACGAACTTCGTAGACCATTTTACATATGTAGGCCTACGTTGAAGAGTTTTGCTTCAGACACAATTTACGATCGATTTTTCTTTATTTGCTTGAAGAAAGGATTAAAATACCAAAACTCGTTATTTTTTTAGAGAAAGCGCAGTTAACCAGATGATGAGTCGGTAAAGTGAATTACATATTAGAGTAATTTGTAAATTTGTAACGGTAGCAATGTACAGTTTTGCATCCGCGGCGCCGCGTAAAGGCTACTCACTCGTCCAATCTAATTTAGTAACCAGTAATTGTGTACAGTTAGTGAGACTGCCCTACTAATATTTCTGGGTACGTTACCAGATTTTTAACGCAATTAGATACAAATTTAAATAAGTATAATGAACGTAATCAGTTACCTTTTTTCCCAAACCTGCAGAAGTTATTACGAAGAATCCCTTTTCTTACCATGACCTGGACATTTCCTTAGTGTTAACAAATCGTGTTTTTTTTGTAAGATACTACGACATGTGTTAGCTCAAAATGCAAACAAATAAAAGTTGCGAGCTCCAGCGTGTCTGTTTTTTAATTGTTTTCGTAACTGTCACTAAGAATTCAGAAACGATTTTTCTCATTCACTATCTGAAATGATGTGGTTTTAATATATCTTTTTAAAACAAAAGTAAAATTTTAATTTCAAGATATAAAACCGTATTTCCTACTCTGTGTGTGTGTGTGTGTGTGTGTGTGTGTGTGTGTGTGTGTGTGTGTGTGTGTGTGTGTGTGTGTGTGTGTGTGTGTGTGTGTGTGTGTGTGTGTGTGTGTGTGTGTGTGTGTTCCGCGTGATCTTTATTCTTTTAATATCTCCTCAATTTTGTAAACAATACTGGGTTTGACGTCTTATAAATTAGGATTGCTCTCTTAGCAACTTGTAAAGTCACGTTTATAAAATCAACTTAGAAAGCTTACAGTTAGACTCACAGTTTACAGTGCGAAATCAAATTTTATTCAGATTTTTGTAAAAGTTATAAAGGCCTAAGTAAAACGGTGAAATTGGTTAAACGTTTAAACCCATACGAACAGAAAAACTGTGAAAAACACTTATCAAAAAGGAAACTCTAAATAAAAGAAAGGAAATAAAAATGAAAGAATTGTGAAACAGTCCGCGAGCTGTCGAAAACAACTACCGAGTCGATAAAATTTGTTTCAAAGTGAAACGCATAATGTGGCGGAAAACTAATTTTCCGAAATTCTGTAAGGTTCTGTATTAAGCTTATAAATTTTTCAAATATATTTCCGAATATGTTTATTAAGAAAACAATTTGTCTCCTATTTGTAGTTACTCAAAAATTTGTCTTAATAGCTGTTGTAGTCAGGGGAACTTAAATAAAATAAAGTTTAGTACGTGAATGAACCTGAAAATTTTTAATCATACTTTATTTACATTTTCATTAATACGTTTACGTATTTTGAATCATACACCACCATAAAGAAGTAAATTCTCCCTAAACAAATAAAATATTATTCCTTCTTAAAACGTATAGATACTAATGTATAATACAGAATTATAAATCTCTATATGCCAATTGAACCTACCTACTTTTAATAATGGATGTTAAATTTTCATCCAATGTATCGTGACCCGGTTTACGTTTGTTACAATAATTTACTGTAAATCTTAAAATTTTCTTGCCTTTCTTGACCGATGGTTCCAAATTTCCAAGGCACTGTCTGAATATGAGCGCAGAAGCAAACGTATTTTAAAGAGAAAAGTTGGAACATTCTCTGTGGAAATGGATAAGTTCCCCACAAAGTATTAAAAATTTTAATAAGAAAAGTATTTGAAACGTTCGCATTACCGTTTTTCACAGTCAGGTTTCCGTTTCCTTACTACAGGCCTATAGCGCTCACTGCGTGCCATTATTCGTGCGACCAAGAGTCAAACACCTATCTACTAGTGTCTGCGTTTAGTGACTACTGCAATTCATGCGTACTTAGCTTATATACATGTGCCTGCCTATGTAGCTTTTACGAACGTGTATACAAGAAGGCGTTGCTTGTGCTCGCGATATGTATTTGTAGAGACCTCAGCATGACCTTGAACGTCGCACATATTTGGTCACGCTTACATTGTCTTACGTAATACTTTTTAGGATTAACGAAATTTTGTCTCGTACATTTTGTCTCGTACATTTAGGTTTCACTACTGGCGAAGCGTACAAATAGCGTTTACTGAACGATCATAAGATACGTAGAACAGTGTCAAATCCATTTAAGAAGAGTATTTGCCAACACAGTACGCGCGCTGTCCAAACAACGACCGAATCGATAGAACTGGCCAACGGTTTTTGATCTCGGGCCAGCAATTACGTAAAAATATTAAGACAAGCCAGAGGATTAATCCACGTAACTCTAGTATTCAAATAAAAATTTCTTGTTTATTACTTCCAAAACGGATTTTTATTACCACTTTTTTATTACAATTATTACTTTTTTGTTTACAGTCATTATGTGGTTCTAAATTGCTTTATTAAAAATTAATTTTTTTTAATTCTTTATTAAAGTGAAGATAAAAAAATATCAAATACATGTAAAGCAATAAAATACAAAAATAAACCATTAATTGTGACGGTATAAAATCGTAGTATTAATAATAAGTGTAGAAAAATTAATTAGTTCAAAAGAATTCAGTATTTCATGTGACTAATGCATTCAAAATGTCCTATCACTGAGTACACTATGTCCTAAGGGAAACGCCTCGCCACTTTTGAAATACTCGCACTAGTTTTCTTCACTTCCAATCGTTTGCAAATCATTTTGCAGATTTTCACGAAACCCAGGAAAACGCAGACAAAAACAGCATTTATAAAAAAGAAGAGGCAAAATGATAAACACTGGATATAGAAGGAAATCTTATAAAACATTTTTTCTGCAACATGAACGTCGGAAAAGAAACTATTAGAGGCTTCCCAGTCATGTTGTTGGAGGGGAGTGTAGAGGATTTTATGGAAGAATAGAGTGAAACTGGAGAAACGCTTAAAACGCTACGAACCAAAAAACTACGAAAAACACTTATAAAAAGAAAATTCTAAAATGAAAGGAAAGGAAACGCATAATAAAAGACTGGTGCACAGTGACCGCTAAGTGGTAGGAAAAGGAAAACGTGACGCTGAATACCGTAAATCTTTAGGGAGTGTAACCAATGATAGTGCACACGTTCAAACTCTTTTTCTATTTTCTTCTACGTTACCCTGGGTGAGGCTCACCAACATTTGATGAGGCACTTTGAACATCCTTCTTAACCTTAGTCATTACGTGATTGTGGTGTTAGAGAGAAATATAACAGGATAAATACTAAGAGAAGCCCAAGAATGTGGCTGCAGAAATTTGTTTGAAACGATACAAGGATAATAATACATTTGTTATAATAAAGGCTGGAAGAGGGAAAACAGAACCAGTGTTGTCTTAAAGATGTACAGGACAAGACTGCAGTCTTTCGCCCACATTGTTCAGCAGTGGAAAACTGAGAGCAAACAGCTGGGATTAAAATTATACATTGCAAACAGATGTACAAACAACTTGTTATTCGCTGATTACCAAATAATACTTCAGAAGAGTGAAGGCGCTCCGAAAAGATCTATGCATTGCTTGAACAAATTATGATAGGCACAAAATATTAACATATGTCACGAGAAGACAATGGTTTTGGTCTTTAGATGGTTATATCCAATACATTCCTAAATAATAGTTGAGAACAAAATTTAGAACAAACGTCACATTTCAATCTTCTCATTTGTAATGTAAGATAAAAATATGATGATAAAAATATATAGGAGTCGAACGATGTAGAACGTTACAAATATTGGAAGGGGATCTGATACAAAGTCGCTAGCTGACCTGGATGATAACACCAGTAATACACTGATTCAAACAGCCAAGAGCGTATTAAGGGGGGAGAACGGGCCGGACCCCCCTTGAGGGTCTAAAAAAGTTGACCAATTTTGTTAACCCCTTACTTAATTTTTAGACTATTTTATTACCTTTTCAGCTGTGTACGCTAATATAGTAGTAATTCTTTTTTTAAATACACAATCAGTTTTATTACACAGCATTTCCGTAAACGTTTGAAATATGAGATATAGGAAAATCAATTCAGTCAATAATTATCTTCTAAACAATGTTTGAATAACGCCCATTTTTATAGTGTTATTACAGTTTATTTTCATGGGATTGATTTCAGGATATTATCATATTATCACACGTTTTTCAACCACTTTAAAGATAGTAATGTTGATTAGTCTTCACTTGTTTTTTCTTTTGCATGAAGCCGATTAGACCGGACGGACCCCCCCCCCAGACTAAATTCTAGATACGCCACTGTTAAGTACAAAGTTAACGGCTTAGCATCGGAGACGTAATGAAGATATAACGACCGAATTAAATATGTTTTCTGTCGATAATAAAATATAAAAAAGGAAACTACAGTGGATGAAGCAGTTTTTGAAGGCTGAACGGTCAAAGGGTAGTCAAGCTAACAGCAGACTATAAACTGATTGTGAATACATACAAGTTATAAACTTGTTCAGAAAACGAAGACCGAAGACGACGACGACAATGTCAGAGGGGTTTTAAAACAGAGGGCAATAAACAGGACGACTTTGGAATACACATTTAGTTTATTCGGATCGAGGTTGCAAGAAGACGAATACCACGGCCGATAGCAGGCCACACCCCTAACATCCAGATCATCTGTGGTCAGTGGCGTACGCAGAATTTTGTTAAAGGGGGGAGTCATTATTAAAATTGTTTACAATTGACATTATCGGTATTTTAAATTTTGTGTATTATTATTATATCATGTTACGGTATATTTATTAAACTATGTTCGAATAGAACATATTTATAAATATCCTAATAAAATCTTCGAAACTATTTTTTTCACAGCCTTAGGCTACAATTTTTTAACAAATTTTAACAGTGTTTCATTTTGTATAATAAAAATGCTTGTGCCAGTGCCACATGCCATTATTACACTTAGGCTACACAATAATCATATATTTTAGTCAACGGTTATTTATATACGATAGGTAAGACACTTTACATAACAGGAAAATCCACGGAAGCAATCAAATATATTGAAATAAATTTAATTAAACACAATATGTCAATATGGAACTCACCAAGGTTGAAGAATTAAACTGGCATGATGAATCCACACTCTATGAAGGAATTTGAATTTGAATTTGAATAAAAAATTGAATGCAGTTGTCTCAAATGTTCAAATCAATATTTTACTGTAGTCTATTATTGTTTTGTAAAATCATTGTTTAAAACGAGTACCGGTAATTAAATTAATATATACAGTATCGTATATATAATGTACATAGCCTACAGTATATAATAACGTCACTACACTTGGGAAATTTCAGCATTCACAATACAATGTCAATGTCCAAACGACGGTTTTTTTTCATTAGTTCATTTAACACATCTTCTGCAGTTGGAGTGTAATTTCTATGTATGTTGAGGAGTGCTAATCCATTCAAACGTGTATTTCCAGTAGAATTACGCAAATATGTTTTTAGACGGCGTAATGTTGAGAAACATCGTTCACTTGTACATGTGGACACTAGGAGCGCAGCTAGTATTTCTAGCAAAGTAAGTATATTTGGTATTATGTTGGGATTGGACATAGTTAACCCATCTACGGCCGTTTTCGGTTGGTCTCCCTTCTCAAGACGTGCAATTTTTCTGTACCATAATTTTAATTCATTATTCAGGTCTTCTTGGCAACCGCTTCTTATGTCACTGGCGTAGAACTCTGTGAGCGAAGTGAAAGCAGAAACTTAAGACGGCAGGGGCAGAAGGACTGGGTTCGTAGGTAAAAGGCACTGAAAGCCTTTCAATATTTCCTTGTGTTTCAAGAAACGCGAATCTAGTTGGGACATGAAGGTATCCAGAAATGGAATAAAAGTAGAGACACGAAAGTAAAGTTCTGGAGTCACTGATGATAAGTCCAAGTTCACACGGTTTTTTGTCGCGCTGCCATGCGAGGGATTTTAATGGAGGACCCCAACCTATTCAAGACTTCAGAACCACAAATGAAATTTTTAGAAAATTCTTCATCGACATTTTCGCGTAAGATTTCATTTCACTGTTAATATCTTCAGCAAGGTTTACTGCTTCCACGAGATCAATAGTTGAATTCTGCAGGAATTTACACAATGGGAGACTTAAAGAAAACAGTCTCTGAATACAAAACAGCGATATCACAAATTGACAGTCAGTCAGAGCACATAAAAGTGAATTTGCTTGTGAGGACGAGTCTTTGTCTTTCCATTCTGATATGCTTTGAAGGGCTGCAATAATAGGGTCATACAATTCCATCACCGCGGGCACGGAGTTATACCTTTCCAACCAACGTGTTGCACAAAGTTCGAGTTTTTCACGGCGTGAAGTTGTAGTTTCCATTTCACTTATCGCCGATTTTAAAACATGTTGCCTTTTAGATGTATTAAGAAATTCGTACAGACTCGATATTGTACCCATGCAGTTTCTAATGGCAGCTACTTCACAGGCACTGGATACAGCTAAGTTGAGGCTGTGTGCTGAGCAGTGGACATATAAAGCTGACGGAATTATTTCCTTTACATGTGCCTGGAATCCGTTTACTTTTCCTGACATGGACATAGCTCCGTCATACCCTTGACCACGAATCTTATTTATGTCTATATTTAATGAACGCAACTTGTCCAATATCGCCGTTGCGATTCCTTTTCTGGTCACATCATATAATGGTACGAATTGAAGAAAGTTTTCCTTCACAGTGAAATTTTCTCTATCAACATGACGAACACACAGTGCTAATTGTTCTAAGCCTGATATGTCTGACGTCTCATCGGCGAGAATAGAGAAGCAACTGGAGGTATTAAGTTCTTTCACGAGATTTCGAACAATCAGGTCGTTGCACACTTCAATTATTTCATTCTGTATGCTAGGACTGGTGTACTGCGCATTTCCAACACTACACGTCAACATATTTTTTAATACAGAATCAGTCTTACTTCGAGAGCGAAGAAGTGCCCTGGAATTGCCATCATTTTCTTCTGGTTCTTGGTCGACCTCTATTCGTCCCGAATCCCTGTGACCTCGCAGTGCGATACATTGTTTCCCGCAGAACAAAACACTTTCAATAATAGGAATAAGATTTTTCCTGTTCTCCAGTTTCTTTTGCATTGTTGCAGTATCTATTAGCACATCGATAGACTTTTTTTCCCACATGAAATATCGGCCAAAGTACCGGCTACATCCAAACACTGTTTGTGATACAGACACTTCTCATGTTCTGAAAATCGCTCGACGGCATCCTTCCAGTTGTCAAATTTCACACTACAAAGTTGACCTTTTGCCAAATCCAACACCATCACTTGGGGCAAAAAGTGCACACAATTTACAAAAACTCCCTCCCTTAAATTCGGAATATGCAAGCCACTTCCAGCGGTAAAGCCATTTAAACTGAAATCGCAAATTTCTCTTTCCTTTTGTTGGAAAAACAAACCCTGGATTTGGTTCTCAGACATTGTTCAAGACATCCAGTTTATTTCATTAGACAAGTCTTTTCCTACGTAAACTCCAATATCATAAGAGTGTGGTTCACTGGAACTAGAAGATGTTGATGCTTCCGGAATCAGAACAATACAATTATCACTTCTAAATCATTCAGCAGGCACGTAAATATTATTGAGTGATGTCGATGTACATTCAATATCAGCCGAGTTTTCACAGGGGGATGTGAAACTAGTTTCGGGAAGAACGTTTGCGACAACATCGTCACGCTGCGGCTGCGAAGAAACATTTGGCAATGTGAAATTTTCACTAACCTCACGAGAATCACTACCGGTACGCGACTTTTTACTAAAAATTGTAAAATTGAGCTTTGCGGTCGCTTAGACATATCAAAAAACCCGAAACGATAATGTGAAGTTTCTATTTAAAATATGAACTGCCAAATGCACAGAACATTAAACGAACGTTCCACAATAAAATCTGAACTCAGACTACCGGGTGAATACCGCTCGACGTACAATATTTCACATCTGCACTGCAGAACTGTCAAAACAATATGTTTCACAACAAGTAAGTTTATATGGTGTCGGCCTTATTTTATTACAAGGTCGATATTATTATCATACCTTCTTAACAAGCGGCACGGCTTTGATGCTCCTTTCTCTCTTTCAGTAGACGAGGAGGGGTATATGCTTTGACACTCACCGCGCCAGTGAGAGCACTGCTGCGTTCTCAGAATGCTGAATGACAGCTACTTGTGCCCCACGTACGTGCCGCAGCACCAAGCACAAGGATTATATTATTGAAGAAGGGGAGGGCGGACTGTACCTTATGTCGATAGATTTTGTTAATCTGACAGTGAGAAATTAGAGGAGAGAAAACGATTATGGATTTTTAAAAAGATACTCAAATATAAATATGTCAATTTTTATTTTTATTTTATATAATATTAAAAAAAGTGGTTAAACGTTCAAGGGGGGTTCAAACCCGGTAACCCCCCCTTGCGTACGCCTCTGTCTGTGGTCCCTGCGGCAGGAGCTCTATCTGAAGCTCGGGACACAGCACACGAGTGGGCGACGGGCTTGCCCTTCGCCACCCACAGCCCCACTTGACGAGAACACGAATCCGCATCACTCACAGACGGTTGATTCGGGAATAAACTTACACTAAGTAACACAGTTAAAACTTGTTTATAGCTGAGTTTGAGGTTTTATAATAGAAACCTAACGTATCGTAATATATTCTCAAATCACAGCCTCGCTATAGCTGACAAGAGAGCATGCAGGCCCGTACCAGAAGGTCTATAAAGCGTATCAGAATTGCAGAGTAATTAAACGATTACTCGTTTGTAAAAAAAAAACCGAAGCGAAAATGCGAAAGCAACAGAACAATGAAGTAATTTATGAGGCCAACAAAGACGTAGCTAGTGAATAGTTTAACAGTAGAGTAAGCAGTCAATGTGCGCAATGCAATGCATGGGGAACTATGAAATTATAAAACAATTGGTATTCGGTCACGCTAGAGGAAGTAGCGGAAGTACACGATACCTTTGCACCTCAGTCACGAACCACAGGTCACCGGGCGTGAACATATCACTCTTGTAATTTATTGCCTGCCTTACCATTCGCAGTACACGGCATTTATTAACCTTTTAAATTCAACTTAACGTGCAATAAAATAAGCGAAAGTAAAAAAAAGTGTTTTGCGTTATTACTGTACGTGCTTTTAAGAAACCTAACACTTTCCGAAGATTAAAAACATTTCCATAATACATTTGTAATTTATATTTACAAAGTATGTTTGTGGGTCACTAAATCACATTGTTCCAATATTTATTTATAAACAAACAAAAAATATTGTTTACGATCTTAAAAAACATAAAAAATTCAGTGTAAATGTGTTCTAACTCTCGCCAATTTAGCCTATATATAAAAACGGAATTCTGATTAAGTAGTCATGAGTTGATATTATGCAGTCTGATGTGTTGAACCGAGCGATCAAAACGACGTATCATTTTAAATACGTTACTATCACAGTACAAATGTTAACACAAACAAATGATTTCAGTAGCGTTTCTAATACACTGTAGGCCTAATATTTGTATATTTGCTATACAAGTTATAATTGGCTGTACTTTCAGTAAATCGTAAAATTCACTGACTTCTCAAACCAAGTTCTGCTAATTAAAGTTTCCATTTGTTTTAACGAAATATGTTGAGTTACTAATATAAGTTACTAAGACACTATAAGTTTCTAATATACTTGCATATTTATAAATTGCATTTGTATCTTCAAAGAATATTAACGGTAGGAAATATTAGTAATAAGATCTCATAAATTATAGCCTAATAACAATAAAACATTGCTACTTACAACACAGTTCGCAGGAATTTCCTAATCGCCTATGAAGACCTTTCAAGAACACAAGCCACTCCTCTCTCTCTCTCATAAGAATTACAACGGCTTTCAGGACTCAAATTTCCCTTAGTACCATAGCAAGTATGGTGACTTTTTTTCTTATTGTCACTTTTTGAACATTTGCATAATTTTACGATGAACGCTCTCGAACAGTCGAGAGTGTCACTCTACACGTTTCTCGGCTGGCCGAACAGGTGCGTATTAATCTCAAGGCCGCACAAAAAAGTACCCTCTAGAGTCTTCGAGAGCAGTTATTGTTAATGAAGCAAATTATGGTACATTTTTCTGGAACACCTGCAGGCTATATATAACCAACAGCGGCCGCTTAGTGAGTCAGTTACGTTGGGCGATTTGCTCGAGTGCAGATCGATGTGGTTGTTACGGGATGTGATTATTGTGTTATAATTAGTGTGAAATTCTAACAGACGACATTATTATTGCGTGTGCGCAAATTTAACTAGACTCACTGTATGAGATTATCTCATTGGTGTGTATTTTGTTTCCACTGTACCATACGACCATCTGTAAGACCTTCGTAACAATATCATTTATTAAATTAATGCGTGGTCTATAAAGTCCACTATCATACACACGTCAGAGATAACTGGTTTCGGTTTCGATTTGGAATTTAAAATTCCTCATTCAGTGATCTTTTCATGAGAAAAATAAAACAGTTGTTTGGTGTAGCTACAGAACCTTATGCGTCTTAAAGTTCTCATATGTGAAATAAAAAAAAGTGAAATTGAATCTTCAATGAACTATTAAAACACTACAGTAAAAGTTACATATGTATTTACAATACCCTAACACTTTTAATAAAAAATAATAGAGAAAAAATATTTTTCTTTGAGCTGTAAAGGCTTACTTGCAAAATTATTATTATAGTAAATTTAAAGAGTGTATTCAAATTTTGTTACTTGTTTCACATATATTTAATTCATTCAATGGAGGTGATCTAACGGCTCTCTCTTCCCTCTGTCTGTCTGTCTGTCTGCCTCTCTCTCTCTCTCTCTCTCTCTCTCTCTCTCTCTCTCTCTCTCTCTCTCTCTCTCTCTCTCTCTCTCTCTCTCTCTCTTTGTGTCTTTCTTTATCTGTCTTTCTATCTATCTTTATCTTCCTCCCTTCCTGTAATACGCTAGATTCTTCTTCTCACATTGAGTTCTGTTAATTAAACTTTCCACTTGTATTGTGAAATATATTTGCTTTTCCATTTCTCATTATTCCAATCCCAGAACATTCGCTGTTTTACCTTCTGCTGCGCGTGTATTGAATAGAAAGTGAAATAATCTTATCTGTCGTTTAATTAAGTAGTGTTCAGTAGTGTTGCGAGCAGTGGCGAAGCGTCAGTGGAGACAAGGTAGACACTGTCTCCCAAATAGTTTATCCATAAGATAATTCACTTTTATTTATGAATTAAGTTGTGTAAGTTACTAAGAAGGGATACAAAAGTAACTTAAGAACTTAAATATCACGCGACATGACGCGAGTATGAACCATGGAACCTTGCAATTGTACGGTGAGTGTCAGACATCGATGGTGTCAGGGTAGACGTTACTTGAAATATCTTTTTAACAAGGCTGGAGGTGAGGAGGGCTTCGGTTGACGACAACGGGAGCGGACCTGCGCGCGCAGCATAAAAATGCGTCCCGTACATCACATCAGAAGACAAGTCTCCCCCCAAACTAAGACACAGAATTCTCGCCTGCCCACCTGTGTTTGTTTCATTGTGCTTGCGTATATTTCTTTTTGTTGAATTTACAAATTATTTTTAATTTTGAAAATAGTGCTATAGACTAAGAAGTGTGTAACCATTTACGTACTAATTATTTAATAATACACTGTTTTAAGTGTCATCCTTTTGAGTGCTTTAAACATACTGTTTACTTGGTTTAAATGAGCAAAATGAATACAGTTAGTACCAGCTCTACCGCAGAAGTATTTGGTATAAACTCAGACAACTTTGATTCACTAGAATTTTTGTTAAAATACGAAATCAGTACGTTACATTTAGAGTGAAAGGTTAAAATATAAAGTTAAAAATACCTCGGGCGTTTTTAGATTTGTCGCAGAAGGATGGAAAAGTTGTCAGAAAATTTCAGAACGTTTTGTATAGGTGGGTCTCTGGTTGTAAGCAAAACAAAACTCTGCACTACTATTATTGTTTGATATTTAATGAAGAGGAACCATGGGAGCAAAGTTGGAGTAGGGACTATAAAAAAGTTTCAAGCTAAGACGCTAAACATGCTGGTAGCAAAACTCATAAAAATTCTGAGATGTTTCACATGCTAGGACGTAACAAAATTGAACATTGTTTGTCCGAAACCCCTAGAATTTAAGCAATATAGTGTTGTAACCTATCGAGTGGCTGCTAAGCTACAACTGTTTGTTTGACGTGTTTCCGGAGGTGAAGTTGAATCAATAGAATGAACCGTTCTTCTTGAAGACAATTTATTGTGATTAGCAAAATACAAACGAATTTTTACAAGTTACTTTATACAAACTCCTCTTGACAAACTATAAGTCAGTTAATTCAATTACTCTTTTAAACTCTAAGTACCTTCAGTTACTAGTACTTAGTTCACAAATTAATGTAACTACTTTTAGTTACTTCAAAAATTACAAAGACAAACTATTGGCAACATCTGGTTTTCCGGCTCTCTAAGAACACCTTCCAACACAGATCAAAGTCAAAATAAAAATGAGAAAGGATGAGTAAGTTCTCTCGGACCTCTTACACAATCAGATCTGACTTCTCCAGCGAATGCTAGTTTTTATAGTACATCATCGTGGGTGTAACCCTTAATTTTAGTGGTGGGACTGTTCCCTCCTCTTAATTCTAAATCCTTAACTATGATAGGCTAAAACTAGTTGAAGTGAGGGTAAATCTCTTATAATTTTATAGGAACTATCACTATTCGTCTGAGACACTGCATCACGTGACCCTACGTCACGATTTGGGGGTGTTTTACTACTTTAGATTAAAGTTCTCACGCAAATACAACACCTGTCTTCACCAATGGTCACACGGAGTACACCTGGCTTCACACTTGTGACCCATTACTTGACTCCCCCAAAAGGATATCAAATTTGTGTGACATTTTATATTTCCTATCTGGACCTTGTCACCATTAATTCTTATTTAATGTGTCTCGCCAAATTTCCTACGATTATCACTCCCTGGACAGTCACGCTTATTGAGAAAGGGTGAGGTACCATTCACAAACCCTGGGAAAATTCCCTAAAACTATTTTTATGTTCAAAACATATGCTACAGTCTCGTATACACACCTGACACCTGTCTCTGCTTCTCCATACAACTAAGAATTTCTTATATTCTCACTTCTAAGTAACAATTATGCTACAAGTACAGTAAGTACAATTGACAATTACAACAATAGCACAATGAAAATGTGGCACGAAATCGAAGGATAGTAGGCCGTTTGATAGATGTTTGTTATTTAGGAAAGAACGAGTTAGCTTTTAGGGGTCATAAGGAAAATGAGCAATCTCTTAATAAGAGAATTTAGATTCAGAATTCAGAAACTTAAAATTTATTGGCAGCGGAAGAGTGCTTCATGAAAGAACATACACAGAGTGACTCAAATTGCACGGCAATCTCTTGGGAGCTGATTCCGTAACTAAAACTAAGAAAACATGAGACACGGCGTGTAAAACTCATCTACAAGAAAATATGAAAGTTTGTGTAATGCCTGCAGTAATCCGGATTTGTCACCATTACAAAATGTCAATAAAATTTATATTTTTCTAGCAATATTTTCTAATTAAGATTCATAAAGGACTCCAATAACAATACGATAGCTTTTCCTTGATATTTAGGCCAAATTATATAATGAAATGCAGTGTTTCACACAGTCACTTAGCTATTATCTGATACAGGTAGCATTAATTCTATTTACCATAGTTTTACTGGTTCATTAAGAACGTCACCAATATTAGTAAGAGGATGCTTTTGGCTGATACTTTTGTGTCTACCCAAATTATTTTGTCACGCTTCGCCACTGGTTGCGAGTTTATAACAAGGAGAATGTTTTGATTAAAACAAGTTGTAATTTCTGTACACTCTATGAATGAACATGTGTAATGTAGTTATTAACTCAAATATTGGTTACATTAGTAACATTACTTCACAAAACAAAAAGTTTACATTTTTTCTTGTCCAAAAAATAGGAAGTTAGGCCTATATATGCGCAAGATAGGAGGAAGCAAAAATTGAGTATTACTCAAGATTTAGTCTATTGTTATGTTAATGTTTAGTTTAAGATCTGAAAGCAAATCTGTATACGTGTGTCTCTCTATGTTCTGTCTGTCTCTCTCACGCACACGCGTACACGCAAGGGAGCGCGGAGTACGTGTGTGACTTGTATTAACGTGCAATAGAGGAATAGAGAAGTATTTTTATCGTAATTAATCCATTAACATTCATGTGCATACAAGTTCACGTGTCACCATGAGTTGATGTAAGCGAGGTTCGTCTCAACCGAACAAAACTATGAACACTTTCATTATAGTTCTCGTTAGTTTCAATACAGAATCTGTTAAATATGAAAATCTGACTCTCTATACATTTAAATTTTTTTAGAATCTCCTATTCTAATTCGCTGTAGCCTACATAATTATATAAAACCACTTTGGGTGATCTGTATTCCGACTAATAGAGGCTGCATTAGGCCTCAGGCCTACCGCGTATTAGACTATTTTAGTGTTACATTAATTATTACTTATGCATCATCATCATTCACCGCACACACTACAGAATACTTGTAACTCTTTGTTTCAGGTAAGTCGAAAGTATCCAAAATATTTGAAGAGTTATACTCACAAGGATTCTGCAGTCGGTAAGTAAAAGACATTTAAAGGACCTACGTAGTACATTCTGACTCAGAATAATACTGTATAATACTGCATACTGCACTCATTGGCATTCAAAGTAGCATAATACTAACTATATTGATTTGCGGTATTGTGTCAAAAAGGGACTGCCCGTTAGTGAGTAATAGGTTCCACGCCACGTTTTGTCTTGGTTTTCCGTTAGTTAAAACTGGTAACTGTTGTGTATCATTGTTTGATCTTCAGCCAGGCGCTTCGGACACAAGTGCAGTAGTCCGACACGTGACGGCTGTCTTGACACCGTCAGCTACAATGAGGACTCGCTGAGTTCGAGTACAAGTTGATGAGCAGCGGCATGACGTGCCCCAGTGGACTGTAGTGTCCGAGCGAGCGCGATCATTGCCTGCTGCCGTGTATTCCCTGAGTAGCGAACATGGGTTTCTTTGGGATGTGTGGGATGGGTTCCTTTTTTATTTCTTACTGAGGGACGAATGGCTGTGTAATATTTTAGATATTTTGTGGTTCGAACAGCGTAGCGATTCACAAAGGTTAGGACCGGAGGAACCGATGGAGACCTTTCGGGTGGGATGGGAGTATTAGCACGCCCACAGCGGGTCAAAACACTCCCGCCAACCCGGACAAAGTAGCAAGCGATCGCCTTGTGGCAAAGCCAGAGTGTAATAAAAAGTAAAGAGGAATGAGACGCTCACTAAAGGTGGCGCTAGGCACACCTAAGGCAAGCATATGAGGAGAACCTATCTGTTGCCAAGCTCCAGCACTCCGACACAAGTCGTATAGTTTGTATATCGTGTGGCTTGACAAAGTTCTGCAAGGTAGGCAGAATGAGGTGATGAGAATTTACGGAGGATTGTCAAGCAAGTCTCGGGGGGAGGGCGTTTGAGTTTGCGTGGAGATAGTCTTTCGTCTGTACTGAGTCGGTGTGATGTGGATAGAGGCTCAGTTTAAAAGCTTGTCCGGCGGGAAACGCACAAACCCGTCAAGCGTAGGGATCTTCATACCCTGGCTTGATAGTGTCATTGCGGACGAACCAGGAAGAACTAGAGATGCAGCGGTGGGTTCTGGATTGGAACACTTCCAGTCTCGGGGGGAGGGCGTGTAACGAGCAGAAAATTTTAAAAATTTTTAAATTTTCACCTCGGCAGAGTACGTTCACACGAGGCAGTGTCAACGACTTATGGTGGAGCAATAAATAAGGAATAATGAGAAGGTGTCAGTGAAGCGTTGCTGACTTGACAATAGAAACACATTAAGTTCAATCCAACTATAGAATTTGGTGGCGTAAGATGACAGGGAAAGTTTCGTCCAGAATTATTGCTCTCCGCAGCTGCAACAAAGTAAGCAAGGACATTCACACCCGTACCGAGAATTGTAGCAGATGTTGCCCCTGTTACGTCAGTAGACGATAAGCGACAAAAACGAATGAGACTCCATACTACAATGAAACGGATACGCTGCACCTTAAGAAACAATACCGGAAGATAGGCTGACAAAGACTACAGTCATGTTACACAGCTGGAGGTATCGTCTAATTGACAGACAAGAATTTACGAAGGGAAAGTTGGGGTGACTTCAACGACCAGCAGATGTTCAAAATTGTTAATAGCCAGAAAAAAGGGGTTAGAGCATAGAACAATACGCCAGGGAGACGTAAGTACAGATAATGGGAATCTATAGAAACGCAGAGTTTACTCAGACAATAGGCTGATAGACAAGTGTTTAATAGCCGTAGTTTCTTCGAAGCGGGTCAACGATCGTCAGGGCGAAAATCGGGGAGACGTAAGGACCTATCAGAGGCCTTCAGCCAGCGAGAAATTTGATGGTGAGGAACGTTTCCATAGCAACCGAAACGAAGAACCTATCGAGAGAACGATGACGTAGAATGTTGACATGGTAGGGCAGTATTTTCCAAGAATATCACAAACTGACCAATCTCGAAGTGAAGTAGGCGTGAAGCGCGCCAGAGACAAAATTTTGAGTAGGGACGAATTAATAAAAACTATCTGCCCAAGACAGACGGTCAGTGATACTCAATTTTTAAACAGTCTACACTCAACTTTTGAAACAGTTATACTAAAGTTTTACAGTCAGAATTTTCAGACAGTTTACATTCATATGTTCAAGTAGTTTAACTTCAAGTGCGAGAGACGGTATATCATAAACTTTCAATTGTTTACTTAAATCATTCGGAGTTAGTAATTATTCAAAGTTCAGAAGAGTACATTAAACGGCGGAATGCTAACTCGAGTTCGGAAGTTAGATCGGTAACAAGTAACTTAAAAGACTTAATAATACGTTCAGATCGCGGTAGTGATATTTACCGGTGTGCGAAGTAACGGACTTAGTGAAAATTACACCAAGTGAGCAATCAGACCGTTACACTAACAGACAGCATCACTTAACGATATACAAATTATTTGAACTTAATATTGTGTACGACACATTATCAACAAACATGATGAACACGAAACAATAAACAAACTAATAAATTATATGAACGTTTAATGAAGCAGCGACAAAAGTAACTAGACATGCATATTGACAGTAAAACGAACTCACAGCATACACAGTAAGATGAAACATTGATTGAACACTGAATTTCAATTATTCACATATACAAACGCCCAAACGAGTGATCGGAAGAATAAAGTGTTAAGTGATAGTGATAAAATTACGATGGAATGTGTCTACGAGCCATCTATATCACCAGAACGAGACTTCGTCAACAACTAATGGATATTCAATAACCAAGTAACCATTATTATAATTATTTCTAATTAATAACTTCTACTGACCTGGTTTCTTTCAAAGAATTCACACCTGAGAAAATTATTAAGAAAAGTAATGAATAAATCTGAATAAAGTAGTTAATGAACGTATAAACAAAAGCTTATTTGGGATTTAATGAACGCATTGAATAAGTAGAATATTGAATTGTAATATTATTTGATTTATATATGTATGTATGTTTTCTTTGTTTTCAGCATATATTGAGACATGTATTTGTTTATTATAAAATATGTATGTATTTCAGGTACAGCGACGTAACCTATGTACTATTATAATATGTTATGAGTGATAATTAAACTAGTATTTTAGTTGATCAGAAATATGCGTTCATTATTACCAATGCAACCCAAATATTAACCTAAAGTTTGAAGGAATGCAAATAGATTTTAAGAGTTTCTTGTGTACAATTAAATAAATGAATCAATGACTACCATCTATTAAAGGATATCACTTATGTGTTGATGAGCATAGATAGTTAGAGTCATCAATAAGATTCAATTATACACATACATCGTGAGAGATAGGTAAATTTACATATTTAATAATTAACCCATTTATTCATTTTATAAATGGCGCCCAACGTGGGGCATGATACGTGTTAACAAAGATTGTTAACACGTACAGCTTAGGTAAAGAACAGGCAGTAGAAGTAGTAAAGAAAGTAGTGTCATAGAAATAGAAGTAAGATAAGTGTTATTAGTGTAAGTCAGTTTGAATGATTACGCGCAGTAGGGCAAAAATGGCGAGCAATTCAGACAGTGTAGAATTTGACATTAATAACCAATTAGGCGCAGTAAATACCGAGGACAATACTACACCTAGCGAACCAAGTAGTGTGGTAGAGAGTCCAGAAGATAGGGCGCGAGGACAAACATCAAAACTAGAAGATGGAACTATACAAATGTTGATGGAGTTTATCCGTCAACAGAACGAAAAACAAAAGGAGGATATTAAATTAATTAGCGAAGAAAGTAACAGAAAACAAGAAGAACGATACGAGAAACAAGAAGAACGTAGCAAGAAACTAGAAGAAAATATTAAATTAATTAGAGAAGAAAGTATTCAATTAATTAGTGAAAAATTAGACCAGCATAAAGAAGAGATGAAACGAGAGACAGCGGAACAGCTTACGCAAATAAGGTCAGAAATACGTGAAAGCCAGCAGACCTGGGAAAGAAAGGTCGATGAACTACAGAAGAAGCAAGATGATATCGTGAGAGACTTGAGAGAAGAAGCCAACAAGAAGTACGTAGAAATACAAGAAAAACAAGATAATGATCGACAAGAATGGATGGCAGTGGTACACACTACCCAGACGACCGTTAAAAAGATTAATCACAAGTTCGATGTTCACGTTAAGGATTACAATAAGAAGCACGAAGAACTCAAATCCGAGATACACGATACCATACTGCAGAAACAACAGGAGCAAGAAGGAACGAATAATAATATTATACAGAAATTAGAAGAAGTAGACGGTAGACAACGTTCAACAGAACAGAAGTTGGACGAGACTACGAAAGAGAAGACAACGAGGATCGAAGAATTAAAGGGACATTTGACTAAGGTAAGAGATAACCAAGAAAGATTGCAGCGACAATTGATGGAAGGTGAGTGTGGAATATTAAATCGAATTAACGGGCCTAACCACAATGATCTCAAATATAATGGCACGGACAGATTCCCTATGGAATTCCTCAAAGAATTGTCCGAAATTCAAGAGTTATACTATCCCGCTGACAATATCAAGTGGATTGGCAGACATCTGGAATTGGACGCAGGTATTTGGTGGCGAGTGATACGTGACCAAATATCAAACTTCGAAGAATTCAAAGAAGCGTTCTCTCTAAAATATTGGGGCCAGGAACGACAGGACAGTATCCGGGACCATTTGGAGTATGGCAGATTTGATTGGCGCGGACCAGTTACTGCTATTCAATATATTGAACGGATTTTGTTGGAAAGTAGGCAGTTAACACCTACTCTGTCTGATTATCAGTTGATACGTAAGATATCACGTCACTTTGGGCGTGAGATCCAGCTCGCGGTGGTCACAAGAGGGATTGTGACGATACCAAACTTCGAATCTCTGATCATCGAGTATACACAGATTCAACCAAGAATTAATAGAGAGTCGAGCTATGCGGCGGCAAACGAGGGAAGAAATGCGTATAAGGAAAGTGAAAGCGGCCCGAACAAAGGAAGCGGTATACAGAAGAAAACGTGGGGTGACAGACCCGCCATAAATAACCAGCCCCATAACGCGGACCGGCGCGCTGTCAACACAATAGAGTTTACAAACACGACAGCTGGTGCATCGGGCACTCAAGCCAAAAGGAATCGTCAACAAGAAGAGGAAAAAAAAAATCCCTCCACCCATTAACGAAGATAGCCGTCAAAACAAATGACTACCAGACGAATATTATCCTACCGGACTTACGAAGCGATTTATTATGTAATGATGATGAAGAAATTTCTCAACGAATAATCAGGTGTCCAGAGATAAATATCAAGTTCAACAATAATGTTAGTGTACAAGCGTTACTCGATACTGGATCCGTGATTGCCGGATTATCTGAGTCGTGGTTTCACCAAAACAAACATAACATTACGCCTTATGAAATATTACCGATGTCTAACACATTAATAGTTAGCGCAGTTGGTAATAAATCAAAGCTAATCAGAAAACAAATATTATGTGATATCTATATTGAAGAAATTAAATATGAATGTGTTTTCCTCATAATACCAGATTTGATAAAACCATGCATATTAGGAACCAATTTCTTCAAGAAACAGGGTGTCTCATTGACATGGGGAAAAGAATCGTCGAATTAAAAAGAGAGGATAACGAAGCGACGTACACGGTGCCTATGATGCATATAGAAGTGGTGGACGTAGAAGAAGAAGAAGAGATCATCAGAAACATTAACAAGAAGATAGAAAGTATAGAATGCGGAGATAAAGGAACGTTGGAAAGATTAAGGGAGATTCTAGTAAGGAATTGTAGTTTATTCAGGGAATGCCCCGGAAGAATCGAAGGGTATGTTCACGAGTTCCGAGTCACCGACCAGACACCGTACTTCCAGAGAGGATGGCCTGTCCCATTAGCATATAAAGGGAAGGTAGATGACGAGATTCGGAAAATGTTGCGGTATGGGGTCATTGAGAGATGCAACAGCGCATATATCAACCCACTGGTTACGGTAATTAAGAAGGACGGTAGCGTACGATTGTGTTTGGATGCGAGGAAGGTGAACAGTGTGACTATCCCAGACTACGAGGGTGCCCCTCCAATAAACGACATTTTGGCGAGATGTGGCGAGATGAAATACTTATCTACCGTCGATTTAACTCGTAGTTTCTGGCAAGTACCACTGAAGCCGGAGTGCCGGAACTTCACCGCTTTTATGTACGACGGCAAGTGTTATCGTTTTACAGTTACACCATTCGGCCTGAGTACCAGTTCTGCTGCACTGACCAGGGGATTGGACACAGTACTGGACGAAGAGGTAAAAGAAAATACCATTATTTATGTCGACGATTGCCTGTGTTATTCAGAAGATTTAGAAACGCATTTGTTACATTTAGACTTATTATTATCTAATTTAAGAAGGGCAAATTTAACCATCAATTTGGAGAAGTCGCAATTCTTCAGACAAGAAATCGCGTACCTCGGTTATCGACTAACGACGCAAGGAATACGAGCAACGGACGAGAAGATAGATGCCATTATGAAGTTCCCTGCACCTCGGAACCAAAAACAATTAAAAGGTTTCCTGGGGTTGACAAATTTCTACAATCGTTTTACAGACAAATACGCTGAAACCACTAAGCCATTACTTGAGTTGTTAAGGAAAGGACAGAAATTTACCTGGACACAGGAATTAAATGAATGTTTTCAGCAGGTTAAAAGGTTATTCGTAGAAACAGTCATCTTAAAGTTTCCCCGAATAAACCAAAGATATTATATGCAATGTGATGCCAGCAACTTTGCATATGGCGGACAACTATATCAATTGGACGAAGAAGGAAGAATTGGAGTAATAGCTTTTACCAGCAGGACATTCAAGGGTGCAGAAATAAATTATTACACTACGGAGAAGGAGCTTTTGTGTATTGTAAGATGTCTTGAGCGGTTCCGTATATACATACTAGGACAACCGTTAACCATCATTACTGATAATAAAGCACTGACTTTTATGAATAAATGTCATTTAAACAACTCGCGTATTACACGCTGGATCTTAAGTATTCAGGAGTACAAATTCGACATTGTCCATTGTAGAGGTAAGGACAATATTATTGCCGATCTTCTGAGCAGAAATCCAGAAGATGCCACGCCAGAAGTAGTTAGTGACAATATTTCCGAATATTTAATTAACCACCTGACAATCAAAATGGATAAGAAGGTAAGCAAGATCCTAACGGACATTGGAAAGTATCAATCTCAAGATAATAAGCTTAAGTATATTATTGATAAGATTAAGGAAAATTGTATAGATAAGGAAGTAAATAAATTTTATAGATTCGTCGATGAGAAATTGTACAGATTACGCAAAAGGGAGTGGAAACTATACGTACCGAACAGTGTGTCTGGTGAAATAATTGCTGAAATACACCGTATGTATGGGCATCCCGGTGCGAAGAGATGTATCAAATTATTGCAGGAGTACTTTACCATAGACGGTATGTTAAAGAGGGTGAAAAATTACGTACGGGCTTGCAACACTTGTCAGCGAAAAAAGGATTCCGGCAACAAAAACTTGTTCGGAGGAACAAAAGCCATAATACCGTTACGCAAGGGTGACCTTGTGAGCGCGGATTATTACGGACCATTACCTGTTTCGTCCGGCGGGGTAAAATATCTGTTTATTATGGTTGACAACTTTACCAAATACGTACGACTTTTCACACTTCGAAGGGCAACGACCGTCGCTACACTGAGGAGAGTACACCAGTATTGTGAGGAACTGGGGTCTCCTAGAGTGATTATCACAGACAACGGAACGCAATTTTCATCTAAAAAATGGTTAGATGGATTAACTGAACTAAATATCCAACCACGATTTACCGCAATAAGGAACCCTTGCGCGAATCTGGCTGAAAGAATCAACAGACAGCTTGGGAACTTATTTAGGATCTTTGTTGGTGATCAACATACAAAGTGGTCGCGTTACGTACCAATCGTCGAGAGTTGTATTAACGAAACGTACCACGAGACGATAGAAGTAACACCGTACGAAGCTCAGCTCGGAAAAAAACCTACCAGAGCGTGGGAAAAATACATCAACAAGGATATTCTCCTAGTTAAAGGGGTGGATCATAACCAAATATTTATCAAAATGAAGGAGAAGAGAGAAAAACAAGCAAAATTATGTAATGAGACTAAGACCATTACAAGATTCAACATTGGTGAGAAAGTGTTAATCAGAACGTATCATCAATCGGACGCGGTCCAGAAAAGAATTGAAAAATTTTGCGAACTGTACTGCGGACCATATAAAGTGCATCAAATTCTCGGAGAAGCTACTTATCTACTCGTTGATTGCGATGATGACAAGAAACTCCGTGGAAAATTTAATGCCAGACAATTGAAAAAATACTATGAATCAGAGAATTGAAGATGAAGGAAGAGGAAGAAGTTGAAGAAGATGTCTTAAGAAGCTAGCAGATGCTGATGAATCATCCGCGTTAGGGTAATTGACGCGATGATATCATTCAAGCTGGCTTAACCAAGAAAGTTATGTACTTTAATTGTTGAAACATAACATAAAATGTATTTATTTAATTAAGCACTAATTAAATGTTAGATAATAAGATAAATTAACATTTAGTGTGACATTTTATAAAAATATTGCAGTGAATGCAAAGGACATTTAATTGCTATTATTTGATTTATATGGTAATAAGTTACAAGGACAAAGTGAGAAAAATGGACACTTAGAATCAAATAAGTGGTATTATTCAAAAGAACTAGATAGTGAATGAACTTTATTAATGTGAGTGTATGTAATTAGTAGGCTAGGATTGTAAATGATGCTATCATGAAGTAGGTAAATCACTAAAACTAAATGTAATACGTGTATGTAAATTATTAAGATCATCACAATTAATGTAGCGATTGTGTCAATTAACAATCTAATTTTAAAATAACAGTTTAAAAGATTTTATTGGTAAGATCATTAGTAATGCACAAAGGTGTATATGTATAGGAGATTATCTTTGATATCATGTAAAGGTTACATTGAACCGCTTAACTGTTTGATAATACCTTGTGAGTATGATATTTTAGAAGGTAAAATTTTATTCAATTGATGAAATTATTTAATTGCTTATGGAATTTATGATTTGTCTTATAATTATAAAGATAAGGTATTTATATGTAAATTCGACAATGTGAAATGCGTTCAGCTATCCCAAATAGCTAGCAATAAATTCAGAGAACCGATTAAAACCAAAAGGGGGTGTACCACTGGTAATATAAGCTTTTGAAAGTAGGTTATTGTGTATACCTTCCCCTGAAGAAGATGGACACGGCGAGGCGACGTACAGGGCGCAGAATTTAGATTTGAGGCGTTTGAGTTTGCGTGGAGATAGTCTTTTGTCTGTACTGAGTCGGTGGGATGTGGGTAGAGGCTCAGTACAAAAGCTTGTCCGGCGGGAAGCGCATAAATCCGTCAAGCGTAGGAATCTTCATACCCTGGCTTGATAGTGTCGTTGCGGACGAACCAAGAAGAACTAGAGATGTAACGGAGGGTTCTGAATTGGAACACTTCCAGTCTCGGGGGGAGGGCGTTTGAATTTGCGTGGAGATAGTCTTTTGTCTGTACTGAGTCTGTGTGATGTGGGTAGAGGCTCAGTACAAAAGCTTGTCCGGCGGGAAGCGCACAAACCCGTCAAGCGTAGGAATCTTCATACCCTGGCTTGATAGTGTCATAGCGGACGAACCAGGAAGAACTAGAGATGTAGCGGAGTGTTCTGAATTGGAACACTTCCAGTCTCGGGGGGAGGGCGTTTGAGTTTGCGTGGAGATAGTCTTTTGTCTGTACTGAGTCGGTGTGATGTGGGTAGAGGCTCAGTACAAAAGCTTTTCCGGCGGGAAGCGCACAAACCCGTCAAGCGTAGGAATCTTCATACCCTGGCTTGATAGTGTCATTGCGGACGAACCAGGAAGAGCTAGAGATGTAGCGGAGGGTTCTGAAATGGAACACTTCCAGTCATACGGTGTATCGTTACATCAGGGACCAAAATGATTGCGCTGCATATGTGAAGATGGCTTTGAGGAAGAGCAGATATATACTGTGAGTCTAGTGCGTTGTCCCTCGGTGCGAAAGAAAGAGAAAACGTTTAGTTCTGACGCCGGGCCGTGGACACTCTGGTATCAATCGGAGACATGGGCTCTGAAGCTTAGATAATAATATTAAGCTTAGCCGGTTAATAGTGACGCCCAAATACTTCACAGACCTGTTTTTTTGACTCGCTGACTTTGGCTGGCTACTTAAATGATTAAGCCAGCTCGCGGTTGTTTGATTGTCGGAGGCTTGGCCAAACATGTGCCAGATGTAGGGTATCGTTATGGGCGACATTGTTTTTATCGACTTCTGTAGCAGATTTTAGAAGCATCTTCCTAATACGAAAAAGACTTCCTCTTATATACATACGGTCTTCGTCCATTTCCGCTGAATATTACAGCCGTTGAAGATAGAATACGACAATTGTAACCGAAATGTCTGAGTAAAGAACAGACAACAACAAGCGTTTTGAAGCCTGCCAAACAAAACAAACAAAAAAAGATTAAATCTTCGGTTGTGAAACACTAATAATAAAATGAGACGCTTAAACGTCCATGTGTTTAAGAAGAGTTCATACGTTTAACAACTGTTATTCTTCAGTTTTTAATTTATTCATTTAATTTTTAATTATTTCTTTTATTAGTTTGTAGTTTGACTACGTAGTTCAACAAAACGAAGATACCATAAAAGTACAGTATTATGTTAGTGCTGATATATCAGTTCGGTGGAATTGTAAATAGAAAATGTCGTAGCGAGGAAAAGAAAATTTACAATAAATCATTTTCTTGATCAGTCGAAATATTGGCCATCGTTGTTCGTGGATGAAATAAGCTGTAGGAACACAAAAGTGTTTTGCAGGCATTAATATATTTTAAATCATCTAATCACACATTACTATTATCATATTCTGTAGTTCCTTTTATATTGTTGTACTCATGGGAAACATTTTACTGCACTTACACAGTAATTAACATTCCGTTTATTTCATTCTAGTGATCTGCGTACTTGTTTACTTCAACCGCTACTTACAAATCAATTATCGTTAGCTTAATTAAAGATGATTTATTTAATTTATTACCTAAGGTTATACGATAACTGCTCATTAGGTTGTAAAGTAATGACTTTACGTGCGAATTCCATGCCTTACTTGTTCTCAAATACGTAACTTTCTTCAGCCGGATGGGAGGGAAGGGGAATACATTTTAATGGCCGGATAGGTCGAGGGCAGAGGGCACTTACATATTTTTTGTTTGCTGGTGTATAAAGTTAATCCCAAATGAAGTGTGATGCATACGTGCACTTTTGTGTTTATAAAAATCAAAAGAAAATCGACACCGAGGGTACGGAGGAATTATGATAATAAAAATGATTAAGTATATACGTATTTGTAAATAAATTTCTTTAAGAGTAAGAATTATCGGCATCACTATTAAGCAAGCAATTTTTTTTCTAATCTTGTTTATAAAATATTTTACAAACCAAGTAGACCGTTTTTAATTTTTTGGGAATGGTATTAAAATAGTAGTACCATAGTAATGGATGGGCTTGTTTTTATAAAGAAAATGCGTTCAAACGAGGAATAATTTTCCGTGTGATGGAGAGCAAACCCATCCCCATAGACGACCAAGTCATTTGATTTAGCGGTTTCTGTCCCTAGATCACGTTGAGTTTTTTCCAGAGATGATCTGTCCCATAGTTTCTTACTACAGTTACAAGTCTCCTGCTCTTCCTGATCCTCCACCATACGAGGATAAGGCAACGCCAGGTGCTTACTCAACGGCAGCACTCACTCTACCTCCGACACGCCACTGATCATCCCTTCACATCCTGTTGATGCTGCCGCCTCGATCCAGCACTGCTTATTCGAATCATCTCCTTCCACATATCTGTGAGCTATCGCTATCCGTTTTATAGTAGGTATCCGACCCCCCCCCCCCAAGTAGCTGAGGAAACGAATATTGGAAGGATTTCTCATACAGAAGAAACAGAGGCAGATCGAGAAACATTTGGAATATTTGGAAGATAGAGTACTGGAGGGGCGGCTCAGTATACCAGTGGGTACGGCACCTGGTTACTAACCTAGAGGTCCCGGGTTCGATACCCGGGTCCGCACCATAAAATCAAGGTGCGCTTTTCAGCCCCCATGTCGACTCACCCTGTTGAAAATGAGTACCTGAGATAACATCCTGGAGATAATAATGGGCGGCTGAAGCGTAGTGCTGGCCACACTGCCTTCGTTGTATGGCTTACGGCTCGTATAAGGCAGCCTGCCCTGCCTTACTCCTAAGCTGCTTCGGTGGTACACATGGGAGCCCTTATTATTATTTAGGACTGGAGGACTGGAACATGGTAAGTAATGGTTGGTAAAAGCTGGAAGCTTGGACGTGAGAGCCGCAAAGAAATTTCGCACATAAGAAGAGAGGTAGCCTGTACTATCCAAAATTGCAGGTCTCAGTTCTTTCATTGCATTCGGCTGTGTGCGATTCTTTTTTCCCACTGTGGGAAGCTAAAACAAATGTTTCGTTTAGAACAAAACGTGAAGGATGTCAGAACATATAGATTCTTCTAGCGCAATCTCTGGCATTTTTCTTAACACCTATTGAATTGCTGTTAGTAGAGGGAAAATAAGGGTTCTAACGCAAGTACCGTTATTCCCCCACCACCACCGCTGGACCAGCAGCATCCACGAATTTCCACCAATAAAATTTCATGCCGCCTTTCGCGCGCCAAGTTCAAATATATGCCGTCTTTCGCGAGCCTAAATCACTTTCACTTTCTATCAGTTGGACCCGCAGCATCCCAAATGGACCACAGCAACCGCGAATTTCCATGAATAAATTTCTTTAATTTGATATTATTATTTTTTAATTAAATTGATTTGCATAGGTTTACCAACCTATGTATAGGTTCAAACTTGGTGGGTGGTGGGCGGTGGCCGGTGTTCGGGGGTTTAACTTGATGCGTTATAATGTATACTAATAATATATGATCAGAGTTACCAACCTTTGCATGAGTTCAAATTTGTTACGTGTTATAATGTATATTAAATCTATATGATCAGGTTTACCAACCTATGCATGGGTTCAAATTTTATATGTGTGTGTGTTATATTGTATATTAAAATATATGATCAGGGTTACCAATCTTGCATTATAGTGTATAGAACAGATCTGCCAACATTTTTCTGTGGTGGGAAATTCAAACTATATGAGCAACGCATTCGCCAGAATCTGAGACTCGAGAGAGTATGTTTGTCGTGCATGCTTTATTTTTTTATTTTTTAATGAAGCTGATTTGCACATCAGGGGTGGGTGGTGGGTCAATTCTCTCTTGAATGTAAATAAATATCTCTCTCCCTCCCTCTCTCTCTACACCAATCTCGTTCTTTCAATGTACGGTAAAGTGTTATGCAATTATAATGTTACAAATATGAAAAAATATATATATTTAAACTAGTATTTACAAAATATGTATAATTGGTACACCTATCTATCAAGTGAAAATGGATATTTGTCCGCCAGAATCTGAGACTCGAGAGAGTATGTTTGTCGTGCATGCTTTATTTTTTTATTTTTTAATGAAGCTGATTTGCATATCAGGGGTGGGTGGTGGGTCAATTCTCTCTTTAAATGTAAATAAATATCTCTCTCCCTCCCTCTCTCTCTACACCAATCTCGTTCTTTCAATGTACGGTAAAGTGTTATGCAATTATAATGTTACAAATATGAAAAAATATATATATTTAAACTAGTATTTACAAAATATGTATAAATGGTACACCTATCTATCAAGTGAAAATGGATATTTGTCCGCCAGAATCTGAGACTCGACAGAGTATGTTTGTCGTGCATGCTTTATTTTTTTATTTTTTAATGAAGCTGATTTGCATATCAGGGGTGGGTGGTGGGTCAATTCTCTCTTTGAATGTAAATAAATATCTCTCTCCCTCCCTCTCTCTCTACACCAATCTCGTTCTTTCAATGTACGGTAAAGTGTTATGCAATTATAATGTTACAAATATGAAAAAATATATATATTTAAACTAGTATTTACAAAATATGTATAAATGGTACACCTATCTATCAAGTGAAAATGGATATTTGTCCGCCAGAATCTGAGACTCGAGAGAGTATGTTTGTCGTGCATGCTTTATTTTTTTATTTTTAATGAAGCTGATTTGCATATCAGGGGCGGGTGATGGAGCAATTCTCTCTTGAATGTAAATAACTATCTCTCTCCCTCTCTCTCTCTCTCTCTCTTTATGTCCTCGGTTTTACATAAGCGTCAGTAAGTCGTGCTACTTATGGATTATTGTAATTAGCGATACTAAAATGTAATCACTAGGAAATATATTTATCGCCTACCTCATTGCGTTCTACTTCTAATTTTGGCACATGACGGTCATTGTCTGCGATTTAGAAATTAATCAGATGACTCCTCAAAAATCTGTTGTACAACATCTCTCGCTCTCTCTCTCTCGCTCGCAGACGTCGGAAGAAATTCCTACTTTATAATGTAATTACCTGTGTGTGTGTGTGTGTGTGTGTGTGTGTGTGTGTGTGTGTGTGTGTGTGTGTGTGTGTGTGTGTGTGTGTGTGTGTGTGTGCTGTTACAGATGACAAATCCATACGTTAACAGCTTCACAGTAAATGTTAGCCTATTGTGTGTGTGTGTGTGTGTGTGTGTGTGTGTGTGTGTGTGTGTGTGTGTGTGTGTGTGTGTGTGTGTGTGTGTGTGTGTGTGTGTGTGTGTGTGCTATGTAAATTGTTTGTACATCAATGAATAATATAATCGTGATAGTTTTAATGTAATGTGTATTGTGTATTGCTGCTGCTGCTGCAAACGTCGGTAGAAATTCCTACATACAAATATTTGACAGCACCAATAAGGTATGATTGAATCTTTCGGTGTAGCATTTCACATAATTTAATGTACTTTACAAATAATTGCTTACATGTTCAGAGGTTTATAATGAAATAAATTAAAATAAACCATAATTTGTTTTAAATGATTAAATATATATATTTACACCACTGTATACAAACTTAAAATATAGTTTACAAACTGTTGTAATACAATTATTCAAAAATACATTTTACATTGATTAAATATATATATCACAAACAAACATTGTTATATAAAATAAATACAATATTAATAATATTGTTTTAAATGATTAAATATATATATTTACAACACTGTACACAAACTTAAATATAGTTTACAAACCGCTGTAATACAATTATTCAAAAATACATTTTACATTGATTAATATATATATATCACAAACAAACATTGTTATATATAAAATAAATACAATATTAATAATAATAATATTGTTTTAAACGATTAAATATATATATTTACAGCACTGTACACAAACTTAAAATATAGTTTACAAACCGCTATAATACAATTATTCAAAAAATACATTTTACATTGATTAAATATATATATATCACAAACAAACATTGTTATATATATAAAATAAATACAATATTAATAATAATAATTTTGACATTGTAAGATTTTTAAATAATAATTTCACGGCTGTAGATACAGTTCACAAGGAAGTTTATCTGTAACATAACAATACAGTCGGTATTAGAATCACTGATACGATAAATATTCAATTATCACATACACACACACACAGTCAGTGGAAAGAAAGAATCAAATGCGTTAAGTAAGTAAACTTTTTCAAATATGTGTCATTTTTCATAAGTTAATGTACTTTCAAATAATTTCTAATCAAACCAAATATTATTCACTGGAACTTTGTAAATACTGCTTAGAATCAATGATACATTTATCACATAAAGTTAATGTACTTTCAAATAATTTCTAATCGAACCAAATATTATTCAACGAAACTTTAAAAAAACAACAAAAAAAAATACTAAATAGAATCAATGATACATTTATCATGTACATACAAATTCAATTATTAAAGTGTTAAGTACAGAGAGTTGAAACTACACACACACACACACACACACACACACACACACACACACATACATCAATAAATTGTTTGTTAACACGATTGCTACTTACGACACAATCTCCACCTGTATTGTTTGATTCCTCGTCCCTCGATACACTAAATGTAGTTCTTTGGGTTTGATATGCCTGAAAACGTTTTTTTTTTCTCAAAACCCTTCACAAACACATATTTATATATACGTGTATTTGATGTTAACAATGAAACAAGATTGTCGTATGGTGTCTCTCCTTCGCTCCATCTAAGTCTATGATAATTTGACGTTAACCAGTGGTTTGTCCTAACGTATTTTGGATTCGTAACGGATGTAGCAGGCGGAGTCAAAATCCAATGTCTACCAGTAAATCTCAGAACGTCCATGATTGACAGTTCCTTCACAATATATTTTCCGTTGTCGTCGAAAAAGCACTGGAAGTCAATTATAACTGCAGTGTTATCCATAATAATACTGTAAGACAAAGAAACCACACATTACAAACTCTATATATACATTATGTTTAAACACACAAATATCGTTGCGATATTAATATGCGAACTTACGTTTACAGACGTCTGGACTGAAGCACCGAGAGACATCAACTGACGAAAGAAACAAGTGTTGAGGAGGGGTTACTATACATGAAGACGAATTTTTTTAGTAGGTGGGGAGGTGTCATCGTTCTCCATGTTGATGCGTCGTATTCGATAATGACCGTATGCAAGCGTATCATGACCATTGTCTAGCATATAGCGCTTATCATCATACGGTGACAACGCTTGCTTATTTACGCGCATCGTGTACAGCGTATGATGATCGCTACGTAAACAAAGTGCACTGGTAGAAAACTGACAATGATCAGTGAGACACTTGCGATACATATCGTGTCGTAGACTCCTCTTAATCGCAACTCGAGGCACACCTTTACATACACGTTTTTGACACTCTTTGGTAGGATCTTCGTGGGCCACAAGGAACGAATAACATTTCGCACGGAGACCCACGAATTCTCTAATAGGACGACCACACGTTTCATCCTTGAACAGTCCGACAACCTTTTTGTTCTTAAGGCTGTAACAAGGATGAGACGTAGGGTAATCCGATGTGTCAAAAACGTGTAGGTCCTTCTTCATGTCTGCATACAAGTCTGATGTTTGAATACTATACATCAGACTGTCTGTATCTGTCATTAACAATTTAACGTTGCGACCGTACTTGGCGACAGCATAACGATAATGAAAGTCGTACATTATCGTTTTGCTAACGTCAAGCACCGTGAAGCCGACATACACGGGACGGGAAAGAACAATGGATTTTTTACGGAGTGAGAGCCCCACCAGATCGTTCGTATAACGAATCATACGTTTTAGCCTAGGTGTGGAAACTAGTTTTTGAAGCCGTCGTTCATTCGAGACTAGTTCAAAGTCTATATGTTTCCGTACGTTCTCCAGCGACTTACCGTATACGGCGTTGTTCATCAGTTTGAAAAGGTCTTTTTCAAAGCTGTTGACGGCTGCTTGCCTCTTGCGGGTGTTGAAATCGATAAACGGTTTCAACCAAGCGCTTTGTTTAAAACACAACACCCTATGAGTCGCTTTCAGCTCTAAGCCAAGACTTAAATACAATTTCAAATTTCGATAATGGAGAACGTAATTTTGTTTGTCCTCCAAAGTTGTTAACAACTTCTCTACGGATGACCCTGATTCGTTATACGATGATCTGTATATACTCTCATGTAAACGTTTGGAAAAGGGAGAAAGGATATCGGGTGTTACGCGCTGGCGCACAGGTGCAAGCGGGTAGTCGGAATGCAGGTCGTGTAAGGTATTAGGATAGTGTAGGTCGACTTCGAGGATGTACCCGATGTCGGAATCATCACTCACATTACGTACGTCCAAGGACTCGATTTCGTTACGATCGAGCCATCGGAAGTCTGCGTAAGGGAGTGGTTGCGACATGGCTGCACCGTATAAATTATTACAGTCCGTATACAGAATGAAGGAGGTCGGTTTCGATACATCGTACTGATCTGGAATCAAAGGATTGTTAGCGACTGCGTGACGGTTGGATATCATCGCGCAGCCTCCGCGGACCCCAGACTCGACGAACAGATGTAGATTTATCTCTGTTAACAGCTCTAATTCGACCCCTGTCATTTTTAGCATCGCGTTCCAAGCGAGTCCGGGAAGCGAGTAAAAATGACACGGGTCCAAGCAGTAATCGCGTAAGGCCGTGTCTCGGAAACTTTCAAAGACATCGGCCAGCAGCATTACGTCTGTCAACAAATACAAATCGTGGTAATCTCCAAACGTACGCAGATTGAATGCACTCCACACGTTTTGTGCGTGCTCGTAATCTGCGTCCGAAATAGACGATTCCAACAACCGGTTATCAAAGTGTTCACGAGCGGGTAGACTTGTTTCGTTGAACCGATCAATGCTGTCAACGTACTCGTAAGGGTATACCCCCTTGCGTACAAGCAGATTGGTCTGTTCGTCAAAACCTCGTCTACGCATTTCCTCTCTGAGCAAAGGAAATTGGCTCCCGGACGTGGACAGATTGGTAACCAGTGTGTCCAGAGAGCGATTAAGAAATTGAAAAGAGTCTACGAAACGCAAGGGACCCAGGGAGAACGACACGTAACGCTCACTGGATGTTGCAATGCAGGATACGTGTTGGTCCTTATATTTTCCTAAACCCTGCATTAAATGGTGACAGTCGTAGCCACGAAGGTTGTGAAAGAAGACGGGGATATGACGAGGCATCTTGAAGCTTAGATTACAGCTATTGTGGGCTGCTCCCAAGAATTTCCCCGTAAGATGACAATGATTGCGTACCTTGTCATCGTCTGTCAAAGGGCGCTCACACAAATGACAAACGGTGGCGTTAGTGAACACAACATTGTCATCATCGGACATAATTATTTGTACGTTATGTCGTACTACCTTCATCATATCCTCGGCGTCTTTCATCAACCACGAGAAGAAAGTGTCTACGACGTTTTCACCCCGATAAACTTTAGCCTCTCTCCAGAGTCTGTGTGTATGATCGACGATAGCATAGGAGAAACCTGACGGAATATGCATCGCTTCGTATGATGTGGACGATACAGGAGGAGAAGTTATTTTCTGACGGGCACCGTTGCTGTCAACTGAGTAGAATTCACCTAACTCGTGCACTGTCGTCGGGACGTTGTTACCAGGTGAACACGATTCAAGCGGAGTGATGAGGGACTCGAAGTCGGCGTAGACGGTAAAGGGTACTTTAAGACAGTGCGCGTAATTTTTAAATGACATAAACTTCTCCTCCTCTGTGGGCATTTTGGTTTTCTGCTCGCCGTAAGGTGTGCAGTAGGGGAGATGATCGGACAGACCATGTTCTGTGGTGAAACGATGCAGGCAGTAGTCACAGTAAAATGATTTATTGCTACATTTTGTAAGGGATGATAATAATCTACTCATGTTACTGATAAGACAGTAATGTTTTCGGCTATTTGTATCGGACAGAAGTAAAAGATTAACATGATGTAATCTGTCCTTATTGGGGGTAATTCTTAACGGATAAACCTCATTTTTTAATTCGTTTCTGATATTGTCGTCTATATCATAGCCGAAAACGTTTATAGAAATGTTGGGATTCTGTGTTTCAAATTTAGAAAGTGAGTTTATAGAAACAGGGTACTCGATACCGGACATATTTATTGTGTTTATGAAGGGGGCGTATTTTGAAACACGTTCTTTATCTCTTACTTGAGGGTGTATGTGAGCTAGTACGGACCATAGAAAACACATTTCATCTTGGGAGTTCTTGATGTTGACTACTGCCCTGGTGAGTGCAAGTTTTCGCGGGGTTGGAAGGTAGGAGGACGCTGCTAGAGGCCGGTACCGTCCAACAACCAGTTCCAGCTTCAGTACAGCATCCACCGACCATCCGCTCCCGTCACGGGTAAAATTGGATATGCTATTCATGATTTTATCGTAGGATTCATCGAGTAGACAGTTCAACTCGTCGTTGTCGTCCGTGAGCAACGTACGACAACGTCCGTGGAAGACGGCGTCTTTGGTTACCTCTTTTTCTTCGCCGCTGTCACCATCTAACACAGTTTTAGTGAAACGTATCCTGCACGCAATATGCCATTTGATACTGCGTAAACGTGCTTGTTCTGCCAGAATATCCTTACACAATAAAGGTCGCACCTCGGTCATTATCGGTAATATATCTTGATCTTCTTCTTCTGTGTACACAGGCAGGTAATTAAAAGTTGTGAGGGGTCCTCTAATACTAGTGTTTCGCACGATATAAAATCGTGTCATAACTGAAACAATAGAAACACCTGTATTAGCTAATAGGAATGATGAATAACACACACGCACACACACACACAAATTCATGTTTGTTGTAAATAAATAAATAGATAGTACACGTTAGTAATACGTTAGTTTATTGCAAACTGTGAAGATGGCAGCTACTCCTGATTTTAGCATTGAAAGTGAAAGAAGAAAATCGTTCAAGTATTGGGAAGTGACGTTTGTTAGCCCCAACGAGTTAGCGTTTGCTGGGTTTTACTACTATCCGCTAAATTATGATGTTTGTGGACATAGTATGTCATTCATAGACGATGGAGTTAAATGCTTTTGTTGCGGAATTGAATTAGGTCATTGGAGAGAAGGTGACATACCTATGGTGGAACATGAAAAATTTTCTCCGTCATGTCAATTTCTAAACGATGTCAAGAGACAATACATTGGGGAGAAGGCGACAAACCTATGTCAGAACATAAAACATTTTCTCTGTCATATCAATTTCTAAACAACATCAAGAGACTATCTTGTACATGTTAGACAGAGTTGAATCATATGTTAATTCATATCAAGCAAGTTTTGTTTGCTACATAATTATAGAGAGAGAGAGACAATTGGTATTTAAAAAAATTTTTACCTTGTTGAGAATGTTCCTGTTCCTGCTGATGTTGTTGTTCAGGATTCTGCTGAAGGTCAGACATGATGATATTCAGACGAGAGAGTGAATACTGAAAAACAAAGAAACTGTTATAACGCTGGTATTATGTTAGTATATCTTAAACGCTTTATATCACACAAAGTAAATTAGAATATCAATTTGTAACATACAATTTGTAGCGCAGTAGTGTTCAGCAACACGAACGAGTGTAAGACGCTGTTGTGAAGTTCACCGGTTATATATTGTGATGGCAGCGGTATGCGAACATCTGCTCTCCGGTACCAGCGGCGGACACAGCGAGCCAATCCGGCATCAGCAGCCACCGAGACGTGACCAACTTCGTGTTCGGAGCTAGCCAATCAGCGATGCCAGTTAGTTAATAAAACCTGGGCCGGCAGAAAATTTTGAACACTTCATCGCTACGCCATCGAACGCACTTCATCTCCTCTCCTCTCTCGAACGACATCGGGGCGGTGTCAGCCGGAAGGAACGGCGTTCTTGCGTCTTCACCCTCCAGTTCCGCGTCAGCGATGGATTTCTCTGGGTCGGCAGCCGACTCTACAACCAGTGCCGGAAGAAGAGGAGGACTGCAGTACGCCGTGAACAGCGGGCGCAGCCGCCGAACATCTCAGCGCGGCACTACCAACATCGCCGTTCTCGCAACTCGGTCCTTTTTAGGACCACCAAAAACACTAGAGTGTACGATTGGTGCCAGTTGTCATGCGGCAAGCCTTTTGTCCGGTGACAATATATAGTGCAAGCGTTGATGTGTGTGCAACTGTACTAAAAAAGCTGTTATGCGCATACGCAAATAATTCAAATGCACATATGTAGATGACTGAAAAGAGATGATATAAAAGTGGTTGCACTGTAGTAATATAATCAGTCCTCTTGCTAACACACGATGGCGATGAATAAGGAGGAACGACTTGCGTATGATATAGATTCAATAAGTGACAACATAAGGAAAAAATATCATGCATTACAACACGGTATCAGAGAAAGTGACGAGAAGTTTAGAAAAAATTACAGACCGATTCTGGAACCGTTAGAAGCTATTTCACGAAAGTTAAGTGGTGATATGCATAGTACAAATATAAACAAGTAAAACATTTGCAGATCTGAATACCAACTCTGAAAACTGCCGTACATATTGTACCAATAATGCAAAACGGTCTTTCTCAAGTTAGCGCATAAGACATTTTCCAGTAAACGTAAACTTTATTCAGTTCAAGAACATGCAATTAGCAGCCGATTGTTCTTGTGTGTGTGTGTGTGTGTGTGTGTGTGTGTGTGTGTGTGTGTGTGCGTGTGTGTGTGAAGTTAACATGGTTTAGACAAAATACAAACGTAAAGAAACAATTTGATACGTGCGTTGTATGTGTGTGTGGGGTTACGTTGTGTGTGTGTGCGCGTGTGTGGGTTGCGTTGTGTATGTGAAAATAAACTTAATTTTCTCGATCTAACAAAACAAGGTTGGACAATAGTTTTCAGTACCTCATAAGAAAGATTTAATATAAAAAAGCTGACAGCACGTAGCAGTCATTGACCTGATTGTGTGTGTGTGTGTGTGTGTGTGTGTGTGTGTGTGTGTGTGTGTGTGTGTGTGTGTGTGTGTGTGTGTGTGTGTGTGTGTGTGTGTGTGTGTGTGTGTGTGTGTGTGTGTGTGTGTGTGTGTGTGTGTGTGTGTGTGTGTGTGTGTGTGTGTGTGTGTGTGTGTGTGTGTGTGTGTGTGAAGTTAACATGGTCAATAAATGAAGGTAGATATAGAATCGGCTTTGATCGATTCATAATTGTTTCCGGCGAAGTATAAAAGTGGTTGCACTGTAGTAATGTAATCGGTCCTCTTGCTAACACACGATGGCAATGAATAAGGAGGAACGACTTGCGTATGATATAGATACGATAAGCGACAACATAAGGAAAAAATATCATGCATTACAACATGGTATCAGAGAAAGCGACGAGAAGTTTAGAAAAAATTACAGACCGATTCTGGAACCGTTAGAAGCTATTTCACGAAAGTTAAGTGGTGATATAATGGAGGAGGGGAGGAGGAGAAGAAGCAGCAGATAAAACAAGAAGAGCCTACACAACATGTAATAACTGAAAACGAAAGTGGCACACAGAGTCATAACGCTTCTCATTTTAGTGACGATAGCGCATGGAACCCTAACACTTCACATTTCAGTGACGATTCATTAGCAAACAAATATATGCGTTTGTGCGAATCGGCTGACTGTAAACGGATTATGGATCGTATGTATGGTGTTCGATACGAAGGTGGTAAATTTATGATAGGTGATTCAAATGTGAAAATCGATGATAACGACAACTTTCATGTCAAAGGAAAAATTTACGAGGGTACACCTGGTCTGTATGAACTTTTGTTTATGAAACTACCGAAAAAATACGATAAGGACGATATGAGGAAATACAAGTCCATACTACTAGCAGAATTTTCCTAGACAGACGACTGCCTACTGTATGATACTACATGATTCGCTTGTAGAATATACGCCATTGTCCAACACAGTACATAGACGTGTTTAAGTCTTATTTTATACATATTTTGTAAATACTAGTTTTAAATATATATTTTCATATTTGTAACATTATAATATTGGAGCTGTGTGTGTGTGTGTATGTATTTTAATTGTAAAACTAGTTTAGATATATTTTAATACTTAGATATATTTTCATACTTGTAACACTATAATCTTGGAGCTGTGTGTATGTATTTTTAATTGTAAAAACTGTTTAATATAATCTTGGAGCTGTGTGTATGTATTTTAATAAAATGTATATATTACACACACTTTATTATTATTTGTATAACCCACTCCATAATGTATACTTACTTACTTGCAGCAAACTAGCGAGCGTTGTCCACACACACACGTACCCTTAAATGACGGACGGACGTTGTACGCTTAACATTCAGCTATACCTAAAATATATCTTCAATTAGAAGTGAGACATAATAATTTGATCATACACACACGCGTGCGCACACACACACACATGTATTAAATTCAATAAATGTACGCCAGTTTTCAAAGTTCGTATTACCACCGTTTAGACGTCAGCCCAGTACTGACACCAGAATTATTCAAATCAAAAGCCCCGCTGTTTGTATTCGATTGTAGCAGACAAGACGATGCGCTTAAGTCTTCAGCAGTTGATGTACGTTTAGAATTTGAATCTTCAATGAATTTTCCTACACAGACGACTGCCTACTGTATGATACTACATGATTCGCTTGTAGAATATACACCATTGTCCAACACAGTACATAGACGTGTTTAAGTCTTATTTTATACATATTTTGTAAATACTAGTTTTAAATATATTTTCATATTTGTAACATTATAATATTGGAGCTGTGTGTGTGTATGTATTTTAATTGTAAAACTAGTTTAGATATATTTTAATACTTGTAACAATATAATCTTGGAACTGTGTATGTTTTTTTTTAAAAAATTGTAAATACTAGTTTAGATATATTTTCATACTTGTAACAATATAATCTTGGAGCTGTGTATGTATTTTTAATTGTAAAAACTGTTTAATATAATCTTGGAGCTGTGTGTATGTATTTTAATAAATGTATATATTACACACACTTTATTATTATTATTTGTATAACCCACTCCATAATGTATACTTACTTACTTGCAACAAACTAGCGAGCGTTGTCCACACACTCACACGAACCTTAAATGACGGACGTTGTATGCACGCTTAAAATTCAGCTATACCTAAAATATATCTTCAATTAGAAGTGAGGCATAATAATTTGATCATACACATACGCGCGCACACACACACACACACACACACACATGTATTAAATTCAATAAATAATAATGCGTTTGATAATGTTTTAATGCAAATAATTTTAGGAAAGTCTACATTCCACTTTCATAAGGAAATGGTCACCGCTTACAGCTATGCATGTCCACAACAGAATTAGAGAGATATAAATGTCATCATTCGCTGTGACCTGCTTTCTAAATTTGTTACATTAAAAATGTTGTTTAAAGCAATATTTCAGAGAATTGTAACAGACATAATAATAATTTGATCATACACACACACACACATATGTATTAAATTCAATAAATAATGCGCTTGATAATGTTTTTACGTTTAAATAAATCTGTACACTCACCAACTAGTATGTGTGTTGTCTATACACCCTTAATGATGAAAGTTGTGTGTATACTGAAGACGCACAATACTACAACAGTCTTTCAACTATTTAAAAAAATGCAGTGATAGCTTTCACGCAGGCGGTCAAATGAGAAATTGCCACTATAAAAATACGGTAAGAATATATTTCAGACAATTGTACCAGACATAATAATTTGATCATACACACGCACACACACACACGTACACACATGTATTAAATTCAATAAATAATGTGCTTGATAATGCAAATAATTTTTACGTTTAAATAAAATCTGTACATACAATAAAAATTATGCTCAGTTATTAGCGTATTCAAAATGTTTCAAGTACACTTCCTTATTTGAATGTGTCAAGTATTAAATTCAATAAATAATGCACTTGATAATGTTTTAATGTGAATAATTTTTACGTTTAAATAAAATCGGTACATACAATAAAATTAATATAAAAATACATTAAGAATATATTTCAGAAAATTGTAGCAGACATAATAATAATTTGATCATACACACACACACACACACACACACACACACACACACATGTATTTAATTCAATAAATAATGCACTTGATAATTTTTACGTTTAAATAAAATCTGTACACTTACCAAAGAAGATGTGTATACTGAAGACACGTAAGACGTACAGTATCAGCACGCGCAGGCAGTCAAATGAGAAATTGTCGCTAATTTACTTTGCGTATATATATATTGTACACTGTAGTGGGGAAAGCTCGTGTGTGTGTGCCCGTTTTTAGAGTAATTACTGTCAGCGGTGCTAATGCTTGACAGGTGTCAAATTAGAAAGTAGAGCGCCTGATTTAGACGACGTACACAAGGTTAATTACCTCTGGTTTAAGTTATCGAATAATAACTATATCTAATTCTGTATCGTTGTGTGTGTGTGTGTGTGTGTGTGTGTGTGTGTGTGTGTGTGTGTGTGTGTGTGTGTGTGTGTGTGTGTGTGTGTGTGTGTGTGTGTGTGTGTGTGTGTGTGTGTGTGTGTGTGTGTGTGTGTGTGTGTGTGTGTGTGTGCGTAGTATTTCATTGTTTACGATATATATATATTTAATTAATGCAAAAATGAATTTTTAAAATTACAATGGTCTGTAAACCATATTTAAGTTCGTGTGCACATACAAAACGCTTTGAATAAGGGAATTCTTGTCAACGTTTGCAACGAAAGAGATACATACACAATGTGTGTGTATGTGTATGTGTACACAAAACTTTTGAAAATACCTTATTTCAAGGAGATTTTTTTATGCGTAACGCTTTATCACACACAGACTTGGCAGTATATTAATTTCTAAATCGTGGTCAATGACTGTCATGTGTCAAAATTAGAAGTAGGACGCAATGAGGTAGGCGATAAATATATTTCCTGGTGATTACATTTTAGTATCGCTAATTACAATAATCCATAAGTAGCACGACTTACTGACGCTTATGTAAAACCGAGGACATAAAGAGAGAGAGAGAGAGAGAGAGGGAGGGAGAGAGATAGTTATTTACATTCAAGAGAGAATTGACCCATCACCCGCCCCTGATATGCAAATCAGCTTCATTAAAAATAAAAAAAATAAAGCATGCACGACAAACATACTCTCTCGAGTCTCAGATTCTGGCGGACAAATATCCATTTTCACTTGATAGATAGGTGTACCATTTATACATATTTTATAAATACTAGTTTAAATATATATATTTTTTCATATTTGTAACATTATAATTGCATAACACTTTACCGTACATCAGAAGACCGAGATTGGTGTAGAGAGAGAGAGGGAGGGAGAGAGATAGTTATTTACATTCAAAGGGAGAATTGACCCACCACCCACCCCTGATATGCAAATCAGCTTCATTAAAAATAAAAAATAAAGCATGCACGACAAACATACTCTCTCGAGTCTCAGATTCTAACGAATGCGTTGCTCATATAGTTTGAATTTCCCACCACAGAAAAAAAAAAAAAAATGTTGGCAGATCTGTTCTATACACTATAATGCAAGATTGGTAACCCTGATCATATATTTTAATATACAATATAACACACACACATATAAAGTTTGAACCCATGCATAGGTTGGTAAACCTGATCATATAGATTTAATATACATTATAACACGTAACAAATTTGAACTCATGCAAAGGTTGGTAACTCTGATCATATATTATTAGTATACATTATAACGCATCAAGTTAAACCCCCGAACACCGGCCACCGCCCACCACCCACCAAGTTTGAACCTATACATAGGTTGGTAAACCTATGCAAATCAATTTAATTAAAAAATAATAATATCAAATTAAAGAAATTTATTCATGGAAATTCGCGGATGCTGTGGTCCATTTGGGATGCTGCGGGTCCAACTGATAGAAAGTGAAAGTGATTTAGGCTCGCGAAAGACGGCATATATTTGAACTTGGCGCGCGAAAGGCGGCATGAAATTTTATTGGTGGAAATTCGTGGATGCTGCTGGTCCAGCGGTGGTGGTGGGGGAATAACGGTACTTGCGTTAGAACCCTTATTTTCCCTCTACTGCTGTTTAATTTTATGTCCAGTGAACAGTCAACAACTCTTAAACATTTATATGTTCAGCCTGGTTCAGGAGCAGTCTCGGGCACAGTAAACTACCACTTGAAAAGTTGCTTTCATTGAGACTGTTTGGTAACAATACAGTTCTCCAGCTCGCTACAGCTTCCATAAAAACATCAATGCATAATAACAGCTACATCAAAGTAAGAAACGTGGTGAACGTACTCTGCCCGTCCTGTTTTCTCAGAGGTCTCAATTTTTCTCGTCCAGACAAATAGATTTCCTTTCTTTATAGAAGTGATATGTTCAGTGAATTTAATTTTCTAAAAAAAAAGTCTGTGATACAGCCACGGGCGTATGAGGAATTTCATTTGAGGAGTTCAACACAAAAATGTAGTGGGAAAATATTATGTCATCTGTCTCCTTAAATTTCTGTAGGCACATAAAATCAATCGTTATTGCTTAAAAAAACGTTTTTTAAATTAATTTGTAGTACAAATAATATTTAGCCCTTCTTTAAAAGGTCAATGTAAGTACACAATATTAAGGTTTCTTTAGACGAGTGGAAAATTTCCCGGGTTTCAATTCGGCGAACACGTCTCATGGAAACTTACTAACGTGCGGAAAAAGAGCGTTTTGGACAGAAGATCAATAAATTAAATATATCAAATTAATAACCGCGATAATTTTATTGGCTCGCCACAGCAACTCTTGTAAGAGACATACCGCTGCATCTGGGGAAACGTAATCGAATGTCTTGAACTTTAAAAAAGGAACTGGGGTGACATTATTACGTCTTTTTTTTAAATGACGTTTGTTAACATATATGCACGTACTCAATACAAACAAGTTAAAGTAAGCCCTTATATTAATCTTTCAGCAAAAAGTACAATTCAAAGCAGGTGCTGATGACAGGATCAGAGAGCAGCCTTTTTTTACAACCGTCAATCTATATTTATCATTATAAAAGACTTTTTTTTTAAGCACTCTTGAAAACGTCAAGTCCAACTGCCATAACTACGTCGTTACATCAGTAAGAAGACTAACGAAGTTCATGCGTACTGTTTGTTACAATGTCATGTACGTATAACGGTAATACACTATGTTGTTGACAGTTGTTTCCTGTTGCCGCGCTGTAATGTGATAGAACTATGAATGTATAAGATACGAGCGTACCAGTGTAATTTATTGAAGTATAGGTTCCACATTTCAAAACTACATGACGAATAGAAACTGATGCGAAGGGTACTTCAGTAAGCACTCCTAAACACTCACAAACGTTATCAAGTCGAGCTTAAAGCTACGAATACATAAACTATCTGTAATCGCTTTGTGTTCACATCTAACCATATAATAACACTTAGGATTCATTGTATTATGTAACGCAATTAATCAGATTTTTCATTAATGAAAAAAACCTTCGTCATCCTCAAATTATTTACATTAAAGTTTAAAAAGAATTTAATTCTAGCCGGTGACTGAGCGAGGGTGATATAAAACATTTTGCGTGCCTGCGTGTGTGTGTTAGGTCTGCGAGCACGAGTTTAACTACAAACACAGAATTTTTATTTATTGCGTGTCGTTTTATGAGCTCGAAGCCCGCATTCCGCGTGGGTTTTCGGCATGTTACCTAATAATTGCGGTGATGATTGCCGGCTCTGATATAATTTTTCAGAAATGTTTTCTTTGGAAAAAAATCAATCATACTCTGTCATAAGTGCTGGAGTGCGTAATCGCTAATCGATTGGTTAATAATTGTCCCGCGCTTCTTGTTTCACTCGCCGTAGATAAACAGTAAGAACAACGCGTCGATTGAAATGTGAATCGCGTAGGGCAGTTCTATAAATTATGCAACGGTTTCCCAATCGATTACGCCGGTGCAGAATTAAACATCTTTTGTAGCCAAGAATCAAGTTTCTTTATCTGGATAATGTGCAAAGCTTTCATGAAGCTTTTAACTACAGACTGATTCGGATTTACATGTGCGCCTTGCAAAAAAAAAAAAACCAACACAACTAGCGTTTAAATATTTACTTCTGTAACTGTACACTTTCTTCTTCATTGGCATTCGTAACAAATTAGGCATCAGACATAAATTGATCTTGAGTATAGGCTATATAGAAGTCGCTTCAAACAAAACCGTTTTCTTCTGGTCCTTTCATACGATGGCCCGTTTCCCGTTACACTTAAAACGTTGCAGTACAAATTCGCTTAAATTATCTTTTCACCAGGTTTTCCGTTTTCGTAGGTGTAACATTCTACCTCTTTCTGATAACTTTCTAGTTTTAAATTTCACGTTTCTTCTTCCTTCGTCCAGTGTTCATGATCTTTCAATTTCGAAATATTCACACTCTTTCATTCTTTCATTCACACTCGATTCATTCTCTTTCCTTCTCACTGTAGCTTCTTACTTTTAATTTCTCACTTCTAATGTCGTCCAAAGAAAACAATTTGGGAAACAATGGTCACGAGATGTGGGGTAGAATATGAACAGAATACCTCTCAGGAACTACGGAGATTTATGCATCGACAGAATGAACGGAGACAGATCATGTTATACGTCAAAACTCCACGGACTACAAGAGTGTAGTTCATCTGTACTCCATGGATATGACTGAATTTTATCCTTCAGTCATATTACCTCCGAATCTTCTGTTATCTCTGTAGTTTTTCTTTTTATCTACTTGTCTATAACTTTCTGCGTGGCTTTCAAACCATATTTTTCTACTTCTTGATATTCTGTTATGACTCACGTTGTATCCGTATAAATTGTTTGTACTGGCACCGTTTTATAGAATCTGATCACTCTCACTTTCTGAATAGGTTTGTTAGACAAATGGCTAATTTTCGAAACAATCTGATATAGGCTTAATAATATGTTCTTAAAATTGTAGCACTGTCTGTCCGCACCAATCGGATTGACCCATTAGTACAATGACTCACGTTGACTCCACATGAGCTCGCAGCTTCGTTGCCACAATTAGCACAACTTCATCAGTTACACTTTACCACCGTCGAGCCGTCGGCGTCGTCACTGTGCTATTGATATATGTTTACATTTAGGCCTAAGTAACACAGACAAACATATGGCAACAACGCCACTAAATGGATGGAGCTTAAAAATTATTTACGACATTGGCAGCTTTAATTTCCGATGTTAACCGTTTGACTGCGAGACTAATAGTGCCTTCTTTAATGCTCGTTTTATAGCGCCATTTTTGTGCTCTCCTTTTCACGTTTTGATGGGTCTCGATAGATTTTATTCAAACGTATCGGCTTTAAAAAATGAAGCTGTTGACCTACACAAATTACTCTCTGAATTAGGCCTGTATGCACAGTTTTGCTCTAATACTCCATCCCATTTAACTCCATCACTATAGACTTTGCCGAAGATATTAGGAAATCTACCAGTTTTCGCAGTTATTTTATAGGAAACTGAAAAGAGTATACCATTCGAACAACACAAAAGACTGCAGTTGAAGATAAAAGAATTGGAATGATAACACCGCCCTACAGAGACTTCCGGACCGGGGAGTTCGCTTCCTGCTCAATGGAATTCGAATTGTTCAATGCCTGCTCCCGATTCGCCTAATTTCCTAAGAAATGGCGTTCGGCTACGGTCACGATGATCCCGAAGCCGGGCAAAGACCCCAAATTTGCCGAAAACCTCGGCCTATCAGCCTTCTGTCGTCCACATCGAAAGTCTACGAACGACTAGTCCAGCGGCGACTAGCGGATCACCTTCAACGGTTCGATATTCTGGTCCCCGAGCAATTTTCGTGCTGGGCACTCCTCGACGCATCAATTGATGCGCTTCGTGGAGACCGTGGCCGAGGCCGGTTGTCAGACCGTCGCCGTTTTCCTTGATGTCGAGAAGGCGTTCGATCGTGTTTGACATACAGGCCTCCTGTACAAACTTACGGAGATTCTGCTTCCGGATTGCTACATTCATCTGATTGCTAGCTTTCTTCGGAACAGAACCTTTTGCGTGAGAGTTGATAATACCCTTTCTTCGGCAAGGGCTATTACGGTTGGTGTACCTCAGGGAAGCGTCTTGGGCCTCCTGCTTTCCTCTGTGTACGTCAACGACGTGCCCAAGTTGCCTGACACCAGGTTGGCCATGTTCGCTGACGACACGGCGGTGTATGCTGTCGATCATCGAGCTGAAATGGCAGTTATCTGGTTCCAGGAACAATTGGACGAATACGTTGAGTGGGCAGAGAGATGGAGGGTTGCCATCAACGCGGCCAAGAGCATAGCAGTAGTCTTCTCCAGACGCTTAAGGCTCTCCGACAGACTTTACGTAGGTGATACTCAATTGCCCTGGTCTCGAGAGGTCAAGTACCTCGGGGTCCACCTTGACCGTCGTCTTACCTGGCGGAAACGCACTGCACAAGTACCCCGCAAGACCGCCAATCGTCTATATCAACTCCGTCCCGTGCTATGCAGCAACGCCATGACCCGCCGCCTAGGGAAGCTTATCGTCTCCACCTATGGGGTGCCGATGATTACCTACGCGATCCCCGTTTGGAGCTACTTGGCCAAGACCCATAAGCGAAAGCTTCAGTCTCTCCTTGACCGAGGATCGCGCTGGGCGTGTAAAGCCCACTACCTGACATCGAACAAAACCATCCATGACTCCTTGAGTGTCCGTTCCCTGGACCCCATCATACGGACACTGTCCCGCAAATTCTATCGCCGCTCCGCCTGATTCAATGGCAACCACCTAATTAGTGCCTTGGTCGCTACCAATCTGTGCCAGGAAAATCTTGGACCCGGCCTCGGCGTACTCTCACCCTCAATTAACTGATACTTAATTGACACCCACGGCCGGTAGCAGGCCACACCCTTAATCCAGCCCCTGGATTATCTATCGTCCCTGCGGCAGGAGCTCTATTTGAAGCTCGGGACGCAGTATACGAGCGGGCGACGGGCATGCCCTTCGTCCCGCACAGCCATTGAACTTGTCTTGTTTGAATGATCAATTAATTAAATGGAATTGATTTTTCTTCATAAACGGCGATATGGAACTATGATTACAGGACCATGACTTGTAAAGTTAAGCATCACAGGCAAAAATTTAAAAAAAAACTGAATGGACGCTCATGGTTGGTCAAAAATCTCTGCACTTGTAAGGTAGATAGTAGGTGAAGATCTGATTCGAGTTTTTCTCTTTATTTTTTTAGATAGCCTACGTTTAATTCATATGAGAAACAGTGTTCTTTCCAGCGGTAAAGAAATCAGTTACTTCAATGGTAGGCGTGACGAGGGAGATGTACGCTGATCTCGACTCGAAACCCAGTTCAAAACAATTGCTCAGCCGAAAAATATTTTAACAATCGCCTACAGGCGTAGTCGCTTTATACAGACGTAGAGCTAGGAGATGACGTTATGTAAACAGATTCACCTCCAGGTGAAATTTAAACGACTGAAAAAAAGGTACACTCGGGAAGAACCTTGACCTCCTATGAGATTAACTTGAAACCCAAGAAATGTCCGGATACGTCGGACCTCTAACAAACGAGGATCACTCCGTCAACCTGCCAAGCGCAAAACTTTCGTGAACTTAATAAGGAATAAGGAATAGGGACAAACGCTGGAATAAGGAAACATTCGCACAAAGGGTATATGGCCAAAAAACACCAACTCGCACACATACACACACGAGCGCGCAAAGTGACTAAATAAAAACTTTACCCCATAAACGAGGAGTCGATTAGCGGAAAGGATGCAAACACAATAGTGAGCAACTAGACGGAAACACGCGAGTTTTAAACGTCAAACCGTAACAATATATAGACTTATATCGTATGGTGAGAAGTTTCAAGATTTTTATTAAATAGATGTTAATGAGGTACAAAGTTAAAAAGCTCGAATCATTTCAGATAGAACTCGTTATACTTTCCTAACAAGCGAAGTAGACATATATTCTTGGTACTCCAATAAATACAAAGGAAAAAGTATAGACAAATATCTTAATTGTGTGTGTGTGTGTGTGTGTGTGTGTGTGTGTGTGTGTGTGTGTGTGTGTGTGTGTGTGTGTGTGTGTGTGTGTGTGTGTGTGTGTGTGTGTGTGTGTGTGTGTGTGTGTGTGTGTGTGTGTGTGTGTGTGTGTTTATAAAGCGTGCGAGAAGGCGGGGCGACACATGGCTAACTGAATTACGTGAGGCAAGTAGCTATCACTGCCAGCTTATTATCAGATGCAAGCGTCAGATACGATAAACATTTTAAATGCAATGAGTGAGTTACATGTCATAAGAGCGTACAATTATACGATATTAGATATAAATTGACACATGACTTCGGAACTCATGTTTGGTTGTAAACAGGAAAATTGGCGGAATGATTTAATATCACATTAACATTGCGTCATTTCAAAGTTGACCACATAGATAAAGCGTACTGATAACAACTGATCTTGTAATAAAGATATCGTTTGGGTCAACCAACTAAAGCTATACTCGCCCATAATTAACATAGTTTTATGTAATTTATTATTATTGCTAATGGCCATTTCCTATTGCTAATAACAGACCTATTTTTGGCTCGATGAAAATTTTTCAAATAATTCTTTATGTTCTGTCACACAGTGGGCACGTTTCTGTTGACATTTCCAAACAGTAATTAAGTTAACTGTAAATCCAGCGTTATGGGCATCTCCAAATGCACGTCCCCCTGAGGTTTCTGTTTTGTATTCTCTGTTTGTGTAATTGTTACGAAGAGTTTTAATTATCGTAACAAGGAATATTGAAATTTCGATCTCCAACATAGTTGCGATCACACAGAAGTTCTATCCTGGGACCATAAGGTACAGGTCCTCCCCCCTCTCCCCAGATACCCAAATAGGTCGTATTTACACCTACTCCAGAATCACCAGTGCCTACAAACTGATGCCAAGAAACACTAAGTAGGTTTGAATGAAAGATCATAAGACGTGTTTATGGCCCGGTTAAAGAAGATGACGAATAGAGCATAAGAAATAACCAGGAGATAAATGAGCTATTGAATCATAAGGAAATTGTAAGATTCATAAAGGCTCAACGAACACAATGGCAAGGTCACCTAGAGGGGATGGATGACCAGCGTATGCCAAAGAAAATCCTGAGGACGTAAGTTTATAAAAGCAGAAAGAGGGGCCGATCTAGGATAAGATGGTTGGATGATGTGCTGAAAGATCCCAGAAGAATGGATGTAAGGGGTTACACTGAGATGCCAATGAATAGGAGACTTTGGAGAAGACTGGTGTTGGAAGCCAGGGCTTACGTTGTGCTGTAGTGCTGAAGAAGAAGAAGAAGAAGAAGAAGAAGAAGAAGAAGAAGAAGAAGAAGAAGAAGAAGAAGAAGAAGAAGAAGAAGAAGAAGAAGAAGAAGAATTGCAATTAACTTTTTACTGTGAAGCCGCCATATTAATTTTTTACATTTAATTATTATTGTTGTTTCCATCTACTCCAGAACCGCCAGTCCCAACAGACTGGCTATGTTTACCCCAAATATAACTTAAAATGTCTTGTTTTATTAATCTGAAACAAGAAGAGGTATTACAAATGCTAACAAAAATTTCAAAAATTCGAAAATATTAAAATCTATTAAACTCATAGAACATCAGTACGATGGAATAGTGCTGCCTGGAAAACTGAAAGTTTGAAATGGTCAGCAAGTCGCTACTTCAAAGGGCTGTACACGAAGCTCGATTAGAACGTCCGGCGTGTGAAGACGAGTAATGAAGAAGCACAGTGATTGTATGACTGAAGCGAACAGAAGTGAAAGGAACAAATATGGGAAAATTGCATGACACAGGCCCGTTATCGTGGCGTTTCATACCATCTCCAACACGCTTAAACCAAGCTTAAAGAAGCCTTTACATTACTTTTATAACATGCGTTGCACATGAATTTAATTACATCTGAAATATTACACGAGTATTAAATTTAAAGGAATCCTGGCTCCATTTTATTTGGATGTTATAGCCAATCACATAGGAAACTCACATCAACAATATAAGGCGAAAAATAACTAGCTTTATGTGAAAATTTTATTTCTTAAAAGACGTGTGTTCGCAGAATATTGTTAAAAATATTTATTTCGCTTTAGCTCACTCAGAATTAATATATGAAATTGCTTGTTGTGGTGGGACGTACGTAGCATATTTGAATCCTCTATACTCTTAGAAAAACATTAAACATTAAATTCGAATTCTGTTAGAAAAAAATCTAAGACATATAACTCATTTCCTTTCTTTCGGAAAATGAATTATTTACCGGTAAGACATTTTTCTGGATATAAAGTACTTAAAATATATTTCAATGGAAGTGGAAATTATGGGATAATGAAAGTTCGACAATTAAGGTCTGAAAAATATCTTTTCATACACTTAGCTACAAAGGGTATGTATAGTAAGCGTGTTTGTGTTTTTTTTATCCTAGATTCTATAATCGTTTGCCAACTGCTATAAACAAATTAAAAAACAAAACAATGTTTCTTAAACATCTGAATCTTAGCTAATAAATAAAAACGGTTGAATACCTTTATCAACCTACATACCGCTAAAAATAATTTTAACGACACGAGATGCTATCATTAACAGAAGGAATTTCACTTTATTTGTAAAGAGTGCCTATATCTAGATGTAGTTGTTATATGGAAGTGTTCATTGTCTCATTACTAAAAAATTGTCTTCTGTTGTCATAATAATTTCACTTTATGATTATGACAACTCATAACAAAGAGCTATGCATCTCGCACAACTACACCACACGATTTAGTTGTGATGTGAAACTGCCCATGATTTGTTTATTACTGAAAATTGTCATAATTGCCAGATATTAGGTCAGTTACTTTATATTGTTAACAATATATCTTAGTTGTAATCATTGATGTAAATTTAGGTTAAAAAATGAATATTTCAGTTGGGATTTCAATAATTTTGAAATGTTAAGAATCTATTTTTAATATAACTACTTAAGTGTTTGGCGTAGTCTGTATATAGATTCATAGAGTGCACAATGAATATGTGACAGAAATTGTTGGCGATAAGAGCTAGTCGGATTTATGAAAGATTATTATATATTGAATTAAAAATATAACCAGGACCTTAATAAATATAACTTGTCACTGCTCACAGTTTGTGGCGAGCAGGTAATTCCCAGTGCCCTGAATATAACGAATAGAAACTACAGATCAGTTTCTATACAGATTTAGTAATAAACATACAGATATTATTATATTTTTATATTTTGGGGGCTCGGAATTAAGGTTTAGCTTAACGACGTCTACCAGTAGTGTTGCTCGACTGCGTGTTTCTTGTCACCTCCATTCTAGTTGACACAGCGAACGCGGAAAGTTGTACACACTAAGACCCAAAACTACGCTTTCAATGCCTATACAATAATCTTGCTGTTTTTAGGAAGTACAGAGTTCTGTCGATCGTTAACTGTTCGTTTCCGAGATCTTCTTTTAAGTTACCTTTTCTCTGTGTCTCTGTCTCAGTTCTGCAAGGTACTGATTCAATTATGTGTTTCACTGTAAGTGCTCCGACACAAGTGAGTACAGATCGTTCTTGTCCTTGTGCTAGGTTCGAAGACGTCGATCTCTTATATCCAATTCGCAGTCTGGTGAAGCAACTTTGTTCACGACGACTGCGACATCTGCTATTTTCCATTTACGGACGCTCTCCTTCACGCCAGAAAGTTTACTCTGCCGTGTGTTCTACATCTGCTGCCACACATTAATAATTGTGGTCGTGCCAGCTAGTTTCGCACGTCAAACGTCAGATCGTATGGCAATCGTTTCGACTCGTGGGCTGTCTGCAGAGTTTTTCGCTACTGCGTAAGCCTCTTCGTTATCTTCAATACCTTCACGACCCGGATACCAAACAAAAGTAAAAAATGAAACGAGGTCTTCGAACGCATGGCATAATCTGTACATGTGATCGGCTTAAGCACTGTTCTGATCTTCTTCCATATTTCTGACATTGGGGTCTTCCGTGTTATGGTCGAGACGTAGTTTTCTCAGCTCGATCTTTTTGCATCTGCAAACGGCGACTTGAAATCGCTTAAAAGCGATGAGATAATCTTCGGTCGGCGCTCTTTTATACCTGTTTAGTCGGTCATCGCTTCTGTCTTATTGCGTCTTTGACAGCGGTGTTCCACCTCGGTACCGGTAATTGGATGAAGGATATGATCCGCAGCTGCTGACGTAGTAGCTCTAAAATGTGTACGTCGTCTTCTGCATTTCCACTGACGTCCGTAGGTGTAGAAGCAGTCATGAAGCCTGTCCAGTCAGCACGGTCCACGTGCAATCTTTTCGGTGTGCGTGTAACGCTCTTTGACATTCGCGTTGTTACCAGCACAGGGAACGGGTCGCTCCCGCCAAGGTCTGGGAGTACTTTCCACGGGAGACGTGGAGCAAGACTCGGACTACGGATGGAAATGTATCCTCGGTTCTTAACGCAGTGCTATTCGTAGAATCCCAAGTGGGACTATGGGCATTGAAGTCCACAGCAAGGAGTAATAGAGATGGTAGCTGCTCGACCAGATACTGCAGATCTACACTCAGAATCTGGGAAGCAACAGATCGTCAATATCCAGTGACTGTAATAAACTAATTGCTACTGCTTGTAGAGCTTTAGCGAGCGAAATACGTCCTAGCGGGATATGTGTTGCTAAGAAATACAACAACGCCTCTCCTAGCTCTGATGTTTGGAGTCACATCACAGAGGAAGTATTTAGATCCCCTCATATTAAAAAGGTCTTGTGGCCGCAAATGTGTTTCCTCCAGGCACACACACAAATCAGTAGAATTTCCAATCCGCAATAATGCAAAGTGCAACTGTTGGTATTCCACTAAAGGATGCTCTCCATGCTGAATGTTGAAGAATTAGTTGCTACGGACCGTGCTTACTTCATTGGCTTCCCTTTCGGCCAAAACCTTTCTTTTTCTTTTTTTGCAGATTGCCGAGTTCCGCCAGGTCACCGAAACCGGTGAGATCACTGCACTGGCAATCGAGTGACCTATCCGATGGCAAGACGAACCTCTATCCAGAGTTCATCTTTCTTGTCCCCGATTTCGGTTTTAAAAAGTCCCCCTGGTATAATTGGGAGGACGGGGCGATGGACACCGATATCCCTCGCCGTCTCGCCACCACTGGAGGTGGCTGCAGGCGCAGCCACGGGGTTTGTGGCTGGTCTTAGCTGGTCGCTTGGCGGATGAAGTATGGGTCTGCTAGTAGACCCTTCCTGAATATCTCGCTGCTACATCTGCATGTCTGTTTCAGCCGCATAATCTTTCTGGACTTCTGACATTTTATATAGGCCTACTTTAGAAAAGTACCGCTCAAGAAACTGGCTTACTGCAGGTAATATCTCTCTTATAATGGGGGCTGGTGGTGCAGATGATTTTACAGCCTGTGAATGACTGATTTTACCATGGTTGACTGCGCATACGAGTTTCATCGCATCGAAGTAGATGAGTTTTTTCGGGCTAAGTTCTTCCTGCATAGCCACTCCTTGTTTATAAACGGGACAATTGCGGGATCTAGATGAATGTTGACCACCGCAAATGACTCATTTCATTGGTTTAGTATAGGGATCGTCATCATCAACCGACTTTCTACAGAAGCATGTCTTACCCGAGCACATCTTGATGCAGTGTGTCCGAAACGCAAGCACTGAAAACATTCCATCGGCTGAGGGATGAATACTCTTACACTCAGTTTATGAATGCCTGCTCTCACCTTTCCCATTAAAGTTGTTCTGTTGAAGGTTAGGACTTGGGACGCAGATGGGGCGTTTGTCTATCCCTTCGCACCGTTAGTCTTTGACATGCGATAACGCCTTGTTGGTCAAGCTCAATCGCAATTTCCTCCTCTGTGCAGTTCAGTAGGTTCCTTCACACTACCTCTCTCTTTGTGGTGTTCAGGATAGTATGAGGTATGACTTCTACATCTACCTCCCCTATCTTCTGTAGCTCAAGTAACCTTGAACCCTGTTGATCGTTTAGGGTCAGGATAAGTAGCCTACCTGCTGCTCTTCTAATGTCCTGCACGGTTGATCCAGCACAACCCGTGATAGCTTTTTCTGTAAGAAAGGGACTCACTTCTGTTAAGTCACCTTCCTTCCGTTTCAGCACCGGCACATTGGCAGACGATATCATGAATCTTTCAGTACCAACCGAGGAACAATGTCTCCTTCTCTTTACCTTCCGAGCAGGTTTTTTTTTTCTGGACGAGAGTTTTTAAGGAATCCCTCCTAGTATCTAGTTCCCACGAATAAAACAAGGTGTCGTTCTGAGGCCATCGTTCGCGACTCACTAATGTAAAGCCACTGACACTATCGGTTACACTGTGGGTTACGGTGTCCTTTCAAGCGGTACACACAACCTTGTCAAACTCACTTACAGAGCCTTGTTGCCCGCTCCCCATGAGGCCAAGATGTTGTAGGACCAGGCGTAGGTTTGGATTTCTGGGGGGGGCATTATTATTATTATTATAAATATTATTATTGTTGTTATTATTAACTACTTCTACTACTACTACTACTACTATTATTATTATTGTTATTATTACTTGTAAAACCAAGCGGGTAACATTCAAAAACGCAGAACTGGACAAATGGTCCCACGCTGGGTCATGAGTCTTACACTCGTAAGGATAAGCAGAGGAAAGAAATTGAAAGAAAAGATTCAAATAAATATTTAGACGGTCGTATTCTAGATGTAGTAACCAACATAACTCTGAGGCATCACACATTAGGTCTAGAGAGATAGAAGTACATAAAGATTTTTCCTTAAACGTGTTGTAATGAACACAGAGACATGTGACTGCCTCAACACGAGTATCGTATACGAACCATGTAATCCCAGGTATAAAATAATAATTCAATAGTTGGTGGAATTTTACAGTTGTTTGGCGTGTTAAATTTGCAAACTGTCAGTTTTAATTTCATAGTGGATTTATCATTGTTGGCACTGTCACGATAAAATCTACCGTTGACTTTACTTGTCTGTCATGTGGGTCTGTCAATATATTTTTTAAATTCATTCCCTTTCGTTTTTTTTTTTTAATTACACACAGGACATTTTTTCAGCCAGATTCCCAAGAATTCGATAAGTTCTGAGCTCGACATTATTAAAACATAAAAAACACCAACAAAAAAAATATACTGTAATTTTTTTCATAACAACATACGTTATGTTGTCTGGAGTCAAAACAATCACTCCAACCGATAACAATCCAATTGATGAATGCAGATTGAGTTTTTTTTAGTATACTTTCAATGGCGGTGTCTATAATTGTTTGACAACAACTTGATATACTGCATTAAACAAACATTTTTATAAGTGCACGTTTTGTAAACTTACTTCACGTTTTCAAATCATAAACTCCTACAGGGCCCAGAACACCTCCGCAGTCCAGATTTGGCAGCTTTTGCATGCATACAAGGACGTCGTGTAACTGAGTAACATGCACTATCAATTACGCTCATAATGTGTCAACCACGTGGTAACGTCCTGGGCCGATTGTCAAACTCTCTGAAGGTGAAAGAATCTTTTTCCGCTATACAATGACAGCCGACTTGACATAATGATCGAATAGTCAGACCCTACTTAGCACACTAAATCGGATATTTTTTAACTCAATTTATTTTTTATCCGGGACCTCCAAATTTCACTAGCCTATTAAATCTACTAATCCTATTAATAATAATAAATATCAACTAAAGCAAAGGTTTTTAGTAACCGATTACTTGTACTTACCCATGTCCATCCTACCAAGAACAACTTACCATGACTGCCTAGTGAATGGTAGGATAAGCCTCCGCTCTATACTCATGGATGGTGTCAACGAACGGAGCTGGGACGTTCTTCCTTATTTCCTTATGGAAGAGTTTCAATCTGCCGTTTCGACACCCGCAAACAGATACGGCAAAAAAAGGAACTGAAAAAAATGACTGACGTGACTTGGGAAACGTTTTTCATCTCTGAATATACTATTTCAACAAAATGCTGTGCGTGCGCGCGCGCGCGCGCGCGCGATTGTGTGTGTGTAGGAGCGGGGGGAGTGACGCTTGTCCTACATGGCTTTTGCTGGTCAGCAATTAGACCCAATGTTCTAGAGCCGCCAGGACTGAGTTTGCGAATTCCTTCGTTGCTCGATTAATCTAATGACACTGGCAGGTTCTAGATAACATTACATGGCGCATCTGTGTCCTTATCTGCTTATACAAAGACAGGACGGTACAGATTTTGGCCAGTTTTTGGCAGTTTCGTGAAATCGACTATGAGTTGATTCGAGCTATATTAGTAAAAGTATCAGTTTAATTGTTATTTAACAAATGCAGGTAATTGTTATTTAACCAGTGTTGCGGATTAATGTAACTATTTAACTTGCTGACTTTTATTATTTGTTGTATGCAATTGTATAACTAGGAAAGCTATTGTAATACGAGTGTTTTTGTTTCAAAAGTTTTGAATAAAAATTGTGATCATCCATTTCTCTGCTGTTCATTTTATTCATTTGTTGTAACATTAGGATCAACGTTATCCTTATAACACTGGTGTTCAGAAGTGGGGCGTATGACCAGTAACAATGGAACTAGAGAACGGATATATCTTTCGAGTGATCGTTCATTTGTACAATGGATGTCAATCATATACAGTACCTATGTTGGAAGTTTTACAATCCATGACGAAAACCCAAGCAGAAGAAGTAACAAGACATCAGAGATCAAAACTCCAACGGAAAAGAAAAGGACCAAAAATTGACAAAATGAGAAACTTAATCGTGAAAAAGAAAAAGAAGAACGACAGAGAGTACGCGTCAGAATGAAGAAACAGAAATATATCAAAAATAAAAATTTATGTGTAAAGACCTTAAAAATTAAAAGCTGCAAGAGCTTAAAACTTTGCAAAACTACAGTGTTGAATAGAATAAATAAAGTGAGTAGATATTTGAAGAACAAGAATTGTGACAACTAAGGAAACATCTACCTTTAGTATTGAAGAATGCCTTGCCAATATTACAGAACAATTTAAAACTGAAGTGGAACAATTAATGAACGTATAGGAAGTAAAGCCACAAACTGAAGCACATAGTTGAAAAATACTATCATTAATAAAAAAAGAAAATTTTCAGAAAATAAAATGGCAAAGAAAGTGGTGTACCTGTAGTTGGACTAGCTAAACGCTAGCTCATACCAAGTCCTCAACATCCGATAGAAGCACTCATTGGTGACTTACCTTCGCGACGAAGTCGCTCACTCGCAAACTATTCAATAGAGGAAGAGAAAGTAATTTCACTCGTTCTCGCCCCAAAAGGATTCGCCACCAGAGCTCCTTCAAAAGTGCCATTTGACAAACGAGAACACCTACAGCAATTTGAAGTTCGAATAGCAGCATCAGCGCGATGAGTATCATGCTCAGCTCAGTGTTTAGATGGAAGATGACTACGCCTCCGTCTGACGAACGTCAGATAGACTTACCGGCGGCATGAGTATTCGCCGTCCCATAAATACATTGAACGGCAATATTTACTCCGCGGAAGACGAGACTGAGGTCTTCGTCAACCGCACTGAGGAACAGTTCACCGTTCAAAAAGGTGTCTGTCCCCGGTCCACGTCATGATGACGTCGATCTCAATCAGCACGACAAAAAAAAAGCCCCGGCCTCGATTGCATCGTTCTTGAATCTCCCGACTCCGGTAGTCGGACCTTCTAGGGATGTTAAAACCTGCCTCCGGCTATAGTAATTTCCCCATCTGTTTCACTGTATCTGCTGTTCCGACGGGCAGCAGTCACAAACTTGTGGCACCCAAATGATGCCCGCTCTTGTCAGCCACCAGCAGTCGTAGACTAGCAGCTTTCCAAAACCGTAAATCCTGTTTCTCGCGGGGATCCCAGAAATTATGTTCTACATCGGGGCCTGCGAGTTTCTCTCAAAGTCCGGGGAATCCTCTTTCTTGTCGTTCGTCCGTTACCTCGACAGTTCGGACAATTCATCGCCCCCTCCCCCGGAACACATCAGACGCCCTCAGTGCTATTTGATGCTCCATCGTAGGCCAGTCTTCACAGGAACTCTGTCCGTTGTCGGAGGCGTATTTTTCGATTAGAAATGCTTTTACGCAGCCACATCCGCGCTTAAATCAATTACACCAAGTGTATTTATAAATACTCATAAACACTCAATATACGGAACGTTAGCATGAAACCGAAACAAGTAATGCAACAACCGCAAGTATGCATATATACATATACAACTTCCGTCTTCATAATTCCCATCATTGAGGCAAACAGTCCGCAAGCGATGACATTTGACGTAGAAACCCACTCTGAAGGATAACTAGAAATGACGCATGAGCACAAGCAGCCGAGGTGTAACATGGTGACACTGGTACAAATCAAGTCAGACAAACAATGCAATTTATGCAGACAGCAAATAAAAATAAAAATGTTATAATAATGAACCTTCTGAATAAGACAAGAGGAATATGATAAACAATAGATGCTCTTTAACGAAATCACTACACGTATACACAATATGAGATTGTCACGTAGAACACAAACCGACTGACACGTCATTCCAAGAAGTCGAAGCATTTCTTAATACTGCCTCGGCCAATAGGATGACAGTCGGAAGCTTTTCACATTTTAGAACATGTTTTATTGCGCGGCAAATTCAGACACTGTTTCTGTGCACCAATCAGATTGTACCATTAGGAAGATGAAATTGCCGTTTCGAGACCACGTTGCCGCTGCGTTGCCACAATTAGTTTTCTTCAACCTTAGCTGATCACCTTCAATGGAGCAACACCTTCGTGTTGTAATTCTGTTCTCGGTAAAGCCGTTGTTTAATGATATGAAAAAACATGACCTCAACATAACTGTATTGAAGCGAGATAAAAAATAAATTTACACTGATAATGCTGTTTTAATGCCGGCTATCGTCAGTTATGCAGAGGCACTATTAACACACACCAAATATACATTCTGTTTATTTCTGAAGTGCACATCACCGAACGAACTTTTTTTAAAGTCACGGGGTATGAAACACGTAACACAAAGCACCCGAACGGTAACGTCAGATGCAGAGCTGCTGTTTCGATATTCAAGCTACAACGATAAAGGTGGAAGATTGGAATGATCCAGTAGCTATATCAGCAGTGTATTGTTTTCCTGGCTACAACGTAAACAAAGAATTCTTTGAGAAATACTTCCAATCGCTAGGCCTAAGATTCATTTCTGAAAGAGATTAATACGCCAAAATTCCCCTCTCGAGATTGAGGCTTCATTCCGCAAGCGATAGAGCACTTTTGGACCTCTTATACAAGAAAAGCGCCTAAACCATCTTTTCATTGGAAAGTCAACCTACTGGCCAGCTAATCTGACGAAAATCCCAGACAGCTTACAATAAATGCAGAATCGTCCAAGCATATATGAATGTCGAAGAATGTTACGCCCTATGTACTGATCATTCGCCAGTCCTAGTAACCATAATTACAACTGGTATCGTCAAAAATAAGCAGCCACAGTTTACATGATCTTTGTACTGACTGAGACTATTTTAAAAGAATAGTGAATAGTGGACACCTTTCTACTCGTGAAACTGAAAATTACAGACGACAATGAAAGGATAGTAGAAAATCTATTATGTGTAGTTCAGAATGCTGACTGGGAATCCTCAACAGCTACTGTAGAGGAAGAGAACAAAACATTCCTCCTGCCCTAAAGAAATTATGAACAAAAAAGCTTATAAGAGAAGATTATGAAGAGAATGGAAGAGACGACGTTACCCTGAAGAAAAGCGAAAATACTGTTCTGCAGCTAGAGAACTAAAGAAGATTCTGCAATATTATAGAGATGCTTCCTTTCAAGAATACCTAGAAGACCTATCAGCGTAAGAAGCTAATGATTATTCACTATGGAAAGCCACCAGACGACTTGAGCAGTCTTAAAAATCAGTTCCCTCAATCCTTAAACAAAACGGATAAGGGCGAAAAGAGATACTGAAAAATCAGAAGCATTCGCAGAATATCTTTCACCCTTAGCCCGTAACCTCCTGAATAGATGAAGAAGCGATAGATAGGCCTAGTTACGTTTCATCTCAGAAATGATGTTTATGAACGTATAGTTTCTATGTCACACGGTTACACATAAGTGATTTACTCATTGTTCTATGACAGATTGTAAATAGTTATTAATTAAAAATTTTAGAAATCTGCAGCTAAAATCCTTCAGGCGACCTAATTTTTTTAGCGTCTTCTTACTGCTTACTTGCTCCTCAACGCCTCTCTTGTTGCCCTTGGGATTAACGATGTTCCCCGCTGAAGATATTTCCAGCGCTCACAGTGGAATAACTCCCTACTTTTGGGGACCGTGATGTAAAACGTAAAAAGGGATTGAGACCAGTATAAGCGCTGAAGAAACACGAATCCTGAGTACTCTGTCACCAGTCTGTGAATGTTCTGAGTTATAGCCAGAGATGTAGCTTCGCTTTTGAGTTTACTTTATCAGTGAACGCTAAGTATAATGGCATTAATTTGAATTAGTTGTTTCGACTCAGCTTATGTAATGAGCAATACAAACGAGTGAGAAATCCTGTACTTTAAAAACTAGTGATCCAAATAAAAAATATTTACTAAAATGTTTTTTTAAAGAGTTGTGATAATCTCAAATGGCAAGATAAAAGTAAAGTTGCAGATAAAATTCTAAACAAGGAAAAAGACTCGTGTGAGTGTTTTGAGACGTCGTTTTCAAGTAGTCGAATCGCAAACAGATACAAGATAAAAAGTACACGAAATTTGATCATATGTTTGAAAACGTCACATTAGTCAGGGTAGGTCATACGTGCACCTCACACTGCGATGCGATCAAAGCGCAGAAAACTCCTTAAACACCTTCTACTCCATACACATTTAGTTCTGTCATCTCGCACAGTACGGCTGAGATCTGCTTGAATTCATCTGCTAGTAGTACTAGGATATATTGAAATTAGTCAAGTCGACTTTGTCAGTGATGTTCACGTTCGCTAGTAATAATTATAATGGTATTTGATTTCGAAATCTTACATAAAAGCTAAGCAAATCTATTTGTTAATAAACTCGTTTTATTTATAGTATGGTTTGATATATGTGGAGAGCGTGATCTAACGGAATAGTGGTAACTAATCATAACGTTGTTGTTTGTTGTCATAGCAACGTGATGTCTGTTGTATGCAGTGCTGCCATAGTTGTATGTGAGTATACTGCAATATTGATGATGACGTTGAAATGGTAAATTTCAGCCACTCCTCAGCAATAGACCATAGTACGCAAAAAATTAGTGCCAAATGTATGTATAGAGTTATGAAAAATGAAAAATATTTAATGTTTGTTATAAACATTCACCGTTTATAAATAATGTGAGTTGGCACCGGTCGAATTAGAATGAACGAATTCCAACTTATAGTCTGATAAATAGGTTTTACAGTGCCGTGAGTGAGAGAAATGACAGGGGGCGCGGAAGGAGAAATACAGCATGATGGAGAGAGAGATCCAAATTAATGATCCAAAAGAAATGCACTAGGGCTGTTCAAGAGGAATATAGGAAAGCCAGGCGGATGGAAAAGAAGATTCACAGAGGAAAAAAGAGGGAGTATATGATGAGACAGATAAAAAAGATAGAGGAATATAAGAGCAAAAGGCTGAGCCGAGATATGTACAGGAAGGTGAATAATATGAGACAGGAATTTCAGCCTAGAACAAATGCCTGTAGGGATAATAATGGTGGCCTTATGAGTGATACTGCTGGAGTAATCAGGAGATGGACAGAACACTTCGAAGAGCTGCTGGGCTCAGTTAGGGAGGCTTCAATGGAGACATCTGAGGATGAAGAGGAAGCAAGAGAATACGAGGGTGATAGAGAGGAGTTGGTGCCATCCTATGACGAGGTGTATGAAGCTCTAGAAAAGCTTAAAAATAACAAGGCAGCAGGTTCCGATGGTTTACAAGGGAAACTATTAAAGAGCGCAGGAGGAGATTTCATAAAGGAATTTGCCCAACTCATAGAGCGAATTTGGCTGGAGGAGGTAATGCCTGATCAGTGGAACAATGGGGTGGTGTGTTTAATACATAAAAAGGGTGATCCGCTCATATGTAAAAATTATAGGGGCATCTATCTACTTAATACAGCATATAAGGTATTGTCCAACATCATGTTTTCTAGGCTGGTTCCCTACACTGAAGAAAACATAAAAGAATATCAATGTGGAATCACTAGGAATAGGTCAACAACAGACCCAATACTTACACTAAGGCAAAACCTGGAAAACACGTTGGAGTATGACCATGTCTTTGTGGATTTCCAGTCGGCATATGATTCAATTAACCGGAAAATGCTATACAGAGCATGATGGAGTTGAATATACCATCTAAGTTGGTGCGTATGGTTGGAGTAGCTATGTCCAATTCTAAGTGCCAAATCAGAATACAATCAAATCTATCTAACTCCTTAAAAACATTGAATGGGCTGAAACAAGGAGATGCCTTAACGTGTCTGTTGTTCAGCATAGCTCTAGAAAAGGTCATCAGGGATTCAGGAATTCAAACTAGCGGACACATATTTCACAAGGAGGTACAGCTTCTGGCATATGCCGATGACATTGACATTATAAGTAGGTCTGAATCTAGCTTAAAGGGAGCCTTTCAAGAACTGGAGTTGTCCGCTAAGGCTATGGGCTTGGTTATAAACCAAAGCAAAACTAAATATATGGTTGTAGGTGCCAACACTCGCGCCCTGTCCCAATGCATTAATGATTACGAATTTGAAAAAGTTCAAGATTTTCCACATCTCGGGTCATATGTGGACTCTGAAAATGGCTCCTCTAGAGACATTGAAAAACGAATATTATCTGATAATAGGTGTTACTATGGGCTAGTGAAACATTTTAAATCAAAATTAATAAGTAAAGAGACAAAAGCCACGCTCTACAAGACCTTGATCAGACCAGTTCTGACGTATGGCTCGGACTGCTGGGTGCTAAAAAACTAGATGAACAGAAACTAGCCGTGTTTGAGAGGAAGGTACTGAGGAGAATCTATGGCTGTGAAGGAAAACGAGATTTGGAGGCAACTGCATAATAGAGAGTTGTACGAAAGGTTTAAATATCTTCCGATCGTCCAATTCATACAAATTAACAGATTGCGTTGGGCCGGACATGTGCAGAGAATGGCGGAGGATAGAATCCCCAAACAAATCATGAATTATTTGCCGATGGGAAGGAGAAAGAGGGGAAGGCCGCGTACAAGATGGCTGGACCAGGTTGGTAAGGAGGCAGTGAGGCTGGGTACAGCAAACTGGTGGACATTGGCCGGGAGTAGAGACCAGTGGGGACGATTTCTTTTGGAGGCCAGGGCCCGGACTGGGGTTTAGCGCCGAGGATGTGATGTCATAGAGAGCGAGAGAGAGAGAGAGAGAGAGACTTTGTTACTTGTCTAACCCAGGTAAGCCAGATAAGATCGTTGTATTATGCCCGACGATGGGGGTGAGCAGGGAGGTCGAAATTCGACCCCACGATCTCAGCACAGCCGTTGCGATTATAAATCGCCAAGGAAACCACTGTGCCGGCCCGCGACAAAGTTACCAATTTATCCGATTGCAAGTTGCAATTAATTAATGATCTTGGATTTTGGAATATTTTAGTAATTTCCATGACACATGTTTAGATTTTTCTTTTTTATGAGGAGAATATAGACTGTCACGAATTAAGAAGAAATTTCAGGAGGAAATTTCTTCTTCTTCTTCTCCTTCTTCTTCTTCTTCTTTTAGTTCTTCTTATTTGATCCTCAATCCGTAAATGGTACGCGCTGTTCTTCGTATGGATGGCTTTTGTTTTTTCTGTTTTTTTTTTATTGGAATTTAAATTTACTAATTCATTATCTGATTTATATACCGCAGCTTTAGAATTACAATGTATCGCTTCTCTTCAGTGTAATCTTCAATTATTGTTTTGACAATTTCATCATGCCATAAAATATGGGCACTAAGTCCGTTTCTTCATTTTACAATACTTTTCCATATTTGTCCTTCTTTACTTTCTATGAACAATGACCTCATTACTAGCCTTGCTAATAGAACTTTTTTTCAATAATTTCTTATGACATCATATTTTAGCCTTCTCTTTTCTTGTCTCGGCAACAGGTCTCTCTGAGACAAAGTGATTTTCCCCGTACATACGTCCTTAGAAATATTTTTTTTTGTTTCCAGGTTTGCTGTTTAAGTCAGTAATCCGTCTTTACTGTTGAACAAGCCTTTCGTTTGTACATTTCTATCCATAATATCTCTATTACCTAGTTATTTCATTGGCTAAGTACGTGACCTTTCCAACGTCTTCTATCCTTTCTCCATTCGGTAACACGTTCACACTACCTCTCCGTCCTCGCTTCACACTATATATTCGGTTTTTCTTATATGTATATTTAAATTGTAGACTCTACTGAGAAGTTCTTCCATCTTTGTAACTGACTGTTTAAATTTGGTCATGCTCTTATCAGTGATACTAATGTCATCCGGAAAAATTAAAATAATTCTTTCTCTATGTATTATAACTGCTACAGACATTTGTTCATTAACCTTATTAAAAGCACCTCGTGTATATAAACGATCTATGGAAAAGATTGCACCGTTGCTTAACACCTTCTCGTTTTTTCGCTTCTTCCTGTGTTCTCCCAACATTATAACACTGTGATCTCATTTTTATAATTCATTTCAATACACTTTAAGACGATCAAATACCATTCGTTTTTAAGTAAGTAAATATGAAAAGAAGCAATATTATGAGTTTTATGTTCAACTGTGTTTTTGTCATAGTACTAATAAAGTTAAAGAAGCGACGTAAATCTATTATCATGCAGAGCATTTCGACACCTCCGTGGGCAAGAAAATTAAAATAAATTTACAACTTAAATGTTTCTTTAAATAAATGAATTACATATGGTCTGCTAAGTAGTCAAAAACACTGATAATTACATAAACTAAATAAATACGAGGATGAAATGCATGATTCCGTCACCTCTGTGAATACCTGTTTTCCACTGAGTGAAAACGCGTTCAGAAAAGTAAATAAATATGTGCTTTTTCTTTTTTTTTCTGAAAGTGAGTTATACATATTCTGATTCACAGAACAGTTTCTGAAAATATTATTTTCAGAGAAAAATATTTGAAAAGTAAATTTTTGGTATGTTTTATAAAAAGAAACTTAAGGCTGAATATTAAGATTAAAATTTTGTTACTAAATGGTTTCTCAGTAATTGTCTGGAAACAACGTGTATATTGAAAACAAACGAAGTCAAGAACTTTGATTCTGTAGACTGGTTATGATCTGAAACTAACTGACAGACCTATTTGTACAGTAATACCACAACCAATTTAATTTGATAAGGAACGTACTTTTGACTTTGACTTTTTTAAATATAACATTTAATCGCTTACATGTGGTCAGTACTTTTTACTTGGTTTAAATCTCATGACTTTCCAAGTATCGCATGACCGTAAGTTTACTTTCACGGTTAAAAACACATGACGTTGAAAGTACCGTAAGTTTACTTCCACGCTTAAATAAACTTACTAACTTAAATATATGCTTGTCACAAAAAGCTTTGAAATTATTCAGTTAAGCCTTTAAATAAGGAAGCTTGTGCTGTGTGTCACCTCTGTAGTCGTAAAACGTACCTCCAAAGGACCCTGTATTGTTTCCGTGAACACACGAAAATTTCAAATTGAAATAAATCAGTAGAAACAGGTAAAAACGTTTTCAAACTACTGCTCTAATGCTATTCCAGTTAGTCTTCTAAATACAACAGCGTAGTTCCAATTATTTATGTCTAGAAGATGGTTACGTTAAGAATGGCCCGTATAAAGGCTGGATGATAATGATTAGTCTTTCTAACATGAGTTCTTTTCATATTTATAAATTGGTCAGTCGCGGATCAAGAGTCCAACATACCCGCAGTGCCGGTGGCATCGGAGTAGTACTACTCGTCCTGATGTAATTTGTTGTTATTTGTGGCTACTAACATGTAAATATTCCCAATGTGCGCACGCGTACGTGTGTTTCAAAGACAATAACTAGAATACAAAAATAAAATTGTTTACTGTTTTCCTCAGGAAATAAATCTCTCTTAAAATATAATAATATAATTCTTATTATCTAAAACTGTAAATAAAAATTAATCGCAACTCGGACCTATAATTTTTTTTTGACATTAATGTGTTTGTGCAATGGAAAGGGGATAGAAGCATCCACAGAAGTAACGACCTGTGGCTATAAATACTGGGATACTTTTTTGCTTTCTCTCTCTCACTCTCTCTCTCTCTCTCTCTCGACACGTGAGTCGAATTGGTACAATTACCTCTCGTTGCAACATGACTGGCCAACTTTCGCATTCTTGTCACCCACGCGTGCCGCAACATGCCGAAGAAAGTATTTATAAAGGAACAGACGTATTGAAATAGCCACGTTTCCTGTTTCTCTGTTTTTTGTTTCTTTTTGTTTTATGAAACGAAACAGTCGCTTCACATTTAACTTCAGTCAACAAGTTGTAACTTTTTAGCATTTTGTTATTTGCAGCACTCCAACTAGAGCCATCTTAGATTGGATAAAAACCGACTTTCACTTTTTTCTATCTATCCATCTATCTATCTATATATATATATATATATATATATATATATATAATTTGCAAGGATACAAATTATAAATGCATAGATAGGTTAATTGAAATGATTACTGATTACAACAGAGTCTATATCTGGAGGTAAGAAAAATGTATTAATTAACACATTAAAATTTACTATTGTCTTATTGCGTTATAACATAAAATTATTTATTATTTAATTTTCTTTAAATGAAAGAGTCTATTGGTTCGTTTTACATATACTGTATGGTTGCTTGTGTGTAGAATTCCAATGGTTATGTAGACACCAGGCGCGTCGCTCGATGACCACTACGCCGACTATTCACGTCTGCACACACGGACTACGATATCGGACTATTATTGTTTATAAATTTAATTTCAGGTTTCTAACTGGGTACAAATAGAAAATGTGTATTTGGCTTACACAATTCCTGCTTCTTCAAGTGTTCTCGCGTTAATTTCAGAATACCACGATAGGTATTCTGCAACTAGACCGGAAATCTTCCACTGTTCACGAAAAAGCACTAAAATAAGATCTATTTAAATTTACTTGAGTTCTATAATATGGCTACGACTACGATAAACTCGTATCGTCTACCAAAACTACTAAGTCTTATAGAAATAGACTTGTCCTGACACGAAAAACTCGCGACAGTCAGTCAGTACGTCCTTCTATGACAAGACTTCGGAGCGAACTGGCCCATCCGTACTCGGCAGAATACCAACTCAAATAAATTTTAGACCGTCTGATAGTTGGAAAATCTAGCAACGTCATAGACGTTCACAGTGATAGACAGACTTCAAGTTAAAACTCTGTCCGATTCTGCAAAGGCCTGTCTAGATTTAAGCTACAAATTTTATTACCCTCTAGGAGATAACGAAATAAAAGAACAGATTTCATTAAAAAAAAAATGAAAATAATACTTTTGGAGAATTGAGTATATGGAAAATGTAGCTTACAACAATGAGAACACCCTGTCCAGGTTTCAAAAAGAAATGACAATTATCAACGAAGTTATTAAATAAAATGTGAATCACACGCGCACCCGCGCACTTACACACAAATATTTCAATTGACATAAAAGAATACAAAATTATGAATATTTTGACATAATACACGTTTTTATCCATACCTTAATTCAAAACTTATGACTACTTTACAAATAAAAGAACAAAATCAATTTATAACATGTCTATGGCCGTCAGAGAATGTGTTACAGCATTAGTATCCGTATCATATGAATCTTAACTCCTCAATATATAGAAAAATTTTTTCCCTCTCCTCTGCTATAAGAAGTTAACACTTCAAAATTTTGTCAATATATACCTCCGCTCTTAATTAATTTTACGGAGGTAAATCCTAGCCATAATTGCCACTGCGTACACCCTATGTCTCGGGATTCTCTCACACTACTTTCCGTATTTCTCCCAATCCCTATAATCGACTACATAGATTGAGAAAGAACAAAGTATATATTCAAAGCCCCAATTCAATCAAGGCATAATTGTTCATAGTTTTTCGCCTTAACGCCTGCTCAAAAATATAAAAACTGGTACCAAACAGAAAAAACCAATTAAGCTAACAATTTGAAAAAATACAAATTTTTATGCGTATTCAGATTTTTAAAGTCGAAGTATCTAATTGTAGTCATTTATATCAAATTTTCATAATAAACGATACAGTTGAATTTTGATTAAAATTTAATTTAGTCTGACACGAAGCTGGATTTTTACAATTCTTACAATTTTTGATCACTATTTAGGACCCTGGCATCCAAAATTTTTGAAAAATTCGAAAACGAACACTATATTTGGATTGTGGTTAACATTCTCTTTAATTTGACGTCCCATATGGATGTTTGTAATTTTTTCACAATTTTGACTCTCTCACATTTTGCCACTCGCCTCCCTATTTTTCGGACGATCAGTCTCAAAAACAGTAGAGCTCAAGAGACTGACGTTTGTTATTGTACGTAAGCTCAATCTGTCAAGGGTAAACGTATGACACAAGTTTTACGAATAACAGTTAATGCATTCAAAAGTTATCGTGAGACATGCCACAAACAGATAGGCAGATAGACAAATATCAAACAGTCGAGTTAAAACTGAGAACTCGCTTCGCTCATTCAGTAATAGTACACTCTAATGTCTAGCTTAATTTTAAGCTGATTTAGTAAGCCGGTTCTCTGTGTAAGTAACTGTTACTTATTTAGTAGTAAACAGTGTCCCAAACACGTGGTTGCTTCGTTTGAAAACGGTCACTGAAAGTTTTTCATCACAATACTAGTGGTAACAAATAATCATAACCTAAATTAAGCTAAAAACGAATAAATGAGGACACAGATTTCAGGTCAACGATTTATTCACTGATTATAGGCCTACCAGTAATCATTTAGCAGCGTCAATCATGTGCGTTATCAGTGCAGTCATTGTTCTTACCACTTCCCCGCTGATATATAAACTGTTAATTAATACACGCCAGATGTTTCGCTCGCCATATGTTAATTACGAAAAGGAAGATAAATAATTAACATATAAAAAACGCATAAAGAGAGCCAGCGCGCGCGTAAATCTAAATTCGCATTAAAAGTCTCTGTTTGTAATTGCTATCGTATTTGTGTTGGTACTTTGTTCACACGTACAGTAGGCAAGTAACCTACATTTACTGGTCGACGCTTCTTCGCTTCGCTTTGGCTAACTCCTCTCACTTTTCGTTCTCTGCCAATTCTTCCCACCATCTCACTCATTCAAACTCTCTCATTCTTTTTTTACTCTCTCACTCTCTCTCTCTCTCTCTCTCTCTCTCTCTCTCTCTCTCTCTCTCTCTTACACATAGTCCTTTTAACGTACAAATGCATAGGCAGATAAGTATGCTTATAAATGGCTCTGTACTTACAAATTTTTGCTATGTAGTTACTGTGACAATCAAAAAAGGCAGCCCAACAGAGCAGTGCGGCCTGTCTGCTCCGGTTTACAAAACTACAAATTCTGTATTAGTTTTTGCTTACGTAAGTTAAGCTTGTAAAAATATTAACTTAACCTTTGAACACGCTGCCAGTGCATTGTACAAATTGACCTTAAAAATCATTCATTTCGGTTATACCCAGCACGAAACAGAACTGTGAATAAATACAGGAGACTAAATTAGTAGAGAAATTTTGCCACTAGCTGGCGGAACCTGAACTTAGGTGATATCGGAAAACATTTGTATTCATTCACTTATGACGTCGTAATGTAGATTCTGAAAATTAATAATTACACTACCCCTAGGAAGAAAACTACTTACCCGCAAAAGTCTGTTTTTGTAAATCTATAGCGGATAAAATTCTATGATGTAGGAATTTTCTTTGTTATATTTTTTTGTAGCCTAAGATTATTAAAAGAAAAAGAAGAGTTAACCTGGAAGCCACTGTGTGGAAAGAATTTTTTTTTTTAATTAGAAACGTGATCCCGTCTGTCTCATGATGTATTCTTTTTATAAACGACTGAAACTGACCAAAAGAAAAACTGTTCATACCTAGCGAGTTTCTAAAATATGATAAAAGTCCTTGTCATCTTCGTTTGACAGACGATGTGGATGAAAGTAAACATCTTACAAATTTATTACACACATTTGAAGATATAGCATTTGTTTCAAGACCGTCAACGTACCCACGTTATATCAATTTTTGATTATAACTTATTGATTATAAGTTATAAGCTTTTGAACAGTTCAGCGTAAAGATTCTCGGTTGAAATTAATTATGTCTGTTACAACATTTGTCCATCGATCTCTTTCGTCGTATGCTTTTTAATTTGTAGGCTTGCCTCTTAACCGTTTCAGACGTTTGAGAAACGGCAACGCACGATAGAGTTCACAAGAATACGATGCAGTACAACAGATAAAATAATGTCTTACGAGCCTGAGGAAGGGTGCTGAAGAGATACACAAAAACGATATACATCACTTGCTCCAGGAGACGGTATACGTGCCTATTCCAGAAGGTTACGTAGAACTACGCACACTTTGTAACTTTGAAAACGTGATGCTGTGATAAATACTCATAATTTAAACGGAATAGGCCTACAAAGGTTTCCAGCAGATGTGTTGTCTCATACCGTAAGTATTCAGTAACGAGCGCCCGGGTGAGTCCAGTATACAATCGTCTGCCACATACGTGGGATAAGATCATAACGTAATACGGACACATCTTTCGTTTGCGTAACACGTTTACGTAACAAACGTCTGTTCGCAAGGGTTAACAAGTTTCAAGCTACCTCTGCTGTTCGCGTCGTCTGTTAGTAACTACTGAAACTCACCAGTCTTCCGAATCTGAGGATCTACAAAAATCCTACATAAATAATATCATTCTCAACCTATTAGAAATAAATCCTCATGCTTACTACATGTCCACGATCGCTGCTTACCGCTTTTGTACAAGCAAACATTGCGGTAAACTATACGAAAGGCGTTCGGAATTATACCACTTAGATAATTTGGCTCATCTTTTACCACAATTATGTTACTTTGTCAGCCAACTCGACCTTAACAGTAGCCACATTCGTTTCAACATGCTATCTGTTCAGTAACACTTAATTAATGACCGAGATCACCTATCTTGTTAAAGTCTTCTCATACCACAAGACTAAAATATAAGAGAATAGCCCAGTGGCACAAGGGATACAACAAGGATCTTTAATGCGATAGTTTCCCCTTGCCAACCTCATCCACGGCGTTGACCTTGATAGGTTAGTATGCCTTTTGGAGCAGTTTTCCACTCCAAGGGCTAGAGGGTGCCCTACCTTCTATCCCCTCATCAATCCTCCTTAGAGGATGCTGGCACTTATTCCGGAGATACTCGGTCCCTGCGTTCGTCAGCTGCTAGGTAAACAAACGTTGTCCCGCTCTTCACCTCGGGGAAGTGAGAGTCAGATATTTTCCTTCCACAAATTTAAGACCATAACGGCATTTCCCAGACTCTTCAGAACTTTTAGCAGTGTTGGCGGAATCAGAAAAACGTTTACACATTATGGTGGAGAATATTGTGAGAAAGAGTTAAGGAATGAAGACAGATGTAGTAAAAAGCTAAACTGATGAGAACTGGCAATAACGAAGACTTCGTTAACATATCCTTGGAAGGAAAAACTATAGAGTAAGTGAACACGTTTAAGTATTTGGGAAGTAGGCCTACAGTTACATGGAATGGAAGATGTTTGAAGTACGGAAATCAAAGTATATCTTTGGGTAAGAGAGCAAGGTAAAAGCATTACTGACAGCAAGAAGTATACCGATTGAGATGATAAAGAGATCTGAGATTTGCTAAATATTTTATCTGGAGTGCGGTGTCATATGGTAGTGAAACACAGACCATCAAAAAAAAAAGAATAGAAGTACCTAAAGAAATGGACTGATAGAGTCAGAAACATTGAAGCATTGACAAGAATATGAGAGGAAAGAAAACTGCTGAACGTAATAGAAAGAGAAAAAGTCTTGGTTGGGGCACGTATCGCGTAAGAACTGCTTGCAGTTAAGGGTCATGTAGGAAAGGTGAAAGGAAAGATAGGAGGGGGAAGAAGAAAGCTTGTAATGCTTGATGACATCAGAAACGTAAGGAGTTATAATCAGCTGAAGTCAAATACAGGACCGAGAAAAATGGAGAGCATCCAGTTGAAACCTGTCGTAGACAGTGTTCCTGATGGTGGAGGGGGGGAGAGAGAGAATATTAATAAATCATAATAAAATGTTCGAAAATTCCGAAAAGTATTCTCAAATTGAAAAATAATATTCTTAATTAAAAACTAACAGCCTGAATCATAAGAACTAATGATTAAAAAAAGTATAAACTATTTCAGTATACAAGGAACCCATTATTATAATAACATTATAATTATTACTGTTAGCACTATGTTCATTAACAAACAATAAAATAATTCCTAAGGTAATGAAATATTCATGATATGTATAATCAGTATTACTGATTCTAAGATTTATATTTAAATTCATTTTCGACATGAAATATTTCCATAGAAACTACTTCTTTTTTTCAGCCTTAACCACAGTACTGTGGTCACTAACGTATACCACCTCACGTTAGCGCACTCGATTTTCACTGATGATGGCAGTCGATGACACTGCCGAAACGTCTGGTTTTGCAGAAAACGGCCAAACAGCCCGGGAATTTTAACAACAAACTACTTCTTTGTTGCCGATAACGTAGTACACACATACAAAATTATCCCCTCCCCCTTCAACTATCATTTTCGTTTATAGAAAAGTAACCCCTCCCCTTTCAACTACCCTTTTAATTTATAGATATTTCATCTACCTTTCTACAGTGGATTATTATGACCTTCTTTTCAGGTTACATTATTTATCAAAACTAAGTACTTTACTCTCTGCTGCTAAATCAAAAACCATGACGTTTCTAGGTAAACGTCCCATTAGAACAAAAATTGTGGTAGACAATCAAACTTTGGAATAAGTTTGTGATTTTAATTATCTGGGATATAACATCTCATACAACGTTGATGCCGATTGGGTTAATAAACTATCAAAGTTTAGATCCATCTGTGGGACAATTCATAGAAATTTACGAAATAAAACTCGGAAGGAAACCCGTATGAAATTTTATAAAACAGCAGCTGTTCCGACATTCCTTTACGCAAGTGAGACATGGACTCTCGGTAAAGGGGAAGAAAGGAAAATTCAGGCTGCCGAAATGAGATTTCTGAGAAGTGTCCAAGGATTCTCCTTTCTGGATAGGAGAAGAAACATAGACATTAGACAAGACTTAAAGATCCAGTCTTTAAATGAGACGATTAAGGAGTATAAGAGGAGATGGTGTGGACATGTGGCCCGAATGCCAGATATCAGATTGCCAGTGGCAGCTCTCAAGTACAAGCCGAGTGGACGGAGGGATGTTGGTAGACCGAGGAGGAGATGGGTTCCGGAACAGGCCAACTAGGGCCTAATCCCTGTAGTGAAGATGATGATGATGAACTACTCGTACTTTACTCTTGTTAAAACATAAAACGTTGCAAGTAAACTACCCCTTTCCCTTAACCGATCTTCACCAAAATCAATAGGCCTTGAGTCCTCTACAACTGAAGCACATATGCAAAACATTATTTGATTCTGTTTGAATTTGCGGCAGTTATCGTTCGCCATAGAAAAAATTCTACATATAGATACACAGACACTTTTCGAAAAATTATTTTTCTTCATGTTTTGAGGTACAATCTGAGTACAATCAGAATCAGCCCTTATCCCGAACATAATTTTTTTCACCACCACCATACTTCCATTTCCTTATGGAACATGGAAGTAAAATTAGGAGAATGTTAATAATAAAAATTATTTTAACATTGTAGTGATTAAAATCAATGACCTTAAATATTTTCAGAAACAAAATGCTTTAAACACAAATAATTACAGAACGTACTGTAGTCTCTGAGATGTCCGTCTGACATTAAGAAACAGCTACAAAGCATTCAGATCTTATCAAAGCTTAATGCAGATTATACAGATTAATCGGTGACTAGCATTTTGACGTGTATCGTATCGATAGACAAGCGTACTAAATGCATGAATCACTATTCGATCTGGCAGGGAAACACTCAACAAAGACGTTACATCGATTAACAAAACCTTAGTCACCGAGTAGCCTACCATGATACGTGCAGGAAGCGAATCGCCGTGTCATACATAATTTAAACACAACCAGTATTGCAACAGTCATGGATTGCCGGCTTCGGACGCAGAAAACTTCATTTGCTCCCTTTTGTCACATGTTTTATAAAAAGTTGTCTCAGTGACATAACCCCATGGTTATTGTTAAGTAAACCTATTGCCATTTAATAGGTCCGACAAACGCTCCAGGTAGCGACAGTTTTTGACCAGTTGATTCTTCCTCGTGAGGTAACAACTTCACAATGAAGATAACTTCGAACTAAAATATTTCAGTATAGTTAACGTAAAGAATAGGGTCGTCTTCGAACGTGGCCAGGAATATATTTTGGGAGGATCTCTCAGCAAAGCTCAACGTAACTGAAATGTCTTGAAAATGTAAAAATGAAATTATTTTGGTTACATAAAACGAAAGTAAATCTTGTACAGTAGTGCGTTGGTTAATGGTAATCAATTACCCGGTACATTTCTCGGACAGGTTAAACAAAACTCTCGCTCAGGTAATGAGGCTTTCGAATAATCACATGAAACCACACCCAAGATTTTGTCCCCACAAAATTAGTTCGTGATTTCCGTAAAATCATAGTGACTAGAGGATTAGAATGCTCTCTGAAACGTAAAAAGCGTTATCGTTCGATTTTCCGCTAAACATGATCCACACTACTGGTTTTCTCCTCAGTGTCTACTTGATCTTTGAAGTTAAGTTATTTTAGTGTTAGAAGAGAAAGACTACATTCTTAACCAAAAATAAATTGACGTTATCTTTATTTTTCGGCGTAGCACGTTTTGTTTTTTCTCAGCCCGAATGTTTCACCCACTTTAGGATGAGGAATCCTCAATGGCTCGACAGAGACAGAGTTAAATGTCTTACCCCACCATTAGAAATATGTCTTGTTTTCAGGGCCGTCACACTAGGCTGCATGCGTCCGTATTGAATTTTACCTGACACGCCTGAATTTTTAGAATTTTCTCACATTTTTGATCCTACATTTTTGGCCCTGTGGTCAAAAATTTTGAAATTTCGAAAACTGTTTACTATATTCAGATTCTGGTTAAAATTTTCTTGAATTTGATATACTGTATGAAATTTGCAATTGTATCACTTTTTGGGCCAAGATGTATAAATTTTTTTAATTTCCAAAAATTAACACTACATTCAGATCTCAGTTAAAACGGCTTTTAATTTGATTCGCCACATGAATTTTTACGATTTTATCAAAATTTCCACCTACTTTTTGGCCCCCAGTGTCCCAAAACTTTGAAATTTTGAAATATAAACACAAATTCATTTTTTTTGTTAAAATTTCCTTTCATTTGATACTCCACACGGACTTTATTATTTTCCAAAATTTAGACCCCTCATATTTTTCATTCCTACACCCCTATGTTTGGGGAGATCAATTTCAAAAACAATACAGTTCTGTAGGGTAAACGTATGGATACTGATGCCAAGTTTTACGACAATCGATTGATGAATTCAAAAGTTATCACGAGACATGCTCCAAATAGATAAGCAGGCCGACAAATGACAAACAGTCGAGTTAAAACTGAGAACTTGCTTAGATCGTTCAATAAGGGTTAGCTGTACCTACCTGATTGTCTTCTCTGACTCATGGAAGACTAGCTAATTAAAGTTTCTATTTACAATTTTTGTTTTTGAAAAAGATCATTCGTCTGTTGCCAGTGTAACAGCGGGAGGGCAGTGCGAGAATTCGAATAAAAATACTTAGATCTGTTTAATATTTATTTGGGTATATTTGTTTAATTATGTCCTTTACACTCTTTTCTGAAGTCAGTTGTCAATAATCATGTTTTCAGTCATCGCCACTAATGTCATTATTGAGGACTTCGTCGGTTAATCCAAGATAAATATTTTCACAATACGATTTAAGTTTCATTGGAATCATCGCCACAGTCGTTCATATAGGTCTACATTTTGTTATAGGCCTTTGTCTGATCCAACAAATAGCATTGTTCTGTTAAAGTAACTGAACTCTTTTGTCTGTAAAAATAACAAAACAAATCGAAACGAAACTGAAAAACAAAAGTTGAAGTAAAGAAAGAACTTAATTTAAAAGACGATTCAGCTGAATTTGTAGGTCAGTCTCCCGCATTAAGTTCTAATGACACTTCTCAGTCCTATCCATGATATCTCTGACCTGGAAAACATTACTTCAATAGCAGTTTTTCAATAAAGCAAATATATAAAAGTTGTGTCAGGTACCTACATCTAATCAGTACTCATTTTTAAAATTTATATAGGCCTACACTATTTGCTGATTTGGTGACCCCAGGCTCTGTTTGATGTGGTCGCCCGTGTCGGGTGCACATTTCCCACATATGGTAGCGGTGGTTCTGGTTTTTCCTTATTTTTAACGTAATTCAAATTAAACGTCAATGAAAAAACTTAAACGTGTGATAAACTGAAAAACAATGTTATTATCAACAGTGGAAACGAACGAGATAGGCCTAACTGTTACGACTGTTATTACGAACGAGATAACTGTTACCCAGAGTACTTTTTAAATGTCAGTAGGCCTGCTTCAGGCATTTTTTATACAGTGGTCAGTGTGTGATTTAATTTTTTTGTCATATTAACGGGTATTGTGCGTTTTTCATTCTAGTGTTATGGATAAATGTATTACGTCTGAAAATTTCCCGGAAATAACACTTTTAAATATGGCTGTTCGATTGTCGGGAACACTGGCTAGCCCGTAAAAACCAGTACTTAACATAAATAGCATTTGAACTAATTGAACTGCTTAAAGTACCAAAACATCTTTTAGCAGATTTCCGATGGTTCGCTCCTCAACTCGTCTTGGATACGCATTGCAACTTGGAGGAAGACTGCATCAAATTACACGAACGATGACTGTACGCATTCCAACGGTATTGCGTTCTTACAAATCGAAAGTAAAAGGAAATAGCGGAAGACCAAGACCAAGGCAGAGCCGGATTCGATCAATTGCAGTCCGTATGAGATTTGTACAAACCACACTGATTATGACATAATAACAAAAGTATGGAAACTACACAACTGCAGTATTAAAGACACTAAAATCGCGTAATTTTCAGGTAAAGTGTTCAAGAATTCTGACTTAATAACATGGTTAACAAAATACTGACTAACGTTTTCTTAGACTTAACCACACGTCGTCTTCTCGCTGGTTTATATCGTAGTATTTGCTTTGGTACTCTGTTTTCTCTCCGTCTTTCTTTGTAACTTTTCCTTCCGTTATTTATTTAATTAAGAAAGTTGTGTTAGTGGTTATAATTACAAACAGAATTATCACTGTTGCAGACCACTATACAAAAAGTATTCCGATTAGCGCTTTCAAGCTTCACAGCTCATCGTCAGATCGGAAATCTGATCGGACTTCCGATCTGACGATGAGCTGTGAAGCTTGAAAGCACTAATCGGAATAATTTTTCTATAGTGATGTGCAACAGTGATAATTCTGTTTCCGTTATTTATGTTACCTATGTCCGAATATTTTCTTTTACGTCTTTTCTTCTTGTTCTATCTATTCTTATGTATTCTTTCACCCATCTTAAAAATGCTAACGTGAGAGGTCTCAATTTGCTATTCTATTCATCTGCAGTAGTCCAGGTTCCATTTTCATACACCAAAATAGATGAAGCCATTATATTGTAGAATGTAAATTTAGGGTCCTTCTTAACTTTGTTCTTTTGTGATCTGTTTACTACCCTCAGTATATGTTGAAATTTACTGAGTTTGTTTTGTATCTCTTTGAGATTCTTGTTGCTAATAATGTAACTGACTGTTAATTACCTTTTTTTTTTTGTATTTAAAGGGTCCTAATTCTGTAAAAGCCATAATTTTAGTTTTATGAAGGGGCCGTCCTCGTATTTTAAACTTCACAGATTAAACTTAATTTACGAACTGCTTGTTAAAATGTATTTCCATTTTCTTGGACAGTCACTAGGTCACCTGCAAAGTGGAGTTTATGCTAGCGTACATTGATAGTTTGAGGCAAGTCTGTGTTCCATCTTCTCATCATGAAGGAATTGTATGGCCGCAAAGGCAGTTTATAGCTAAATTTTATTCGATAAAAGAGGATAGCAAAAGGTATTAACATTTTTCATTAACTCCAATCTCAACTATTATAGAGATAGGCTGGAGTCCTCATAAACACTTCCAGAAATAGGAAAACGCTGTAGAGACAAAAAGAGAGAGATAGATAGAAGGAAAGGGGGGAGAGAGAGAGAGAGAGAGAGAGAGAGAGAGAGAGAGAGAGAGAGAGAGAGAGAGAGGCTCTAATGTTAACAATTTCAAATTTCCTTTCTTGGACGGATTTTCACTGCGGCAATTACGCATTGTCTCTACGAGAGATTACAATTAACCGCAGAGAAGGCAGTAGGTGCAAGAGGAGGTGGTACTGTATAAGATAAGCTGGTATTTGTACGTGTGCCCATTTCGCATTGCATAATAACTTACATAATGTAAGTAAGGGAGAAAGTCTGTATGACCTTGAGTGTAGCAAGTTACTTCATAGCCGGCTTCGCTTCCTTTCGCTCGTGTCCGCAACGCTACATGTGAGAACGCTTACACGTACTGTATTGCCACACACCTTACCTACTTCCTACAGTCTTCTGCTCGGCTCACTTATAACTTATTCTTTTTACTGCTTTTGGTCATCGCCGCCGCTACTCTTGTCCTCGTTTCTAGTTCCCACAAAAGCTAGCTAATTCGCAGACGTCGGGAAGGCATAAGAATTCACATGGCGTTACTCAACAGCTGACTTCCGTTAGGCACTAGCAATCTGCTGCTGCCCGCGTAGGAACCAGAAACGTTTGCCGCCGGTTTCTTCGAACGCTGTAAATGGCGAGGGCAACTCGGTGCTTCGCAGCGTCTACCTTTTCGCTACAATGTTAAAACGTCTGTCGGGATTTACGACGCCAATTTTCTTTTTAAGTTCAGTACGTGCTTTTTTTAACATTTGTACAAGACACAACTAATTTTTAAGAATGTGTAAAATCAGACTCAAATCAGTTTTAAAGACCGTTAAGTAGTACTTAATAAAAGTCGGTTTTATTGACTTGACAACTATTTACACAGCGTCATTATGAAAAGAATGCACATCTGCTTTAATGTAATGGCTCCCATGTATACCACCGAAGTAGCTTAGGAGTAGGCAGGGTAGGCTGTTTAATGTGAGCCGTACGGCATACAAGGAAGTCAGTGTGGCCAGCACTACGCTTCAGCCGCCCATTATTATCCCGAGGATGTTATCCCAGGTACTCATTTTCAACAGGCTGTGTCGACCTGGGGTCTGAAAAACGCACCTTGATTTTTATGGTGCGGGCCCGGAAATCGAACCAGGGACCTCTAGATTAGTAGCCAGGTGCCATACCCATTGGTCTACTGAGCCGCCTTCTACACCTGCTTTAATGCCTTCTGAAAAACCGTTATTAACAGACTCCCTAAGTCGAAAAAAATCAATATGCGGCTATTGTCGGTCGAATGTCCACGTAAATAAATGCGATCTTCACAAACTGCAGTGTGTAAACGGATAGGATTAAAGCCCTGTCGACGTGTATATATTACTGCAAATCGCAAGTGTTATAACTTTCTTTTATATAACAAGTACATTATAATAAAACCTTAAATGTCAACAAAATATTGATAAAGTAACCGCTGTATGTCTTAGTATACTTTATATGCCTAAACATGCCCAAGAGTATTTAAGAGAAGGAGGTACCTAAACCCAATCAAACAGTTCACAGTTCACGCGTGTATAACAAACAAATAAGTCTTGGTTAATTAGAATTTTTGGTACTTAACATGCCTGATAACCCTGTAACAACCAAAGTTACTACATATCTGACTTTGTGCGCGCAGGTCTTAAATACAACTTTCGCTAAACGATTACATAAGTTTAATACGTAAAACGAAAACTTCATTTGCTCCCCTCTGTACGATTTTGGTTTACAAAAACCGTTGTAATTTCTGCTTTGGCTAGTTTGAAAGGTCTTAAGAAAGTCTTAAGATCTACAGATGACGTTCAAACGTTTTGTTTAAGGGTTTCCTCTCTTAAGTACCTGAAGAGCTGACAGCGTCTCCTAGTTTTTGTACCAACTTTTAGTCTACTCCTTACACCGGATGGCCTGATATCAAGAAATAAAATAAAAAACTTATATTCCAGAAATTTGAATTTCTAATATTTACTTCCTCATACAATTCCGCTAATTCTTATTATTTTGTTAGGTTACTCCCGATTTCATGCCTTAACTTTAAAACGAATAGTAGAAGTTTCTGCCTCTGCCGACAAGTATGATGGTCGGAAGCTCTCGATGTAATAATGTGTTCTTAAAAGTGCGGCACTTTCCGACACCGTATTTGTGTACCATTCATATTGCACCGTTAGTAAGATGAGGTTATCGTTGTGAGTCCAAGTTAAAGCAGCGCTGCCACAATTAGTATTAACCAAACATAACTGCGTGGAGTAAGTCAAGGATCTATACTATCTCCGCTTTTATTCAACATCCACTCGGAAGGTATTTTTAGAGAAGCTTTAGATGAATGTGATGTGGGAATCTCGCAGAACGGTGAAAGAATAAATAATATACGTTACGCGGAAGATACCGTCATATTCGCAGATAGCTTAGAGGGGCTGCAACAACTAATGAATAGAGTGACAGAAAGCAGCCGTAGATATGGTCTAGATATCAATGTTAATAAAACGAAGCTAATGATTATATCTAAGAACAAGTTCACAAACTGCACCCTTAATATAAACCAAAGGCCAGTTGAACGTGTAAGCCAATTTACATATCTTGGTAGAATAGTCAATAAACAATGGGACCACTCTCAAGAAATAAAGAGCAGAATTAAAAAGACAAGAGCAGTGTACACTAGAACGAGGAGTTTATTCAAAAGTCACGATTTAACAATAAACACAAGGATGAGACTTCTACGCTGCTACGTATTCTCGGTCCTCTTCTACGGTGTAGAATCTTGGACTTTGACTGAAGCCACAACTAAAAATTGGAATCTTTCGAACTGTGGCTTTACCATAGAATACTGACCATTTCATGGACAGCACATATCACTAATGTTGAAGTTCTTAGAAAGGTGAAGAAAGATAGGGAAGTTATTAACACTGTGAAGATAAGAAAGCTTCAGTATCTGGGACATCTCATGAAGAAACAAACAGAGATTTTACTTATTGCAATCCATACTACAGGGAAAAGTACTTGGAAAGAGAGGAGTTGGGCGACCGAGAATATCATGGCTAAGAAATTTAAGGACCTGGTTTGGCATTAATATAACTGACTTATTCCGTACAGCAGTGCAGAAAGTTAAAATAGTCTGTGTGATATCCAACATCCGAAACGGCTAGGAACTATCAGAAGAAGAACCATAACTTAATCATCTTCAATGCAGCCGTCATGTCGTGTCATCGTTATCCCCGTCGTGTCATCGTTATCCCCGTCGTGTCGTCGTCATTCTGCTGTCGGTGTAGCCGTTGTGTAATCACGTGCATAAACATGCCAACAGTGTAACTACACTAATGCGAGATAAAAAATTAATTACGACTGGTAACTGTTGCTTTTATGCCGACGGGTAACTGTTTAAATGAGGGAGCTATACTAGGTATGTCATTAACATTTACGAGTAAACAAGTTTATGTACAAACTGTTGTCTCATTATTCTTGAAATTTATCTATAAAAACCACTGCATAATCGTAACACTTCACACAATTACAGTGACGCAAAATGCCATTAAACTCCTGAAGTTCCACATTCATGAAGGGTCAAAGAAGAATAAGCAGAATCGCTGGGGTTTTGCACTCAGTTATCACGGGTCGTTTTATCTCGAGTCGGTTTTTTTCTCGATGCAGCTGATCGATGGTAAAATTTTCTTCCGACGTCATACTACACTCATTCAGTTTCGTAATATGACTGCTGTACATTCCTTACTGAACTACCGTAATTATTATGAAAGTTTACAATGTATAATTATGTAGATACTAAAATACGCTAACTTTATAAAACGGGAAGTATACAAGAAACGGGAGATGCGATACGCGTTCATTGTATGACAGTGACTCAACAGAGCTCTGTCCCAGTTCCTTAATGTAAAATCTGCAGTAAGCTACGAATAATCCAATACGTCACATAAAGTACATGTACTGAAAATTGTGTCTGTATTGATAAGTACAAAACAGAGCGCAGTGCAGGAGGTTAACTGTTCTCCCACGATCGGTTAGTTCCTTTCTCTACTTCACTAACACGCTGCCTTTAGGCTCAGTTTCCTCACGTTGGTATCTAGTTATCATAAATATTAGGTAACAATATGGTAACTTAACATTCAACGGTATTATAAATTAAGGCTCTCGGCTCCAGTAAGCATTTACATTCTCTTTTTATATTCACACGAGTTGTTCTCCTACGAACATGGTAACGTATCACTGTTGTGATCACACAGTCAAAATTTATGTTAATTTCATCAAACGCATCAAATACGAAATCTGAAATTTATATAGTGATTTTAGTTGCGCTACGAGCATGTGAAACGATAATAAGGTGACTGTGTCCGACTGTGAAGGAGGTAATGAAATATATTTTATCTCAAATCCAGAGTGTCGTGTTTGAGAACTAATGTTAGGTACGTATCCTCTGAGAGGTTCAGGAGCATTAGCTGTAAGGAGTTCACATAACTGGCACGATGCTGTAATTACTACTTTAATTTGAGAATACTGTGGTCTGAGAACTTTCTTAGACCACTTGTTGTTCAACTGTTCTACATTTATCTCTATGCAAAATGAATCCGTCTTTTATTATATTTATTTCAAGAATACCTTATTCACATAGGTATGTTCTCCAACAGGGAGTAAACTTACGAAAATTTATTCCGATTTCCATGGGCACTAGAATCTTATGATATACATTTATTTACTAAATTTATTCCTTTTTTCTTTTTAATAGGCCACAGCCTGTTGTATCAATCATTGATCCTCTCCTTCGGAAACAGTTGGCCATTCATTTTCTACTGAAGGACTTCCTTTTGTTCTTCTGTAGTCATAGGAGACCTCGATCTTTTCACTAATCTCCTTTCCCCTATCCTGTCAATGTGTTTGTTTCGCAGTCTTCTTCTATTTCTGGTCCAAATGACAACGTCCTGGACTTCGCACATGCTTCTGATTTCTACATTGAATATTCTTTCTCGAATTTTTTTATCCTGTATAGTTCTAAAAACTTTCATTACATTCGCATTCAGTTTTTATTCTTATCTTGAGCGTCTTCGTTTGTCATGTGTAACATAGCTACACAACACGTGCCGGTACTCAGTTATTTACATTTCTCACTGCATAAAACGCGTTTTAAAATTGGAATACGGTAATGTGCTCAGCAGGTTCGAGATGGGACCGGGTCGAGGTAAGTTTACCTTCGATAACGGTTGAGGATTTCAAATCATTATGCGCTTTCCCACGGGTCAAATCGCGTACAAAAATTACTCGTACATCATCGTTCAGTGATGATATTCATCTGGCACTCGCCTTACGTAATACTGGTCTCGGTTTCCTTGTGGCTGCAGGTAACGGGCGATAACCGTAAGTGATGTTCCTGCATAACTGTATTCCAAACACGTTTTAAACTTTCATTAGACGTCGTGTAGCCTACCTGTCGCTGGAACGTTACGACAGGGGTTTCTTCATCAAGCTTGGACAACAACTAAAAGCAGCGCTTACTTGTACGCAACGTAGGCTATATCGTGTCGTATTTATAGATTCATGTGTCTGTACAGAATAAGTATTTCCGTACGTGTGGGCTGAAAGTTCACAGGCAGGTCAAACGAGACGCATAATTAAAGCAGTATTATGTCATTATATAAGCAGGTAATTGTTCAGATTACATTTAATAACAATATTTTTTATATGTGGTTCCACAAAAATCTATGTTATATGATTGGTTACTATTCTGCATTTTTATGGTTGGAATAAATCTTATAATTTTTTCGGTTTTGCTTTATCATATGACTGGATTTTCAAAATCCTTAAAATTCGTGTCACCGTAATATTTTTCATACAGAAAGTGTTGGATAGATATTATTTAATAAAATGTTCGACTTTTATTTATAATTATCATCATCATCTGCAAGAATTAAACCAAGGATGGTTTGTTCCGGTCTCAACAGGCAAAGTCTAAAGCTGGTCACTCCAGCGCTTCCTCGCACGTCCCACAGAGATGCGTCAGTCATCCATTCGGTAAAGATGTTCCCACCAATTCAGCCGATACTGGGCAATTATGTCGAGTAAACTCAAAATACTCAGTTCCTGCCGTAGGCCTATATCTGTTTCTTCTATGATCATGGAGAGTATACCCTGCCACGTGCCTGAGAAATCTCTTTTCAGCAGCTTGGATAAGACTGGCCTGACCTTTCGTTAAAGTCCAATTATCAGACCCATTAACAAGTGTGGGAAAGACTATCCATCACCTTGTAGAATTTTAGGGGTGTTTCTTTGCTTGCTGACTTAAGAGTTCACCTGATGGTACCGCATATAAGGTTGACCTTATGCAACTTATTCACAACGTCGTTGCTTGTATTATAAGACACACTGTAGCCCAGGTATTAAAAATTGCTAACTTGTTCCAGGACAGTGCCATCTATAACAATTTTTGTCCGTACGGGATCAGTTCGACGAAAAGCCATCACCTTGGTCTTAGTGTGGATATTTGTAATCCAGAGGCTTTGCAGATTCGATTTAACAAACGTATACCCATCTGCAACCTCTTTTCCGAGTCCGACAGAATAGCCTGATCGTCCGCAAACAACAAAGTGTCAAATACAGAGTGACCAACCATAAAGTGCTCCGGAAGACATCTGCCAGTTTTGTATGACATCGTCAATATGTAAATTAAAAGTAGAAGGTGATAATGGACACCCTTATTTTACTCTGCAATTCATCAGGGCAACTCTAGGAGCTGTTCTCGGTTTCCCTGCTTCAATTAAGATTATATTTTCCACATAAAGACTCTGTATAGCTCTAACTGGATGTTGTGGGATCCATTTCCTTGCCATTATTCATTCCCTTTCCTTCCCTTTACTTATTTATTATTAATTTTATTATTCCATATTTCTATAAATTGACGTTTAATAATTCCTTATTGTTATGACGTTTTTAGTTTTCTAATTTTCATGTCGTCCTTATAATGTCTCATCAGCTTTGTTTTCTTAAATTTCAGGACTTTAAATTGGAATCCTAAGGCAGTAACAATTTATCCGGTGTTTCTGCTTGCTTTATACTTTCCAGTCGAATGGATTTCCTAGTTCAGTGATTATTTTATACGCGATTTCCGTAATACAGTAATTTACGCATTTGGTAATACACTTATAAATTAAAACCCAAGGAAAAACGTGCAGCTTTTGTAGTCTCTGCGAACAGAACACAACAGAAGGTAGCCGCCTGTAGCGTGGTATACAATTCTCTTGATTCCATGCGCAGATAATTTTACATTTTAATAACAAAGCAATATTTTTAAAACGCTTACACTACGTATGCGTGTCATGAGTATAATATGTGCACTTAACACAACATGCACAAGTACGTAACAAACTCACAGGAAACAACGCACGTGACAACAAGAGCTAGCGCGGGACTTGTATCATTATACGAACGTTAATTACATCTGTCACTGCATAGCCTACATTGTACATTGTACATCATACCTCGTGAAACGTATGATACAACTTTTTACCTGGATCTTATCATGGTTTTCTTTTGAAAATCACAGACATGCAAATCACGATTGACTGTTACAACGACAGCTTCTTTTTTATATAGCGTTTATTATTATAATTACGTACAAATAAGATACTTGATTGCCCGAGATCTAATCACTGGATACGAATTACGGGAATTAGAGAGCGGCATTCAAAGCTTCATTGATAATCGAATAGTGTTTACTTGAAGCCAGGCTTAATCACGATGTCGTTATAGGTACGCGTACTTAGATATCTTCTTAATTATTGACTTAAAGAAATGAACGTGTAGAACAAATATTAACTCTTTAATTTAATCGTTTTGTGATTTAAGGGAGTGTGATAGAAGTACACTACAGGGTTTATAACGTTGCTGTGAGATAGGCTATTTCTGTCCACCATGTGAGATATTTTTGGGTAAACTGCTAAAACTAATTTATATTCCTTTGTTTCTTTGAATAGGCTTTTCGTGACGCAGTGTAAACTCTAAGGCCTACTACATCCTTTAGGCGGAGGCTAGAAGACAGTGAAACTAGATAGATTATTAGCAAATCATTGCTCGGACACGCCTCACTGAAAGATCTCTACTGTCTATGATAATAAATATAGGCCTACTACGTACAGACACTGCTGATCTACTGATGGCTACTGATCCGTTTGAGAGGTGTATCGACTGTTTTCCTAGCCATAATTTTATCCCATACACGATGAATAATGGCAATTAATCGTATCTTGGATAGGCGCATATAACTTTTCACTCAGTTTGTTAAGGGTATAAATCGGTGTAGCGGTTATGGTTCAACCTTTGAATCCGGAAGTCTATCGTCGAATCCGACAACCGACCAGGCCCATAGCCAGAGGCGGCGCCCGGCTTAACGAGTTATACGAGGTTTAAAAATTCTTCAACAATTTCAAAGCACTAATAGTCATTTTTTTAAATCCTATTGAAAAACTACGAATTAAAGATCCCATTAATTCAAGTAAGTAAATAAAACGAAATTCCCGCTACTCGAACTTGTGTGGCCTCTGTAGGCTCGTTATAGAATTACCAACGCATCAAGAAACTTGTTGAGAATATGTCAAACGTAGCCATGTAACCTTCTTTTTAAATGTAGGCGTGCTATGCGTGTTGTTTTTAGAATAGAAACAGTGTTAGTTTCGTTAGAATATGTGCAGTTTTCGTAATCAGTATGATGACGGAATGCAACATCGGAAGATTAAGAAGTTGAAGTGACTTTTACAGCAGTGTATGAACGTTTCTTTTTAAACAAGAAGCCTCGAGTAGAATACGAACAGGTAGTCTTAAATCTTATAGGCCTAAACTAACTAACATGAAGAGGCTGCGGAACTTTTCCTGCCTATAGAAGACCGGGAACATCGTTCTGATTCCTAAGCCTAAGAAGTCTCCAACGCTTTCTGGAAGTTACTGCGTGATATCTCTCATGGCAGCAGTTTTGAAGATATTCAAGCGACTCCTGTTGGCCCCTAGTGACGGACGACGTCATCAGCGAGCAGCAGTTTGGGTGTCGTCGGGACACTCGACTACTATTAAGCTAGTCAACCACTAGCAGACGCCACCAACAGGCATCAGTCCACGCTGTCCTATTGGACGTGATCAAACCTTCGACAAAGTCCGAAATGAAGGCCTCCTTTAAAGATTGGCTTACACACATATAGCGTTCATTGTACCTCTCATACGGTCGAATTTACTTGACCAAATCTTCAGGATGAATGTCAATGCGGCGTGCTCTCGACTTTGGCCCGACACCGCTGGCGTTCCTCAAGGATCTGTCCTCGGCCCTCTTCTATCGTGTAGACATATGACCTGCCAGTGATCTGGAAACACGTCGTCCGTCTTTGCAGCCGACAGAAAATTTGAATGTTCATATCCGAGTTACCATGAATATAGTAAAAATCCTGCCAGTTCCTGTTGGTTATCTAAGAGACTGGGATACAACTCGAACGAAAAAAAAGAAACGATAGCGACAGGAGACTATGCGTAACGATAGCTACTATGCGAGTACGGGAATGAGTGGGGTCGGAGGAAAGATTTGCCACTCCACCGGCTTCATCCCATCGTTTTCTCGGCAACCAATCTATTAAGCAAGATGTAGATTTCTGTCGTCAGTCTGGTCCGACCATTTGGCCTCTTCACATGTTGCTGTATGGCCAGTTTTTTTATTGTTTCATCGTGATTAATGATCTTTGTAATTATCTGTAATTCTGACTAACTATGGCATCGTTGTGATGCAAACAATTCATAGCGATGCTAGATGTTTCTGCATAGTATAATTCAATAAATTAAAGTCAAAAGATAGTAAATTAAAAGTTAACAAGAGGAATGCTGCGCAAACATCACTTAGGGTAGCAGTCAAGTCGTCCCCTCACGGTAGATACATTTGACAGTCTTCTAAAAACAGTGGCGTAGCCAGGATTTTTATACGAAGTGGTTATTGACCAGGATTTCTCCAGTTGAGTTACTGGGATTAAGCGGGAGGTAGCAGAGAGTTAGTCGTAGCAGTTATATAGCCTGCCTGTTTGCACATTTTACTTATAACACCTCACTGCGAGAGTCCAAAAGTGACGAGCTATAAACCCCCACTAACCCTTCTTGGACACGTTACTATCTAAAAATCGGATTTAACTGATAAGTCTAAAAATTAATTTCAGAGTTTGTACTTCACAGATTGGTAGTAATTTTCAGGTATATACATAGCTTCATAACACGAATACAACAAAAGTCTGCTCTAAGACCACCCGATTATGCCACCGTCACTGGAACTACACACTAAAACGATTTGTATCGTACGTAAAAGATACACAAATTGATTTAAACTAATTGGTTTTCTACTATAATAATTTCTTGAGTTTTTTTTGTGTAGTCTGTTTATTGATACCGAATGTATGTGTGAATTACGTGGGATGAAACCGAAATTATAATTTTTCATTACAAAACGATATTTCTAGTGGTTTATTTTCACATCAGAGATATAAAAATTTACTATATTTTACTCATATTAATTATAATGTTAATTATATTTTATATATTTTATTACTGAATCAACAGAACCTTATCCTGAATAATTCATGTATTGGTGTGCACGACGCACAACACAGCACTGACCTGCCTAATCGTTAGGAGTAGTTCGTCCTTCCCTCTTGGTTGCCCGTCTAACGGAGGTTGGTGATGAACGTGGCAATTTGTTGTTCCGCAACAAAGAGCCGCCGTCACCACTCCCTCGAGCTCACTTGCCATATGTTCTTCTCCGACCTCGACCTCTTCTTCCTTGAATAATCAGTGTAAATATTTCATGTTTACAATTCAACACAAGATGTGACCGCTAATATGCAACAGGTCATAACAACGCGGCTTAACCTTTTGTCTAGTGTCAGGAAAACATAATATTGTATTAAAATATTTAATATACTAAGTTTGATTCCTGTACACTCGACCGTCCAGCATCCTGTCAGCAGCACTAATAATCAGACGAAAGTCTGTTAGTGGCGTTGGAGCTAGTTGTTTCATTCTATAACACATTAGACACAAATTTTTACGTTTTCAAATTTGATTATTTCTATGACAATTTATCATCTCATATAACGCGTCTTGTACTACATTTTTTGACAGAAAAATAAACGTTAATTGGGCCTTTCATTTTTAGGCATCACAGTTTTTTAATCGTACATTTATATATTTTATTACTTTTTTTGTAACACATACTTAAATATTATATACTTTTAACGAAACAGGAAAAGAGACGTACAAAAATTAATTTTGTTTTCGAGCCTGTATTTTATTAAATTTATTATTAAATGCATTATAAAGACTATACTCTCCATGTCAAAGTATTTTTGGGATAATTGTTGAATACATCGATCTAGACATTGAAACATCGATATTCGAACTTCATCCCGTAGACTAAGCCATCTGGTAATTTGTCTGGGTAATCTCCTTTAATTTTCTCTCAGTGTCATCGCTCATTACATGATATTTTTGAAGTTAACAGCCTTGTCGACGAGTGCGCATTTTTCTTCCAGAAGAAATACTTGTCGTGTTTTTGCTTTTGTAAACTCAATATCCAGTGTGGTTTTCGGCGGTTGCAGATGTTTTTAAGTGATATTAATTTATTGTAAAACAATGACTTACAAAATTCTAAAGTGAAACTTTGTTGGAACCAATACGGGCGCTTCTGGTGAAGGGGTCCTGGGCGGGCCGCCCCATCGCCTCCTCCCATTTGCTCGCCACTGTTTTTTGAAATTTTGCATTACTAGGTATCCTTCTGGATAATAACTTGAGTATTACAATCATCTAACGTCACTGAAAAAGACAATATTAACATTGGCAGCTCTACAAAGTACTAAACAAAAACACTAAAATTCCAAAGAGTAGGCTACGCCAAACCCCCTTCCCACTACTGTACCCAGCCTTCCTACACCCACCGTCCCTTTCCTGCCTTTAATTCAATGCCACTGTGGGTAGTCTATCCCACTGTGACACTCGCTCCAGATTGTCACATTATATCCTTTCATTTTCTTTAATTACCATATTCAAAGGTGATAGATTTAATTCTCTTCCTACGTTATCGTTTCCTAGCCTATCTTGAAGTGTATATGCTAGGTTACTTCTGACGACCGTATCTTACGATTTGTTCGCCTCGTTTACAGACCATGCCTCACTAGCGTACATTACTTCAAAGTTAGCTGTAATCGTCACTTTGCTTTTCCTTCCGCGTTTTAAATATTGTAGGGTATCCCTCCACAGATGATCCTAAATTTCGATAACGATAACATATTGTATATGTCGTCATGAATAATAAAAGATATCACACCCCACACCATTAATTTGGAAGACATTTTAATTTATTTATTTCCTCAAGGAAAAAATAAGTCGTTATTCAATTACTAACATCATAATTTTCTCCAGGATTGTTTTATTGAACAGTTAACGTTCTTCAAAAATTCCCTTAACAATTCTACAATACCGTTTTAGCTTAAGCCTCCTTGTCTTAAATATTTCAAATTTTCATTTCAAAATAATTTTCTTTAAAATCTGATACCCTACTACTATCGTTTGTATAGTATGTACGAAAGATTACGACAGTCGTTCGCTTCACCAGAGGAAACTGGCAAGTGTTTTATCGCAGAATAAAACACAAGTGTTGTTCCAGTGAGTACAAATGCTAACGATACAGCAAACGTTTGCTTACCCAGGGTTAAATGTCTGCAGGCCATAAATCATGCCAGTGAACTACAAGTTGCATCTCTACACAGTACTTTGAAGTCATAAGTGGCACGCTATAAACAAGTTAACTTCTGTTCTATATTTAAACACAGTGTATAGACTGTAGTGTCATGTAATGTACATATGAAGGCGTTAAATCTATTCTAGTGGACTCTGAATCGTCAAGTAATGACAAAATAAGCCGATGGTATTTCTGTCTGAATCACAAAAAATATTATTATACATTTAACTGGCATTTATTATTATACATTTTTATTTGATATGTAACTGGCTAATTCCAAGAGGCTTATCATAACCTAATTAATAATTAATTTCCTCCTTATTTATATTAGTGTATTCTACTTTTAGTGTTGACTGACCTGACATATAATTGTCACAGGCGTCTTGCCAGTGAATATATCGTTAAAATATGATTCAGCAAACATGGTAGAAGTAAAAGTGGTTGATATTGTTGAGATCAGTCCAACTGCTGAAACAACAGAAAACATTTTTGTTGTATTAACAATTTTTTTAGTTTTTCATTTCAGAAATACGGAAACATTTTTCGAAATCTATAAGGAATAAAGCTCTAAGAATTATTATTTTTAAGTTGTGCAAGGTTTAATTAACTGGATACAATTTTAAAATATTTGTGTCGACGTTTCGACAAAATTTATTCTCATTTTTAGGACCTGTACATGGGCAGTAAAAAATAATAATACGCAACACGGTGCGTATTACAACGCCGGAGGGACTTAATAACATGCAAGCTTTCGTGACGTTTGTCTCGTATTGAGAAATCGGCAAGTAGACGCGACGTTTCCAGAGCTCTTTGCAATATTGGCTGACGCTTGAAAGTACTTGACGCTTCCCGATTCATCAGGAATATTCTCGTCAGTATTAAACGTCGTAAGAGACCTTGCCTGGGTGGATGAGATCAGTAAGGAGGGATGGCAGCCATTGAGTTTCCTGCGATACGAAAGTGTTATTAGAGAGAGTTATTACTGCAAGTGTCAAGTTGTAATCGTTATTTGATTGCGTACTATTGTGACAATATAACTTACCCCCATAGTGTCGATTTCTCTTGCATTAAATAACTTATTCCACTGTTTTAAGATCACTATCGGTGGTATCCTTGTATCAGTATTCATACATAATTTATGTAACATGTACAGATCTACTCATATTACAGTAATACTCACGATACGTGTATCGTTTACGTAAACCCATGTGCAGATCCTGTAGATGCCTATAAATCTTGTCGAAACGTTAACACAAACAGAGTATTTAAAAACTGTGTCCAGTTGCATGACTTAATCTTACTAAACTTTTTTCATTTATTATTTTATGGATACTATTAAAATAAGGATTATTATTAATATTAAATTTAAATCTTGATAACGTCGTCGCGTCGTTATCATCATCATCACCATCGCCATTATCATCAACATTAAAGCTATTATATTAAGTATTTATTGTTATTCTTATTATTTTACTCCAGATACACAGGCCTAAGTAAAGTACGAGTATTATGAGTAGTTTTAACTTAACGCGAAGAGGTTGCAATAATGCTTCACAGACTTTACCCATTACTTCTTTGTACGAAGAATATTGTTATAAAGATGTTATTAAAAACATTTTCGTTTAGTCACGGGCCATATTCATAATTTGAGATACATAGAGTTCAATAATCGCTCGGAACAAGTTCTCGAAGCGCACGACTGAAGCAGGCAAAATTAACTTTAGGCATTAATTTATTTCATTAATGTGTCAGTTCAATAGTATAGGTAATTAGCTATGTATATACGTAAGTAGTCACGAGCAAACATTAGTGCCGCTTAAAGATCTAGAATTTCCATCACACATGACATAGTAACTTACTACGGATCGTGAAAAATCGTCTATTCCAAAGCCTATCAATAGTAATAGGTAATAGTAATAATAATAGTAAAATAGTAGTAGTAATAGTAATAGTGAAATCTACAATAGTAATAGTGTTTGGTGGTTTCCCTGAAACACATTGTGTGTGTGCGCGCGCGCGCGCGTGTGTGAATCAAAAATCAAATATGTATGTATTTTATACTTATACTATTATGAATATGGTTAATTTAGCATCGAAATACCTACAATGAAGGAATATATTTCTGCTTGATAACAGTGCATGTATATTGTTTAATTAAATAAAAAAAATAATTTAAAAAATTAAAATACACGACTGCCAAAAATATAATGAATAAATAAAAAATAAATTGATAAAAACACTAAATAAAAAAACTAAATAAAAATAATATTTAGTAAAAATCACAAAATCTAAATAAAGTCGATTTAAAAAGCCAAAAACAAGGTATTGAAATTCAGCTCTGATCAGATTTAACGAAAATGTTATGAATGATTAAAAGCATAGTAATTTTATTAGATTTAAATTACTTTTCGATGTTGAATATATATCAATGCATCATATGAAGACTACAATTATAAAAAATATTGGTGATAAAATTTTGCTCTTCAATTTTAATTTTCAATGCAGTCGGGGGCTGTTTCTAAATAGATTTGTTCTTTTCATTAAACAGCCTCCGACTGCATTGAAAATTAAAATTGAAGAGCAAAATTTTATCACCAATATTTTTTATAATTGTAGTCTTCATGTGATGCATTGATATATATTCAACATCGAAAAGTAATTTAAATCTAATAAAATTACTATGCTTTTAATCATTCATAACATTTTCGTTAAATCTGATCAGAGCTGAATTTCAATACCTTGTTTTTGGCTTTTTAAATCGACTTTATTTAGATTTTGTGATTTTTACTAAATATTATTTTTATTTAGTTTTTTTATTTAGTGTTTTTATCAATTTATTTTTTATTTATTCATTATATTTTTGGCAGTCGTGTATTTTAATTTTTTAAATTATTTTTTTTATTTTATTCCTTTTTGTGTTTAAAAAGAGTATAATGGGAATGTGCAGTGTGTGCGTGCGTATGTGTGAAGTGCAAAAAAAATTTCAATTTTTACATAGTTTTATTTAGAAACTTTATTACGTACATAGTATAATTAGCGTATGAACTTATAAACTTATAAATATAGTATAACTTTATTTTATATACTATTATATAACTTGTATAATACAAACTTTTCGATAAATTGTTTTATAAATTATATAATTAACTAAATAATTTCATTTATTAGAAATGATAAAGAGAAAGCTTTGGTCTACAGATTTCTGAGTCGATTTAATTCTTCAAGTGAGTTTTTATCGTGCGGTTCATGCAACAATTTTCGCGGATCCAGACAACTTATTGCTAATCCCTCTAATGTTTTCACACGACTTAGTGCGACGTAGGCCTGACCCTTGGCAAAAATATTACTACTCAAATCAATGACTGCTTTGTCTAAAGTAGTGCCTTGGAGTTTATGTACTGTTATAGCCCAACACAATATTAATGGCAGCATACGTCGTTCTACTTTGCCCTGGCCTCGCAAAGCATCATATTCAACAGTGGTGGGCTCTATCTTTACTCCAATACCAGCAGTATTTCCTCTAATTGATCTGTCATCAAATTCTACAAATACGGCTGGTGTAAGCTCACCAGGTTGAAGCTGATCTCGACGTAGTGCAGTCCACTCAATTTTTCTAATGATGCCGATTGCTCCGTTGACCAGACCATGATTAACATTAATGTTTTTTCGCAACATTACCCTAGTTCCGACTCCGATTACTAAAGTGTTTGGAATACCTCCAGTTTTGTTTGGATCCGTTGGTATGAAGTCTTTCTTTAACTTTTGCCCGTAATTCTTAGCTTCGACAGACACATCCACCGCTGCAATATCGTAAACTTTAGATGATGTTTTCAACTTTTCAGTCATCATAGCATTATATTCTTCTACCTGTTTAGTGGTTGGGAAAATACGCAGACACTCGCCATCAGCAAATTCATCTGTCAAAGGAACTCTTCGACGATCTAAAATTTCTAGCTGCTGCATGGTGAGTTGGCCGACCCGTAAATTATTTAGAATGTCTATAAAAGTAGTGTCGTTAGCTTGCCGCATATTTTGAGGTAATTCACAGAAACTAAACAGTGTCCACAAATTAATTTCAGCTGATAAGTAATGAGGCTGCTTGAAGCAGTAGGTACCACCAACTGCTTTTGATACAGGTGGCAACTGCATTAGATCGCCAAACAAAATAATATCGATACCCCGGAAGAGAGCATCATTCATTTTAAGCTGTTGCAACCTTAAGTGAATATTTCTTAGGGTAGTATAGGGTACCACTGAGATTTCGTCAATGTTTAGCCAATTAATATTCTTCCACCTTAGCCGTTCCCTTTGAAGACGCTTATCAGTAAGAGGGCGAAGAGCTGTCACCTTGCCTTTTTCGATAGGAAGGGCAAAAGTAGAGTGCAAAGTGCTACCTCCAATCAATCTTGCAGCGACACCTGTGGGTGCTGCTACCGTAATAGCTCTGCTTGCAGGTAAATGAGAAAGACGACGAATCTGTTCTACAATAATTTTCAGAGTAAAGGTTTTGCCGGTGCCTGCTTCTCCAGTAACGAACACACGTAATGGCTCAGTATTATTTTCACTTGGAAGCAATCTGTCTGAAAACATTTTGAACAATTGGCGCTGCTGAAATTTCATTAAGTTTACTGCTGCGGCATATTGTTGATCCGTCATTTCATGTATTTCAGGTTCACCATATTTCGCAGAGAGAAATATATATAGCAAACCAATAAATATATATATATATATATATATATATATATATATACTTTCAGATCAGCTGTTCTCTGTTTCTCACGGATTGCACATCTATAGCCTACTCTCACACAATAGCGCGCTAACGTATTAGTGAGCGTGGTCTTAAATCGCGAGCACTATCTGGAGTGAACTTTACAGAAAATAACTTCCACTAGCGCCACCTGATGGACCAATAAACGTACAAAAAAAATCCTTAGAACCGATCACTTGTATTCTCTTCCGGTCAAAACCGGAAGTCAACTCACGGTTATATATAGCCTATGACACTTCTGGTGAAGTGAGGAATCCATCGAGCCATCGAACATCAAAATCGGTAAAGCCGTTAAAAAGTTATAGTGGAACAAACATACATACATACCCTACCACTGAAAACATAACACTCCTTTTTAGCAGTCGTGTAAAAATAGGTAATTTTGAATGTATATGTAGACACACTCAGGTTGGTCTCTAAACAGACCTGTCACAATCCTTACCACAATTCTCCAAAAGGAAAGTCATACCGCTACCTCATACTTCATTAGCTCACCCTCATTCAGTCGCTTATACACCTCTTAAAACTATTAACTTATCTTTTCATGGATCATCTTTTCATGGAGTTAACTTATCTCTCCTCCAGAATTATCATGAAATATCTTTCTCCAGAATATGTTTGCACAGTTCGCTTTATCATGAAAATAGACAACACTTGCCGAAAGATAGAACGTCTCGAGTCCCTCTCAGAAGAGTAGCTGGGAGGGCGGCGGACGCCATAGGTAGAAGGGCAGAAAAATGAGCACAAAGTTAAAAAAAAATTGTTTTTATTTTACACAGCTGTAAACACGATTTCTTTCAAAAGGCTGATTAGTTACTGGGACTTTTTTTGTATGAAAAAATTTACCGAAATAAATTTACATATGACTATTTTTTACTTAAAATTATCTTAACCAGCCAGAACAACCAGTTCGTCCGTTTTCATAAACTTGCATCAGAAAGTATTGAACAAACGTTGACATTTAAACATAACAGGGGAATGAACTGTATGAAAATGGCATTATAAGACAGAAGAGGTATGTTATGAGTGAAGTGTCAGTATGACGGAGACAACAAGAAGGAAGCGCACAAAGTCACAGGAGTATGCATTACTCACTTGGCAAGAAATGCGACGCTCTGTAACTGAAACCTGGAATTTCTTGCTGTTTCAAGAACATAAAAAGAGTTGGAAAACGTTCTGGGACCCTTTGTAAATTTGAGAAGTGCGTGAATGATGGCGGTACAGAAAGTCTTTCTCAAATCAACATTAAGTACAGTGTTTGCAAAAACTGTATCCAGATGAAAAAAAAAAAAAAATGTATCCAGATGAATTAAGCAGTTAAGAATTGTTCAGTGGCTCGAAAGACGTCGTACTTTTATTGAAAAAGGCAAGAATTAATGGTGATCAATTGGACTTCACGCCTCGGACACTTCAATAAAACATTTCTTCAGTTAAAACCTTACAATATCCTATTAGCTGGTTTACCAATGTGTCTTACTTTCCAGTAGTTGCGGCTTCTTATGAAAGATCGTTTAGTCATCAGCATGTGTTAAGATCCAGGCTTCATTGTGTAAGTTACCACAGGCCGAATTAAGTTCTTATATATACTGAAAATTTAATCTTTTACTTAACAGATGGTTTGTCGTTGAGAATTTCTGCCCATGAAAGCATCTACTGTACTTCCTCACTGAATTCGGGGTTTTCTTCATTTTCCATACTTTATTCAATTGTGAACCCCCCCGCCCCGTCCAAAGTAACGAAAATTGCGTAATTATCATTGTTTTGTCGTCTCTATTAAGCTCTGTATATTTATTTTTTGCTTCATTTGTCTTTAACAACCGTTTCTGCACCGCTCTCAAAAGATTTCGCAATTTTTTTTTTAAACCGTTTATTTCGATAGACTAGAATCATATTTTACTGTTACATAATGTTGGCGGTCGTTCTTATTATATCTACAGAATGCAGTATTATATTCTTGGAATCACACGTGGCCGTTGCGTTTTTGTCATTACAATTGAGACCGTTTACGGTTGTGGGAAGAATGCCTTAGGCCATAAAACCGGGTCACAGACACGGTGCAACCCGGACGCGTATGCATTGCTGTCTATAAAGAAATATGGGTTATCGCATGTGCTCCGTATAAGCGTGGGAACAGTTATAAGGCTTTGTTAAACCGGTTAGGGTAGCAACCACCCTTGTAAGCACACAGGTGTGTTATACGGTTTGGCACAATGACAAGTGTTGCCACTAGGGAGACGATTTTTTTCCATGTCTCGGCCGCCGAGCGACTGAATGCCGGCACGCTATGTACATCAGTTGGGACCAGCAGCGAAACTTCAGGTGATGCAAAGCGTAGAAATCACCTGCAACCAAGCTATCTTCGTTTTTCAACGTTGTATTAATCATTGCTCCTACAGTTGTTACATTTTACTTTTTACGGTCTTAACGGAAAACAAAAATCACAAAAAACGGAAAAACGTAATTTTCTCTAGTTTTAATTGTATCCATTCAGTCGTGTATGCGTTGTTTACTCTGATTAATTAGTCTAGCGGCAATTAGGAGTCCAGAGAAACTTCTTTCGTTCTTCCTCGGTTGACTACCTTGCTGTTGTTATGAAATTTCGCAACTTTGCGATTGGTCAGCGAATAGTATATTAAAAACATAACTTTTAATAGAAGTAAGACTGTGGTCAGCGCTAGCTCGAAACGTCTAAACAATAATTAGTTATACTTTTGCTGCAGTTATTCCCATATCCGACGGCACCAAAAGAGGCAAATAATATACAACACATAAATTGTAACGAATGTATATCCATTACGTGTAAACTTAAACATAATATTGACTCGACTCGTGTAAACAATCACAAATTTTTTGGAAGGTTTTGGGTTTATTTCTGGACAGTCATTCACTCAATTCGAATGACTTCAGCGAATCCGGTAATTCTCTAAGACAAGACATTGCGGTTTCTACGAATATGTTTCTTTCTGTTTAAAACAATGTTTCCTGACATTACACCATCTGTTTCAGTGTGTTCAATAACATGGGGTCTGCGACAGCTACATTGTATACCGTTCCTACATGACCACTCCTCGATTCTCCTCTTCACGCATTAGTTCGTCGCCGCAGAGTTCGTACAATTGTAGTTGTCTTTGACTTTGCTGCCACGGGTTTTTCTATCTATCGAATCTTTCCTCTTTGTCCATCCATCCACCTATCTTTTCTCTTTGCTTATTCATCAATCCTGATTTTATATTCGACTTTGCTGCCACGGTTTCTCTATCTATCGAATCTTTCCTCTTTGTCTATCCATCCACCCATCTTTTCTCTTTGCTTATTCATCAATCCTGATTTTATATTCATGCACGAAACGCTTAACGCTTAACTTTACAAGTGAAAACGCAATTTTTCTAATTATTCGAAAATGCTAAATGTCTTTAAGTATGACTAGAATATGTTTAAACAAACAAGTAGCTCAACTACTACGATCATGCTAACACGTCACCTGCTGTTTCCGTTACTAATTGTCTACTACTACTACTACTACTACTATTGCTACTATTACTACTATTACTACTACTACTACTACTACTACTACTACTACTACTACTACTACTACTACTACTACTACTACTATACTACTGCTACCACCAACACAGGCTCAATTTTTGTTTCGATGTTAATTTTATAAATATTTATTGATTTATTAGCAATTTCTAATATTTTATGATAATGTATTGTTATTTTTGGCTTTTACTAAGCCACCACGTGGTCCAACGTTATATCAAACTCCAACTGTCAAAACATCATATGCACACAGCTGTCCATCCCGTAAATAACGTTAATGTCTGTGACAAAATACCTTCTTAACACTAATACACTTATCTGTTCCCAGCACGTGCGTGTTACAGCATAATCTAATTAACCTCAATGCGTTGCCTCTGTACAGGCCATTCTACGATGCTTCATTCTTCTTTCTTCAGTGAGAATTGCTCTTCTAATGCTGAAGCAGGCTTCTCAGTAATCGCATGTTAAATTCTTAAAGCCCTTCAGTGAGAAAAAAATATTTGCGGATATGAAGTTATTAGCTCGGGTTAATGATAATTTAATTTTTTAAGCAAATTTATCTGAAGCGCTAGAAATTTAAGGCAGGCGATATCACCGAATCTTTGAATTGAAGCAAAGAAGACCTACACAGGGTTCAGTTCCTCAGAAGTATAAAGTAAATGTTACCCACATAATATAGTACTGAAATGCCTTTATCACTGGCAAATTATAGGAATTGTGCTCAGACACGTCGGTTGACAAATACACACCCAGTTGTCAACTTCTTGCTTCTCCCTGAAACTGTTCGCGCATCCAAGTCCTCGCACCTGACCGAAATTCCTGTTGTAAACATCAGTAAATTGATTAAAATTACTGTTAGAAGCAGACTCATAGTGGGTTTGGTTGCTGATGGAAAGATCGCCATTATTTTGAAACACGAACGCGGACATTGTGTTCCGCCGACTGTGTACCATATCAAATCAGCCCAATTCTTCACTCGAAGAATAGAAAAGCTTATTTTGCTGAAAAACCTCGAGTACACAAAAACGAGGCTCCTCAAAAGATTCTAGAACAAATATTCTACTCGAAGCTGTCTCACTGGAGACGTAAGTTAATATCGTGAAACAAATATAATTTCTGTGTCTTTTATATAATTCTTTCTAACAATTTTGAAAAATGATTTTAAAGATAAATTTGCTTTGATCATACTGTGTACTGTGCTGTACACTGTAAACTGTTTTGTATGCTCTAATACACTCGTGTTAAAAATACACTAACCCTATATTTCAGAATTAGGCCTATGTATATTTGTATTTACAAATATAATTTATATTAAATCAAATTATAATTACTTCTGCAAGTAGTTGTAGGCCTATCTTATTTTTTATCGTTATAATTGACCTGACTCACGTTTCAATGACTGTATCACTATCTTCAGAGGTTTGTAAATGAAATAACAAATAATCGAGTTGATTCGATTACAATATAAATGTGTACTTTATATTGAAATATAAATTTACGACTTAAAATGAAAGCCGTAAAAAATACTATATTTTAAAATTGTTTTTACAGTGTTTCGACAGTTTTAATTTAATTTACGGTCGAATTGAATAAAATTAAATTAAAACTGTCGAAACAATGTAAAACCAATAAAAAAATTATATTCTTATTTTTTTAAATTAAGGTATTACACACACACACACACACACACACACACACATTTATGTAGCCATTCTCAAGCTGTGTTCAAATTCTTTTACTGTTAACCGAGATGAGATGTGCGATGTACTTTGTTGAAGTTCTTTCTGTTACCATAAGTACAAACCCACAAATGTCTGTTTCTTAATAGGCGCTAATAATAAAAATAGTAGAAACACAACAGCAGAAGCTGAATAATAGTGATGATTCATGAAACAAAAATGAACCTGGATGAGTAATTTGTACATCATAAATTTAAATAAATAATCCATTAATTATGTTGTGTGCAGTGGTAGTGGGCAGTAGATTTGTTCTTCTGCCTACTCGTCAGTCCGTTGGTAACAAGAAAGTGACAAGTCTGACGTTAAGTTTTGTTTGGTTAGCAATTTGCTGTAATTAGCATACACCTTTTGTAAAACACCAGTTGTTACTGTTTACAATTACATAAGAATTATTTCTGACTTGTATACCACAAATATTATATAATACTATTCTATTTTATGCGTTATAGCATATAATATTGCCAGGTTATTCTGTCAAGAAGAATGGGAAATTCAATCAAAAAATGTACTTTTTTAAAATCACTGGCAACAAATATGAATAAGATTTATCAGAGATAATTTTCTTCGTTACCGTCAACCGACGGGTCTGTTTCATTTGAACACCTCTCATAAGAGTCAACTCCGCATGTCCGTTACTCACATCAGACTTTTGTATTACACAGCCTAGATCTATGCTACCTTCTGAATTAGATTTCTAGTTTCTTTTAGTGTTTGCTAATACATAAATATCTTGTTAAATTGAACAAGATGTTTAACAGAACAAGATATAACTAATGTAACATTATGAAAAAGTGCATTTGACTATATAACAACACTGTCAAATAAAGACAAGTAAATTTCCCTAAACGTAAAAATCTTACGGACGTTTTCCGAAATTATACTCAGACATTATTTAACGTTGTTAAATAACCTGTGCTTACTGTACTTGGATAAACATAAATAATATTTATCGGATATAATTCAACTATTATCGATAAATATCGCGTACCAGAAAAATGTACATGCAGTTTGTCCAAGAAATGTACAGAGGAGCAAGAACACATATTAGAAGCAGTGTTGGACCAACTGAATGGATTCCAGTTGGAACAGGTTTATATCAGGGTTCTGTCTTCAGTCCGTATTTTTACGTAATATCTCGTTGGATAAGAGATCGATCTTCCTGATGCTTTAAGTTTGCAGATAACATCATGTTGTGTATTACTGATACCAGCACAGATGTTTTGGAGGCCAACTGGATCAGTGTAGCGTGACCTTGGAGGGCAGTGAACTTAAGATTGACAGAAAGAAGACGAAATATTTGAGTTTCAACGAGGATCAAGACTGTAAGATCAGAATGCAAGAGATGAAACCGAAGAGTATGGTTAAGTTTAAATACTTGGACTCGGTAGTGACTGGAGACGGAAATCTGCTTGAAGAGATAGCATACAGAATTCAAGCAGGATGGAGACGTTAGGGGAGCTCTGTGACCGTAGAATCAAGATTAAAGTTAATGGAAAATTATATAAAGCTTTAGGAAGACCAGCAATGATGTATGGTGCAGTGAGGAAAGCGCAAGAAGAAAGCTTAATGTAGCAGAAACGAAATGCTTTGGTGGACGTATGGTATAACAAAATCATGGGTGTGTGGATGGGTGGGTGGATAAGGTCAGAAACAACATAATAAGAGGAACAGCGAAGATAGTACGAAGGAACATCGAAGGAATATAGAAGGAGACGCAAGAAAGAATACTAGAGTGGAGTGGTGTGGTCATCAGAGGAGAAAAAAAGGTTGGAGAAGTGGAGATAAGAGTGCTTGAAATGGATACACAGGGTGAGAGAACGAGAGACAGGCCTAAACGGAGGTCAATGGATTTTGTAAAGTAAGGGATGAATTGAGGAAAATCAGCTACCGGTGGAAGCTGTGGACGACCAGGCCAAATAGAGGCAAGCTGTCAGAAACATTGACCCCACATAAGGAAAGATGTATAGAGAAGGAAGAAGAAGACCAGTTCAATCCGCATCATCACTGCAGAGTCGACTGTTGAGTTGCCGAGTCAATTGTCTGTCTACTGCAGAGTTGAAAATTCATTAACTTCGGTTCAGTATTAAGCAGTTTTCATGCATTTGGTCGAAATGAAAAACCTTTTGTACTTTCTGGCAGTTAAAAATTTTATCTAGAAAAATCGAATAATAAGATCAGTTAAGAACGGATTTTTTCCTTTGTAGACTGTAGGCCTCTCTCTTTTCTTCCAAGCTATAAAACCTGATTCTGCGCGATTCTACCTCTTAACCTAAGTCTCCGAGGTTTAGATTACCAAACATTAAGTTGGTTATCCTGTTTTAATTTTTGTTATCCAGTTGCATATTTGTGTTAAAAATCATGATTATTACGTTTTTCTGTATCCCCACGTGTATTTATTCAGAACCATTTTCTTTTCATTATTGTCAACTCCACGTGTACTTGTAATTAGTACTTCGTGAGGTGAAGGGTCTAATTATTGACATGATGACACGCGCACTTGTCAGTTATGTACAACGTAAAATAATAATTTCACAAACGAAAAGAAATAAAAACTGATTAAATAAATAAAAACAACTTATTCAACTGACAATTTTTTTAAATAAGTCAAAGTTAAACAAACAATACGAAAGCGGAGACTATGAACGCATACATTCACATTGCGTTACACTGTGCGAGTACCATAAAAGTTGGCCTATAGGTGTTCTGGTTCTCAGCAGATAATTCTAATGTAGGCCTATACAAGATAAGGTAGGCCTATACAACTGATATTATTACGTGACAATTGGCTCTGTATTTTGAACGAATAATAATAACTAATATACTGTACAACAACGGTATTCACATTAAAATTGAATTTCACGCCATAATTTCCATTAAATACTAACGTTGACGTGATAGTAGCGTAAGAGCATTTCACTGTCAGACACTTTCCTTAATAGTTCGCCAAACTGAAATAAGGTACGCGTAATTTAAGAAACGTTTCCTCTCATAATCGGATGTTACTTCTTATCAGTGGCGTATCTAGAATTTGGCCTTGGGGGAGAGTCCGGGTTCGGGTCGGCTTCAAACAAAATAAAAAAACAAGTTAAGACTAATCAACACTACTATCTGTAAAGTGGCTGAAATCAGTCCCATCAAAGTAAACGGTAATAACACATAAAAATAGGCGTTTCTGAAACACATTGTTTACAAGATACTTATTGGCTGAATAAACGTAGGCCTATAGGCTAATTGTGTGTAATAAACCTGTTTGTAAATTTAAAAAGAGTTACTACCATACTAGCGTACACAGGCGAAAAAATAATAAAACAGCCTAAAAATTATTATATAAGAGAGTAACAAAATTCGTCAACTTTTTCGACCCTATGGGGGTCCGGTCCCGTTCGTCCACCCCACCGTAAAAACGCCTTGCTTCTAAAGTATTAACATGTTTTTAAAAACTGACGTTTAAGCAGTACTAAATCAGCAGAAGTATAAACTAGTGTTCTACGTATTTGACTATAGCACGCTACTCATTTGACGTGTTGAACGTTTAAACTGTTAAGAAGGGATGATGACCAATCGTTTAATGAGTCAGCAAATTCTTCAACTTAACGTACGAATTTAGTTTACCCCGTGATAATATTTACGGTAATGACGTCAGCATTGGCCACATCAATGATAAAGACGATGACAAAGTTTTAAAACCGAAGAAAGTTTCTTGTTTCGATCTTGATTTGAGTAATTCGTTCGCGTCACAGAAACAAATGGATTTAAAAAACCAATAAATTCATCGCAATGTGCAGCAGCACTCACACGGATACGACGAACAAGCGTAGGCCTGTACGTTAACAGCAATAATATTTATCGTTTTTAATAAATATCACCTGTGCGCTACAAAGAAACGGCAATTATGTGTTGTGAAATATCAGAGGCGAAGCCAGGAAGCACGTCGCTAAACGTGTTCACAGAAACAATAAAGCAAATGCTTCCGGTTGTTTTAACAATGCAGCCTTGAAATGTCGCTGCTAGTTGTTGCAGAGATACAAACAAGTGGGATGCCCCTCACTGGAGGGTGCGTGTGTCACACTTGTTTACGGATTTATTTATTCCTTTGCACATAACACTGATTGCTTTCATTAGCTGTGTGTAGAACCTACCATGTCTGTCTGTTCAATTTCCAGAGAATCACGTCTCATCAGTACGGAGATGTCTTGAACTGATTCTACTATTCCATCCGCTTCCTCGGAAAGTTTCTTTTTCCTGTCCGGTCATCGTTTGCAAAGTTTTCGTTTTCTTTCAACGATATTAGGTTTGCGAGGGCTACGCTTTCCATTTTCACCTCTTATCTAAACGGTTTATCCAGTGGATAGGTTTTCTATTATTATAATCGAAAACTTATTTTACCCGTAGGTGTTTAGGTTATAGCCTACAATTAAATAATAGCCTACATTACCGTGGTCTAGTGCGTCTATTGAAAACAGACGTTTCGCCCCCACAATCGGAAGCCATCTTCAGTGTAAAAAAAACTATTAATAAATTTGCATGGTTTGCACCAATTCACCCCAGTACTGAGGTACAGACTATATTTCCAATTTGTTAATCTTTTTTACACTGAAGATGGCGTCCGATGGTGGGGTATAGAAACGTCCGTTTTGAATAGACGCAGTATACCACGGTCTAACAGCCCGGCAGGTACCAATTCCAACAATGTTGGCATCGGCCGTGGAAACCTAAGGAATTCCAATATAAACTAAAATAGTAACAATAAATGGTTTGCACGTTACAAAAGAGATTTTCCTACTGAGGTCAATATATAAACAATATGGACAAAATAAATCGTACAAACGATTACATAATATACACTGATACACAAACATTGCCCATTTCTTGTCTTTCTCCAATCTGATTCCTTCATTCCACGTTCGTTTAGCATCCGTATTACTGTGTATATCATTACATATTTTACTTGGTCTTCCTGATGTTCTTTCCTAAGACCACTCGCTTACCATACCTTTTCGTTTATCTCCACTGTTCCACATACACCATATGACCAAACCATTTCAACTGATGTCGCTCTAAACTCTTGGATCAACGATTCAATCTCTCAGCTCGTTCTCACCGTATCATTTCAGATCCTATCATATCACGTGGTCATTACTACCGTCCACACTTCTCAAGAATTTCATTTCCACCCCTTATAATCTGCTTTTCAACTTCTATGTAAGAATCTGACTCTCACTTTCAATACGAAGACTGGTCAAAATCCGGATAGATACCTTGACAGGGACAGAACTACTTCAACTGCCTTAGGCACTTGACCTCGCAATATGTCGTCTCTTCTAAGGCCGATGTGAACCATGTCCAAACTCTTTATATTCGATCTTCTTCTTCTTTGCAAGTGTAAGGCTCAAAACCTATTACATTGCCCGTCATTACAACTGATCTCTCCATCTTTTCGTAGGCCGTTCCAGACTTCTTTTTTAGATGATAGAAAGTGCTTAAGTCTCCTTGATTGGGCTACTAATCCGATTGCAAGAAAGTCCGGTGGTGGGGCTGCTATCTTCGAGCCTCTAGACCTGCGGAAACCCGCCTCCTAGGCTTTTCCGATCTCTCCGCCGTTGAGAAATTTCCTCCTCCGCCTTCGACACCGTTGACCATTTGTCACGTATTACCCTAGACCGGCGCCCTATAACTGGGTGCTACTATCCGGAGCCAGATGGTCCCAGGTTTTAGGGCGCGTGTCATCCCGCTCCTCTTTACTCATAATTTGCAAGATGAGGCCCCGGGCTTGAAACCGGTAGTGTTAAATACCACCATTGGCAAGTTTACATCCTAACCTTATACAAAATTAATTTTATATGTGACGTAGTGTTTGAACGTAATTTAAATACGCTCAAATCCCGCGGCCTGGTTGGGTACGTAAATTTATGGTATTAGAGGTTGGCCTACGTTCAACACATGAACACGCACGCAAACCAGAACGTAACATATGTGTGTGTGTAGTCACACACAGATCAAAAACAGGAAGACCCGACCAGGACAGAAAGGACAAATTTCACATACACAGAACAATGTTCATCTGAAATAAAGAAGCCATTACAAGTCAAATTACCTGGATAGACGAAAGCTATTGAAATTCCTCAATATCATATCGTAATCAATATGTCAAGTAAAGTGCTGATAAAATATAGGCCTAGGTAGTAAGATTGATTGGCTGTAGAACTCGACCTGATTTACGCTTTAAAAGAGTTTAAACGATTATTATTTACTGTAATAATGTTTTTAATTATTTATAATGTATAAATACATTTAGTATTTATTTAATCTATAATGTTTTTTCACTAATCATTAGCCAACAATGACATTCTAATATCACAGTCCAAAATAGCAAATAAGTACGTACAGAATCTTATGTTTTGTTCCTGTGTAAGAAATTCGAAATCGTAAGCCTTTGAGCAGCATGTAATGAAAAGGTACTCATGGCAAGGCGTTTAACAGAGTATTCAAATGTTGCTGTTTGTAATAGAGATCTTTGAAAACAACCGACAGGAATAGAACGTCTTTCTTTATTTTAATTAAATTTGTTCCAACTGTTTCCGTAATTCTGAGTAACAAGCATTATTAACCGATTCTATTGTCGTGTTACATAGCAACCGACGGCATTTCACTAACGAAGTAACACTAGGACTGTAAACAATAACTATACACAGGGTATATAGTTACGCGGCGACGCGCGCGCGCGCGCGCGTGTGTGTAGGGCGTTGTTCACAATGCACCGTACTGGAACATTCTTGGCAACAATTACTGTTTTCAATTGAAGTCGCTGTATATCTCTCTACTGTAGAGATTTACTGGTTTGTACAGGGGGTAATGGTTTCGCAATAGTGGCTTACCGTAACTGCCGCGGAAACAATTTTATTCTGTAAATTTAATTTTCTGTACCATCATAAGATGCAACATCTTCATACAACACTTCATTCTGATAGCGTCCAACACAGCATAATAAATGAACTAAAAGTTTCAACCTTTCGTCGGTGCGAATACTGATGATGTCTTCTGTTAAGATTGCATCCTTGGATCACCAAGCAACCGAACTCTGCCCTCCGCAGTGGCGTAGCTAGGCTTTTTGGCGCCCGGTGCAAGGAGATCGTTGGCCGCCTCAACTTCACAATTAAAGGGGGATAAAAGAGCAAAAATGAAGGCTCATCCAGTGGACAAAGTACTTAATAAATGCAAATATGTAGATTTTTGTATGAAAGCACATCCAGCAACCGTCTTAACAATATTTAAGTCAAAATTAAGAAATTACATATAATATTACCGGTATTCAGTTTGTATACATTTATTAGTAACAAATGTAGACTATAAAAATGTAGTAATATAAAAAATGTATAACGTAAAAATGTTCTAATAAACAAATAAATCTTCTAAATAATGTTCTAATAAATTCCTTGTAGGTCTAAAACGCATCGTCAAAACAATATCCTAAAGCAACATAAAGTTAAACAAAGAATTACATTAAAAGTAATTAAATAAATCACTTAACCATTACAGGTTAATGGTTCCGTCTTCTATTAATAAACACTTAATATTTATTTTTAATATTTAATAAATATTTGAAACGAGATATTTTAAAATGTAACTGCCCTAGTCTTAATTGCTGCAAAGTGGGTTATTACATCACTATAATCTAAAGACGAAGCAATGTCGTTTTCAATTTAAAGTATCGCTACATTTGATAACCTGTCTTGAGATATTGTTGATCGTAGGTACGATTTAATCAATTTAAGCTTACTAAACGATCTTTCACAAGAAGACACAGACACTGGTAAAGTAAGAAAAAATTTTAAAGCTGTTGCTAGTGTTTTGTTGGGTTCTAATCTCACTCAAGACATTATATTAGCAGTCCCTGAGATGTAAAGTGTTTTGTTCTCCGTTAACTTTTTCCTTTTTAAATAAAAGTATGACGTCTTTCAAGTCACTGAACAATTCTTCACTGTTTAGGTCTTGTGGATACAGTTTTGCAAGCACTGTGCACTTAATATTGATTTAGGAAAGCTGTTCCTTAAAATGTATATCCCCATCATTTACGTACGCCTCAAATTTACATAGGAACCCAAAGCGTTTTTCTGACTCTTTTATGTTAGAGAAACGGCTTGAAATTTCAACTGACAGTTTGTCCAAATTTCTATTAAAGAACGTCGCATTTCTTGCCGACCGGTTAATGCAGAATCGTCTGCATACTCCCCTGGCATCGTGCGCTTCTTTCTTATCCTTTTTTGTTATACTGACACTCCATTCATTACACACCTGTTGTGCCTTAGTAACGACATTGTCACACAGCTCATTCCTCCAAAATTTTAATTTGTCCGTTAGCGTCTCCAGAAGTGTCAATGCTTTGTTTATCCAAAGCATATCAAAGTATTTAAACACGTTATGCACAAGGAATATTTTTAAACGTTAAATATTTATCCAAGTATTTTAACAAAGTCAGAAAGTTGTCAGGATTTGGATCATTAGTAACTGACTCTCGATGACCTATCAGTGCCAGATTTTGTTGTACAAGAGTTTGTACTGTGGCAATGACCTGTTCGAGGATTTATTTCCATGTCTTAACTGCTTTACTCATTTGTTCCTGAAGTAGATCATCAATAAATCCCCATCTGTTTAAAGAACGTTCCAATTCCTTCTATTCAAAAAACGCAGAGCGAGCGATGAGCAGGACTGTTTTCATGATCCTGAATACGGGGATGTAACTTTCGCCACGACGGAAACCCATTTTTACTATTGAAATGGCTTCTTTGATAGTTTTTGTGGAAATAAAGTGCAACTAAAGCAAAATAGAGATTTTTTTTAGTTGGAGAAAAACACAGTGCGATTTACCTTTTCGCCATTTTGCAAGGTTTTATCAAACCAATACTTGTTTAAGGATCGTCCAGCTAGATCTTCAGGAAAATGGCTGTCCTTGTTCTGCAACTGGCTTGTTTCTCTATTCACCATTACATCACGGAAGGATTGAGATTTCTCGCTTGGCCAAGTTCCCATATCTTGTAGAGCAGCACCGGGAACACGATCTACATTGTTCTGTCCTCCACCGCCTGTAATTTCAAGACTGTGCGGTGCAACACCATCCATGGTACTAGAACCAACTGAATCTTGTAACTGTACTTTGGCACTTTCAGAGTTTGAAGTATAGTATTTACGTCGTTAACTTTACTGTATTTATCAACAGCCTCGTCGCTAATAACATCCATTTTATGAACGCAAGTTGATTCCTTGTTAACTGTAATGTTTTGACACTCAGGGTTCCTTTTTCCTTGAATAAAAGACTTCATAAACTCTTTGAAACTTGTAGTTCTTAATCTTAAATTAAGAAAATCTTACATTCCTGTAGCTCTTAAGGAATAGTCATATCAAGAAACAAGTCGTTTGTAGTTTTATAAAATGAAAACAATTTTTTCAAGTCTACGCTCACATTGACACCCTCCTGGCTATGCCGTCCGGGGCGGCTGCCCTCTTGGCCCCCCCCCCCTAGCTACTCCTCTGGCCCTCCGTCTGGATCTTGCGTAGGTTGTGGTGCTCTAATCATATACATGTTAGGGGACAAGTGCTTACTGCATGCACTGGTATCCAGAAAAGGAAACAATTTATCCCCAAATGCTGTTTTGCCTCGTCTTAATTTAGACGGCAGATTATCCTTAGTTTTAGCTCACTAAGTTTTACTTTATCCTCACTACTCCCCCTCTTACCCTTACTTTACCCTCTTAAAACGGCAGTACCGTTTAATACGTTCAATTAAGAGCACCGCTTTTCCCGTTAATATTTATTGTGCATTTATCAATTTTATTGCAGTCTATCCGATATGGGCAAAGAGCAATAAGAATGTCAGTTTCAATATACGCGAACATGCAGCGTCTTGTAGGACACACTTCGTATGAAAAATATCCTTTTTTTACAGTTTTCGTTTTCATTTTTTGGCAAGTTAAGTACAACACGGACATTCTAGTGCTATAGCCACGTCTCAGCTCTGCATTTCTCACATACGTGCTAAAACGTAGCTTACAGGTCCGTAGCGTATACACGTGAGACTACGCAGCTGTTTGTATTAGCTATAGTTATCATGACTATCCCATCACATATATCGTCCAGTTTAATTAACCTGATACCTAGCAAGCGTGCTTGTGTGTAATGCACAGAAGACTGTCATTCATCATGTAAGTGAAGAATTTGAACTTCAGATTGCACTCACGAATTCTCACTGTATTAACAGGTTAATTATTGGTAGCACTTTTCGTGCGAAATTTTCGTTTGCATCATTTTCCTCTACCCTGCGGTTCTGAAGAACGATGAAGTTGACAGTAAGAGTACCGCATGTTCAACAGTTGTACTACGGGTTCAGAAAACACGTTCAGTTCTTGAACGAGCTAAGCGAGTCCTCAGTTTTAACTCTACCGTCTGGCATTTCTCTGTCCGTCTACATATCTACTTGGGATAAGTCTTACGATAACTTTTGAACGCATCAGCCGATTTTCGTAAAACGTGGCATGAGTATCCATAATACGTTTAATCGACTTGAACCCTGTTGTTTTCAAGAGTGATCCCTCACAAAATTTAGGGGGCGGAATGCAGAAAATGTGTGGGCGCCAAACTTATGAAAAAAGTCCACGTGGGATATCAAAATTGAAGGAAATTTTAACCGGAATCTGAGTTTAGTGCTCATGTTTAAAATTTCAGAATTTTTGAAAGCTAGGCCCCAAAAAGTGAGAGCAAATTTTTTTAAAATCGCAAAAATTCATGTGGGCTATCAAATTAAAGATAATTTTAACTAAGATCTGAATATAGTGTTTAGTTTTTGAAATATCAAAATTGTTGGACCCCTAAAAGGGATCAAAAATTTGTTTAATTGTAAAAATCCAACGGGGTGTCCGACTGAAAGGAATTTTAACACAAATAAAAATGTTTGGAATTTTTTGCGTTTACTGTATGATTGTCTCCTTTCAATTGTCACTTTACTAAACAAAAAGAATATTATATTCCGTATGTTCAGAAACATTTAAAGGGTCCACCGCGTACACGTACATCTCTACCAACAGCAATCAGGAGACTTGGAATTCTGCTGCCTATTAAAATCAGTTGCGATTCACTTAGTCAAGAAACTGCACATCTTGTTGAACGATGGAGGCACGTCCAATACTATATACTATTTAGCAGCATATTATTTTACACTGTTTTTTTTTTAGGGTTTAGGCATTATCAATGATGGGAAAAATTGTTTATTTGGACAATTGTTCGAGACGATCACATTTAAAAAACGTAATGACATGCCTAACACTATATGTAGATAGGTTATAGATATGTTACAGATTACTTATTAGTTAAATGTAGGATTGTCCAATTACTCCAGCACACAGCACTTCTGACACAAGTTTAGTTACATTTTCTTCATTCCTAGTTGTTATTTTAAAATCTAAATCCATTAATATAAAATAATTGCGATTACCTTATACAGTTTGTAGCCTATTTGGTAACTTTCCTCGCGTCCATCGGATGTTACTTAATTATAGCGCGTGAGTAATTGAATTTTAAAACGTTTATTGGCAAAGCGCCTTTTCAAAATCACAACATAATTAAAACATCTTATGTGCCTAACTGGCTTGAAGTTTTATTTTTCTTTCTACTGCGTTTATCTTTATAAAAAATAAACTACAACTTTGATTAAACATGTAAATAACATAGCAATATAACGTTGAACAAATATTTAAATAGGATTATTTAAATATTTAGACAATTAAATTTTACTAGAATTTTAAAACAATAATCCCCCTTTATAATTTATTTAAATTGGACAGAGCCCTCTGTAAGTTAAAGCGGCCTAATATTGAAGCGGTAGCAGTCATATCCTGAATGACTGCTTACGTCTAAAAACTATGAAACGAATTCGTAAAAATGAGAGAGCAACTCTATATTTTGAAACTAACAAATAAAGAAAATTGAAATACAGCTGGAAGGCGATTATATTATTTCTAAAATTTATCGACTTCATCCATAGACAGTGATGAGATTCAGTACTAGATAGACATTGAACCACGTCTATTGAAAACGCATGCAGTAGGCGTAATAAGTTTTTTTTTTTTTTTTATTTATTGGAGATCTGTAATCTGTTCGACTAAGCGAACATTTAACAAATTGGCTGACAACTCACACAAATTATGAAGAGCTGACCGCTCTTCTTGTTTTTGACAATACATTAAAGAGGTACACAAAATACAAAACTAAATGATAAAACATGAAACAAATGAACAAAAATCACTTCCACTTCCTGCTGGCATGATACAATAAGTTCAAATATTAAACACTGGGCCCATAAGGCACATATACAGGTTGACATTAACACGTATGTATGACACGAATACAAAAACATACAGAACAGATATCACAGGCAGTACAATACAGAAAATACAGAGAATACATTATTAATTAAACCTGAATGGTAAGTCTAATAGTTTGTGTCTTTTTAGTCTATAAATATCTTCACTGTTGTCTAACAAGTTAATTGCCAGGTGGTTAGGTGCTGTTCTAGTTTGGAGATGTGAGTCCTGCAGAGGCGCACGATTTCTTCTCTCACGGTTGGAACTTTGAGGTCGCGGTGTACAGAGTTGTTGGAAACAAACCATGGAACGTCGACTATTGATCTTAAAGTTTTGGACTGAAAGCGCTTGATAATCTCAATATTAGGGCTACTTGTACTTGCAGTACCCCAAAGTTGAATACCATAAGTCCATACCGGTTTAAGAACTGCTTTATAGATCAAGAGTTTGTTGACGAGACTTAACCGTGATTTTCTGCCTATAAGCCAATAGATGTTTCTGACCTTGTGATTAAGTTCAATCTTCTTAGATGTTATATGTTTTTTCCATGTTAGTCTCCTGTCCAGATGCGTCCCGAGGTACTTAGCACTTTCAGCTTGCGGTACTGGTTGACCGTTAATTGTTACTGGAGGGCAGTTTGCCTTACGTGTGGTGAAGGTAACGTGGACTGACTTGGATGAATTGATTTTTATGCGCCATTTATCAAGCCATAACTGAACGCTGTTTAATGATTCTTGTAGTATAAGAGATGCTATTGAGGGGTCGGAGTGTGTCGCTAGGATTGCTGTGTCATCGGCGTAGGTAGCAACAGTGGTTTCATTTGCTGACGGTAAGTCCGAGGTGAACAGGAGGTAGAGCAGAGGACCCAGGACACTACCCATCAGTAGTAATATGTGACAATGGTTTGTATAAATCTGTTACAGTGTTTTAAAATTTATTTGAAACCTATCGTTTACAAACTAAATAAATATAAACCTCACTTCAGTATTTTCTAAATAGACCTACAAATGAAATACAAGTTTGACCTAAGACAACGTTGAAGAATCAAGTAAACCTGCATCGAAAAACGTAACAAATTGGTCTGAAAGTTATTAAATAGAACTAGCGAAAATATGGCCTATAAAACAAAAATAGCCTGTAACTGCGCGTGTAGTTACAAACATCGTACTGTGTGTGTGTGTGTGTGTGTGTGTGTGTGTGTGGGCGCGCACGCGCGCGCGTAAAAGTGATATTCGTCCTTAGCCACACGGTTTCTTCCATACCGAAATGGATTACTCAAGGTCCAGAAACATTGCAGATGCGAAGTAAATGACCTCTCACCTCTCCATCCGTTCCGATTGGTATACCTTCTCTCAAATTCTCTTGCCCCTCCCTTTCTCTTTAATTTCTCTTTCGGCTTCTGTTTCTCTGTTTTCCGCTTTTTTGAATGGTATAAATGCTCACGAAATATTATAAAATAATAATATTATATAAACGTCTTAACATTTGTAACTTTCGAACTTACTAGTTAGAACAATGGGTGTGATAAGAACCGATGTCGGTTATCACAAAGTAGTAACGTAAATGGTACACAAAATTATCGGCTCAGTTTTAGGAAACACATGTTCCTGGACAGATAAACGACGGATCGACTTGTTTCTCGTTATCGATTCAGCCTTGTGCCAGCACATACAGTACTATCACTGTGAATTCTAAGGCTTCCTTGTTCCGTCTTATTCCAGCCTGCTAGTAGTGTTCGGATTGAATACACATCTCGGTAACGTGCTTCACGTTTTTTCCTGTTTCAACGATCCAAAAAATTTAGTTCTAATTTTTGATTCCTTTTAATTAAGAACTTCGTTACTTATATTATAGACCAAAGAACGAAACCTTAGCAGTTTAAAATGTAGTTATTTTATTTAGAGAGTTTTAGACGTTTATAGGTATTTATTCTAAAATTATATGTGCTTGGTTACTGAAAACAAATAAAAATAAGTTGTACAAATTCACATTTTAAGTTTGAATTTATATAGATTTTTAATTATTATTGTTATTCTCACCGACTGATTTGGTCCCAAATTTATAAACTCAAGAACCGCCAATGTCCGCAATATATATATATATATATATATATATAACTTTAATATTTATACTAAATTTACCTCAAGATGTTTTTTCTATTTGGAACATGTTTCGAGAGTTCCTGTTCTCTCATCTTCAGCCTTCGCCATCTTGTTTCTGGTGAAGTATTTGTGTGTTGGCTGCTGGATGTTATTAAGGTTGTTTGTTGGAGTTTGGTCTTTTAAAGTTGTATTATTGTGTGTGGTTGTGGTATATGTTTTTGTATTTTGTGTATTTTCGATGTTGAGTGCTTTGAATATTGTGTCATGTTTTGTATTGATTTGTATTTGTTCTGGTATTAGTTTGTTTGTGTTTTATGTTACATCCCAAAATACAATTCACAGAAGAAAAGAAAAACATAACAAAATCAACTATTTAGACATAACCATCACAAGATACAACAAACACATACAATATGCAATATATAGAAAACCAACTTCCACTAACATCATTATACCTAACCATTCTGACCACCCACCACAACATAAAATGGCAGCATTTTATTCTTTATTTAACAGAATGTACAAAATACCCCTAAACAAACAAGAAACTGACAAAGAAAGAAATATAATATACCAAATTGGTTATGAAAATGGATACAATAAAAATACTATGATCAAAATAGAAAATAAAATCAAATACAAAATAAAAACTGAACAATTAAGAATTAATCAAAATGAACAACACATAAATAATAACAACAACAAAAAATGGGCCACATTCACATACATAAATAATAAAATGACAAAACTAACAAAACTATTTAAAAACACAGATATAAAAATAGCATACAAAACTAATAAAAATAAATTACAAATTCTAAATAACTCACACAACAAAGATAATACAACAACTAATGGTATATACAAAATTGAATGCCAAGATTGCAATAAATGTTACATAGGACAAACAAAAAAAACAGCTGAAAAAACGTTATTTTGAACACCTAAACGCATACAAAAAACCAGAAATATATAAATCCAATTTAGCCACACATGCAATAAACACAGGACACGAATTCCCAAACATAACCAGTGTATCACTAATAAAACATATACCACACAAAGGCACCATAATGAACATTTGGGAAAATTTACAAATATACAAACATAAAACAAACTAATACCAGAACAAATACAAATCAATACAAAACATGACACAATATTCAAAGCACTCAACATCGAAAATACACAAAATACAAAAACATATACCACAACCACACACAATAATACAACTTTAAAAGACCAAAGACCAACAAACAACCTTAATAACATCCAGCAGCCAACACACAAATACTTCACCAGAAACAAGATGGCGAAAGCTGAAGATGAGAGAACAGGAACTCTCGAAACATGTTCCAAATAGAAAAAACATCTTGAGGTAAATTTAGTATAAATATTAAAGTATTATATATATCAAGAAACGGACTGTAGCAGAAAGTGATTGAAATATATATATATATATATATATATATATATATATATATATATATTGTAACGGTACATAACCCGGTCCCAATAAAGTAAATCATGAGAATAAAAGTCAGAAATGGGTAAAACTAAAGCTCGCTCAAAATTTAATTATATCACTCAACATAATAAACAATTCTAGTGGTATATAGTGCGAAGTGAGTTCTAGTGTACCCATTGAGGTGAAAAACCAAAGTGAAATTAATGTATTACTAAACTGTGCTGTATGTTTTGGATAGGATAAAACTATGGAAGTAGTATGTAATAATACTAATTGATTTTTGTTATTTTATTTATTTATTGTAATTTATATTGTATGAACCACAATTTGTTATACCCAAGTTAATATTATATTGTTTCAAATAATTGTGTTAGATTGTAAGAAAACCCAGGGTTAATTTTAAAAGACATAAAAATTTTAACTACCAAAGATAATATAAAATTAAAATAATCCTATGAAGGAAATGGCAACAGGAAGTAGTACCGGGTATGAACACTATTCGAGACTAAATAAATAATATATAAATTTATTTAATGATAATAAAATGATAAAATATTTATATACAATGTCATAAAAAAATTAACCAAAACATATTATGTAAATTAAATTAGTAAAGAAACCGGAATGGAAGGGAATTATTTTTACATAAATAAAATATAAATTTATAGTAATTACAAACTGCCTGCATAATAAAAATACTATGTGTTACTAAGAGTGATGAAAAATAACAAGTATTGTTAATAAGATATAAAAATTTTGAACTAAACCGGAGAGTTGAAGAAACGATGCGGCAAAAATTATAAAAAATAACCTTTTTTGGACGTTGGAGGAGGCGAAATTCACGCAAGAGTAATAAAAAAAGTGAATACTAACTAATTATACCTGAGGAATCCAAATTAAATGGTGATATACATTAAAAACCAGTGGATGAAAACATTCTGAGGATCCAATATAGTTCGGCCTACTTCCAGTAGACAATCAGAAAATACTCCAAACGAAAAGGAAATAATAACGCAAGACGTACCTCATCACAGAATAAAACTTCAATCCAGTAAGGACAACACGGAGCGAGGTAATATAAACATTTTTTCGTAATAAGTCCAGAAGAAAACTCGTTTTTTAACAGTGAAATAGAACAAAAAATATTCATTTTATCATATGTTTCTTTCAAAGTAAACAAATACATGCTGCTCTCTTACGGCAATTCCGGAAACTACGTAATATTTGAAAAAATAAACAAAATTATTTATTAATTTTTTGATATTTGTAAAGCGTAGCAATTATCCATTTCTGACACTCTCATAACACAAAGAATTCACCCTGAACCCTGGGGAATTACTAAGAATTATGTAATAACTGATGTTTTTTATTATAGCGTAATATTGGGTAAATAACAACATATATGTTTTGTTCCTTAGACAGATCTATGTTTACTCGGTAAGGTCGAGATGATGTTTTTTTTCAAATAAGATTAATTGTGATACCTATATTTTGGTGGCAGGAGACAAAAGTCAATAATCAATAAAGCAATATTATTGAAAATTAATATTGAATTATAACGTGTTATAATTTATTGTAGTGGGTAGTTAATGAAAATTTCAGCACAACATACAGAAGAAATCGTCACAACTGAGGGGCAATAATGATACTTACTCTCTCTTCTGCATAAGGCTGAACAAATTACCTCCTTGACCCCAAATCACACACTCTCGATTTCTTTTAGATTGAGTAAATCAAGATAAACAAAATCCTTTATTTATACCTTTTAAAACGTCAGTTAGTATAATTCAAAAGTGACGCATACTGCGTGAGGCATATAATAACACTTTCGCAAGTGCATCCCTCACAAGAAACCGCACGTTACAGAATTGGCTTCCATCGCGGGGCTTGAAAAATAGCGACTGCTCATTTTACGTTACAGAATTGGCGTACAACTGTGGGGCGGAATTAACAAAGCTTGTAATTGCAATATACTCGCAAGTGTACACCTCACATTAAGCGGTACGTTACAGAATTGGCGCTCAACGTAAAAGGGCGGTAATTAGAAAAGAATTTCGATATTTAATAAACAAGATATATCAAAAAATCTAATTATCGTTGGCAGTTATGAGAAAACAAGAAATGCGATAAAGAGCTATGATACCACAGGAAACGAAAATGTCCGAAAAACAGAGACGATTGAGTTACGCGGAATGGATGACGATGCTATTTAAGAAATTCAGCAAAGAGATGGGATACATAGAAAAGAATACCAATGACCACGAAAGAGCGCAAATGAGTCGCGCGAATGCGTTGGGAACACCAGACGACAAAATGACATTGAGAGAGATTTATGATGAATTGTGGGAGTTAGATGCCAGGTGTAATAAAGAAAAGACTATTGGGACGACTAACGAAAAAGATGATAACAAGGTGGAAAGGATGACTGAAGAAGATTGGGAAAGATGGGACGATAATGAAGAACAAATGAAAACCGAAAGAATAGGAGTATACGCCCAGGTGACAGAACAATATACTCAGGAAGATTATGAACAATGGAAACGAGAAATAAGACCACCTGAAAACCCAATACAAACAGAAAACACAGAATTAAGGGAATGGATCAGGGTGATGTTTGAACTATCCCGAGAAGATATGTGTCACTGGAGGAAGAAACATAATCAAACAGAAGAAAAGGAGATTGAAGAAGGTGGACAGGAACAAGAAATAGAGTTAGTCACGGACAGTGAAATGGACCAACAGACAGGTGATACAGAAGAAACCGAAGTAGTTATGGATACGGAAAAGGAAATAGTGGAAGAGGATGCCCAAGGGGACCAAGCAGATAAATCCACCCAAAAAGAAGATATGAGCATGCAGGAGATGTTGAGAATTATTATGGAAAGCAATAAACAAACAAATGATAAAATAGACGAAAAATTTAGGAAACAGGAGGAAACTTTGAAGGAACAGAATAAACAAACTAATGAAAATTTTAGAAAACAGGAGGAAAACTTAAAACAAACCATGAATGAACAATACCATGAACTGAAGGAAGCGGTTGAAGGGCAAAGAGAAGAGATGAATGCAAAATTTGAAGAGAATAATAAGAATTTAAAACAATTTGAGGGTAAAATGGAGAATTTCAATAAGGAGATATGGGAAACTTTTGGGGAGAAGTTTAAAAATGTTAATACGCGTATCCAAAAAGCAGATACATACCAAGAGGAGACAACTAAACAAATGGACCATAGTGTCAAGAATTTGGATGAACCATCAGACAGCGCTTCAGAAGGTATTAAAGTAAGTCCGGATACAGAAGAGAGTAGGAAGGAAATAGAAATTACAGAATACCAAGGTGTGATGCCATCTGAAAATAAAAATAGCCACAACAAAAAGGATATTCAAACCGTGGAAAAGAAGACCAAGGAAATAATAAAAACAAGTAGAAAGAAAATAATAAATACCAAGGAAGAATGGGAGATGATTACAGGTGGATTAATTAATGTATTCAACCTTCCAATTAACGAACAAAGGGAGTTAATTAAGTTTACATCCCAGTTAAATGTGTCAATGATTGAAGTGCATCAGAAGATATTAGTCAGATTATCAAGATGGAAGACAACATGCAAATATTGGGCAAATAATTCAGAGGTAAAAGGGAATGAAATGAGATTAAAAATGAGCAACTATGTTATGATAGAGGAGGTACAATACTTGTTAGTTAAAAAGGAACGAATTATAACGGAAGACCGGTACTTAAGTGAAAGTTTTATAGCAGCAAAGTGGGAGAGCCGGATGGTAAGAAGATTATCAAGGAGACAATTAATTACGAACACCCCAGCAATCCGAGAACATGGAGTACCTGAAATAATGACCACGGTTAAACAGACTCCAAACAAACCAGAAAAAAGGGACGGATTTTATGGATACAGGACCAAGCAACCCATTGTAAATAAAAAAACCCCAAAATTCTAAAAAACTGTAAGGACAACTTACTCAACAATTTATCCAGGAACAAGACGAAATAAAAAGCATGTAAGGACATCTTACTCAAGTTATTTCGAAGCCATATAATTTAAAATGAAGAAACTAAAAACCCCAAAATTCTAAAAAACTGTAAGTACAACTTACTTAAGATATTTTGCAAACATTAGAATTAATAAAAAGCATGTAAGGACATCTTACTCAAGTTATTTTGAAACCATATAATTTAAAATAAAAAGACAAAACACCAAGAAAATGTAAGAACAGATTATATAATTTAATTATAAATAACTGATTTAAACTGAAATAATAGGAAAAAGTAATATTTTTAATGGTAACAAACAGAAGGAAAATTAAATGAACAAAAACAATTGATGGTAATGTGCTCAGATAAGAAGGTACAATAAGAAGAATAAAGAATAATTTAATGACTCCAATGAAACTGAAGGAGGATGATAATTAATACAACAAAAATTAGAATTTCTCGGAATTGAAGATTATATAAGAAGAAATGATGCGGAGAAATATGTCACAAGAAGTAAAGTCAGAAGAATTTTAACATAAGGCCTATCAATAATGTTATATGCTATTAATTAATGGAAAAGAAGAAGGAATCAAGGAGAAGAAGAAATATATAAATAAATACAAACAGCTAGAGTATGAAGAATCCCAAAAGTGTTTGGTACTAGTCGCTAATTGACTACTACTTATAATTTTTTTATTTTTATGTATTGACCGTAGAAATGTTCCGGCAATAATTTTTATGAGCAGGGATGATGTTCCCCTGGTCTCAGAAGGTGTAAGGATGGACAGCGGTGTATGGACCCAGAGTGGCCACCCGACTGGAACCACCGCACAAGATAGGGAAAAATGTTAGGGAAATTGAATATTTAAGGGAAAATAATTATAAAATAGCTGAAAGGATTGATATTAGATTCCAGAAGTATAAATGAAGAAAATAGAAGGAAGATAGCAGACCGAAGCTTAATTGATAAAGCGAATTTATAAAAGTAAATAGAAATGAGTGTTAAAACAAGTTTAATATGATTAGTGTGACCAGTCCTTATCAAATAAAATGTGGAAGTACCACTACCCAGAGAAATAATTGATGAATTTGCCTCCAAGAGAGAGAGAGAGTTAAGTAAGAAAACAGCAATTACCACCAGTGTGAATTACCAGTCAGTGTATAATCAGTCAGAAATGAAACACTATTTGAAAACAAAGTCATAACTACTTTGGACTTGAACCAATCAACAATTTATTTCTATCAACAAGTTGAACTAAAATAAATTTGTTCTAGTGGGGGGGCTTTATGTAACGGTACATAACCCGGTCCCAATAAAGTAAATCATGAGAATAAAAGTCAGAAATGGGTAAAATAAAGCTCGCTCAAAATTTAATTATATCACTCAACATAATAAACAATTCTAGTGGTATATAGTGCGAAGTGAGTTCTAGTGTACCCATTGAGGTGAAAAACCAAAGTGAAATTAATGTATTACTAAACTGTGCTGTATGTTTTGGATAGGATAAAACTATGGAAGTAGTATGTAATAATACTAATTGATTTTTGTTATTTTATTTATTTATTGTAATTTATATTGTATGAACCACAATTTGTTATACCCAAGTTAATATTATATTGTTTCAAATAATTGTGTTAGATTGTAAGAAAACCCAGGGTTAATTTTAAAAGACATAAAAATTTTAACTACCAAAGATAATATAAAATTAAAATAATCCTATGAAGGAAATGGCAACAGGAAGTAGTACCGGGTATGAACACTATTCGAGACTAAATAAATAATATATAAATTTATTTAATGATAATAAAATGATAAAATATTTATATACAATGTCATAAAAAAATTAACCAAAACATATTATGTAAATTAAATTAGTAAAGAAACCGGAATGGAAGGGAATTATTTTTACATAAATAAAATATAAATTTATAATAATTACAAACTGCCTGCATAATAAAAATACTATGTGTTACTAAGAGTGATGAAAAATAACAAGTATTGTTAATAAGATATAAAAATTTTGAACTAAACCGGAGAGTTGAAGAAACGATACGGCAAAAATTATAAAAAATAACCTTTTTTGGACGTTGGAGGAGGCGAAATTCACGCAAGAGTAATAAACAAAGTGAATACTAACTAATTATACCTGAGGAATCCAAATTAAATGGTGATATACATTAAAAACCAGTGGATGAAAACATTCTGAGGATCCAATATAGTTCGGCCTACTTCCAGTAGACAATCAGAAAATACTCCAAACGAAAAGGAAATAATAACGCAAGACGTACCTCATCACAGAATAAAACTTCAATCCAGTAAGGACAACACGGAGCGAGGTAATATAAACATTTTTTCGTAATAAGTCCAGAAGAAAACTCGTTTTTTAACAGTGAAATAGAACAAAAAATATTCATTTTATCATATGTTTCTTTCAAAGTAAACAAATACATGCTGCTCTCTTACGGCAATTCCGGAAACTACGTAATATTTGAAAAAATAAACAAAATTATTTATTAATTTTTTGATATTTGTAAAGCGTAGCAATTATCCATTTCTGACACTCTCATAACACAAAGAATTCACCCTGAACCCTGGGGAATTACTAAGAATTATGTAATAACTGATGTTTTTTATTATAGCGTAATATTGGGTAAATAACAACATATATGTTTTGTTCCTTAGACAGATCTATGTTTACTCGGTAAGGTCGAGATGATGTTTTTTTTTCAAATAAGATTAATTGTGATACCTATATTTTGGTGGCAGGAGACAAAAGTCAATAATCAATAAAGCAATATTATTGAAAATTAATATTGAATTATAACGTGTTATAATTTATTGTAGTGGGTAGTTAATGAAAATTTCAGCACAACATACAGAAGAAATCGTCACAACTGAGGGGCAATAATGATACTTACTCTCTCTTCTGCATAAGGCTGAACAAATTACCTCCTTGACCCCAAATCACACACTCTCGATTTCTTTTAGATTGAGTAAAACAAGATAAACAAAATCCTTTATTTATACCTTTTAAAACGTCAGTTAGTATAATTCAAAAGTGACGCATACTGCGTGAGGCATATAATAACACTTTCGCAAGTGCATCCCTCACAAGAAACCGCACGTTACAGAATTGGCTTCCATCGCGGGGCTTGAAAAATAGCGACTGCTCATTTTACGTTACAGAATTGGCGTACAACTGTGGGGCGGAATTAACAAAGCTTGTAATTGCAATATACTCGCAAGTGTACACCTCACATTAAGCGGTACGTTACAGAATTGGCGCTCAACGTAAAAGGGCGGTAATTAGAAAAGAATTTCGATATTTAATAAACAAGATATATCAAAAAATCTAATTATCGTTGGCAGTTATGAGAAAACAAGAAATGCGATAAAGAGCTATGATACCACAGGAAACGAAAATGTCCGAAAAAAAGAGACGATTGAGTTACGCGGAATGGATGACGATGCTATTTAAGAAATTCAGCAAAGAGATGGGATACATAGAAAAGAATACCAATGACCACGAAAGAGCGCAAATGAGTCGCGCGAATACGTTGGGAACACCAGACGACAAAATGACATTGAGAGAGATTTATGATGAATTGTGGGAGTTAGATGCCAGGTGTAATAAAGAAAAGACTATTGGGACGACTAACGAAAAAGATGATAACAAGGTGGAAAGGATGACTGAAGAAGATTGGGAAAGATGGGACGATAATGAAGAACAAATGAAAACCGAAAGAATAGGAGTATACGCCCAGGTGACAGAACAATATACTCAGGAAGATTATGAACAATGGAAACGAGAAATAAGACCACCTGAAAACCCAATACAAACAGAAAACACAGAATTAAGGGAATGGATCAGGGTGATGTTTGAACTATCCCGAGAAGATATGTGTCACTGGAGGAAGAAACATAATCAAACAGAAGAAAAGGAGATTGAAGAAGGTGGACAGGAACAAGAAATAGAGTTAGTCACGGACAGTGAAATGGACCAACAGACAGGTGATACAGAAGAAACCGAAGTAGTTATGGATACGGAAAAGGAAATAGTGGAAGAGGATGCCCAAGGGGACCAAGCAGATAAATCCACCCAAAAAGAAGATATGAGCATGCAGGAGATGTTGAGAATTATTATGGAAAGCAATAAACAAACAAATGATAAAATAGACGAAAAATTTAGGAAACAGGAGGAAACTTTGAAGGAACAGAATAAACAAACTAATGAAAATTTTAGAAAACAGGAGGAAAACTTAAAACAAACCATGAATGAACAATACCATGAACTGAAGGAAGCGGTTGAAGGGCAAAGAGAAGAGATGAATGCAAAATTTGAAGAGAATAATAAGAATTTAAAACAATTTGAGGGTAAAATGGAGAATTTCAATAAGGAGATATGGGAAACTTTTGGGGAGAAGTTTAAAAATGTTAATACGCGTATCCAAAAAGCAGATACATACCAAGAGGAGACAACTAAACAAATGGACCATAGTGTCAAGAATTTGGATGAACCATCAGACAGCGCTTCAGAAGGTATTAAAGTAAGTCCGGATACAGAAGAGAGTAGGAAGGAAATAGAAATTACAGAATACCAAGGTGTGATGCCATCTGAAAATAAAAATAGCCACAACAAAAAGGATATTCAAACCGTGGAAAAGAAGACCAAGGAAATGATAAAAACAAGTAGAAAGAAAATAATAAATACCAAGGAAGAATGGGAGATGATTACAGGTGGATTAATTAATGTATTCAACCTTCCAATTAACGAACAAAGGGAGTTAATTAAGTTTACATCCCAGTTAAATGTGTCAATGATTGAAGTGCATCAGAAGATATTAGTCAGATTATCAAGATGGAAGACAACATGCAAATATTGGGCAAATAATTCAGAGGTAAAAGGGAATGAAATGAGATTAAAAATGAGCAACTATGTTATGATAGAGGAGGTACAATACTTGTTAGTTAAAAAGGAACGAATTATAACGGAAGACCGGTACTTAAGTGAAAGTTTTATAGCAGCAAAGTGGGAGAGCCGGATGGTAAGAAGATTATCAAGGAGACAATTAATTACGAACACCCCAGCAATCCGAGAACATGGAGTACCTGAAATAATGACCACGGTTAAACAGACTCCAAACAAACCAGAAAAAAGGGACGGATTTTATGGATACAGGACCAAGCAACCCATTGTAAATAAAAAAACCCCAAAATTCTAAAAAACTGTAAGGACAACTTACTCAACAATTTATCCAGGAACAAGACGAAAATAAAAAGCATGTAAGGACATCTTACTCAAGTTATTTCGAAGCCATATAATTTAAAATGAAGAAACTAAAAACCCCAAAATTCTAAAAAACTGTAAGTACAACTTACTTAAGATATTTTGCAAACATTAGAATTAATAAAAAGCATGTAAGGACATCTTACTCAAGTTATTTTGAAACCATATAATTTAAAATAAAAAGACAAAACACCAAGAAAATGTAAGAACAGATTATATAATTTAATTATAAATAACTGATTTAAACTGAAATAATAGGAAAAAGTAATATTTTTAATGGTAACAAACAGAAGGAAAATTAAATGAACAAAAACAATTGATGGTAATGTGCTCAGATAAGAAGGTACAATAAGAAGAATAAAGAATAATTTAATGACTCCAATGAAACTGAAGGAGGATGATAATTAATACAACAAAAATTAGAATTTCTCGGAATTGAAGATTATATAAGAAGAAATGATGCGGAGAAATATGTCACAAGAAGTAAAGTCAGAAGAATTTTAACATAAGGCCTATCAATGATGTTATATGCTATTAATTAATGGAAAAGAAGAAGGAATCAAGGAGAAGAAGAAATATATAAATAAATACAAACAGCTAGAGTATGAAGAATCCCAAAAGTGTTTGGTACTAGTCGCTAATTGACTACTACTTATAATTTTTTTATTTTTATGTATTGACCGTAGAAATGTTCCGGCAATAATTTTTATGAGCAGGGATGATGTTCCCCTGGTCTCAGAAGGTGTAAGGATGGACAGCGGTGTATGGACCCAGAGTGGCCACCCGACTGGAACCACCGCACAAGATAGGGAAAAATGTTAGGGAAATTGAATATTTAAGGGAAAATAATTATAAAATAGCTGAAAGGATTGATATTAGATTCCAGAAGTATAAATGAAGAAAATAGAAGGAAGATAGCAGACCGAAGCTTAATTGATAAAGCGAATTTATAAAAGTAAATAGAAATGAGTGTTAAAACAAGTTTAATATGATTAGTGTGACCAGTCCTTATCAAATAAAATGTGGAAGTACCACTACCCAGAGAAATAATTGATGAATTTGCCTCCAAGAGAGAGAGAGAGTTAAGTAAGAAAACAGCAATTACCACCAGTGTGAATTACCAGTCAGTGTATAATCAGTCAGAAATGAAACACTATTTGAAAACAAAGTCATAACTACTTTGGACTTGAACCAATCAACAATTTATTTCTATCAACAAGTTGAACTAAAATAAATTTGTTCTAGTGGGGGGGGCTTTATGTAACGGTACATAACCCGGTCCCAATAAAGTAAATCATGAGAATAAAAGTCAGAAATGGGTAAAATAAAGCTCGCTCAAAATTTAATTATATCACTCAACATAATAAACAATTCTAGTGGTATATAGTGCGAAGTGAGTTCTAGTGTACCCATTGAGGTGAAAAACCAAAGTGAAATTAATGTATTACTAAACTGTGCTGTATGTTTTGGATAGGATAAAACTATGGAAGTAGTATGTAATAATACTAATTGATTTTTGTTATTTTATATATTTATTGTAATTTATATTGTATGAACCACAATTTGTTATACCCAAGTTAATATTATATTGTTTCAAATAATTGTGTTAGATTGTAAGAAAACCCAGGGTTAATTTTAAAAGACATAAAAATTTTAACTACCAAAGATAATATAAAATTAAAATAATCCTATGAAGGAAATGGCAACAGGAAGTAGTACCGGGTATGAACACTATTCGAGACTAAATAAATAATATATAAATTTATTTAATGATAATAAAATGATAAAATATTTATATACAATGTCATAAAAAAATTAACCAAAACATATTATGTAAATTAAATTAGTAAAGAAACCGGAATGGAAGGGAATTATTTTTACATAAATAAAATATAAATTTATAATAATTACAAACTGCCTGCATAATAAAAATACTATGTGTTACTAAGAGTGATGAAAAATAACAAGTATTGTTAATAAGATATAAAAATTTTGAACTAAACCGGAGAGTTGAGGAAACGATGCGGCAAAAATTATAAAAAATAACCTTTTTTGGACGTTGGAGGAGGCGAAATTCACGCAAGAGTAATAAAAAAAGTGAATACTAACTAATTATACCTGAGGAATCCAAATTAAATGGTGATATACATTAAAAACCAGTGGATGAAAACATTCTGAGGATCCAATATAGTTCGGCCTACTTCCAGTAGACAATCAGAAAATACTCCAAACGAAAAGGAAATAATAACGCAAGACGTACCTCATCACAGAATAAAACTTCAATCCAGTAAGGACAACACGGAGCGAGGTAATATAAACATTTTTTCGTAATAAGTCCAGAAGAAAACTCGTTTTTTAACAGTGAAATAGAACAAAAAATATTCATTTTATCATATGTTTCTTTCAAAGTAAACAAATACATGCTGCTCTCTTACGGCAATTCCGGAAACTACGTAATATTTGAAAAAATAAACAAAATTATTTATTAATTTTTTGATATTTGTAAAGCGTAGCAATTATCCATTTCTGACACTCTCATAACACAAAGAATTCACCCTGAACCCTGGGGAATTACTAAGAATTATGTAATAACTGATGTTTTTTATTATAGCGTAATATTGGGTAAATAACAACATATATGTTTTGTTCCTTAGACAGATCTATGTTTACTCGGTAAGGTCGAGATGATGTTTTTTTTCAAATAAGATTAATTGTGATACCTATATTTTGGTGGCAGGAGACAAAAGTCAATAATCAATAAAGCAATATTATTGAAAATTAATATTGAATTATAACGTGTTATAATTTATTGTAGTGGGTAGTTAATGAAAATTTCAGCACAACATACAGAAGAAATCGTCACAACTGAGGGGCAATAATGATACTTACTCTCTCTTCTGCATAAGGCTGAACAAATTACCTCCTTGACCCCAAATCACACACTCTCGATTTCTTTTAGATTGAGTAAAACAAGATAAACAAAATCCTTTATTTATACCTTTTAAAACGTCAGTTAGTATAATTCAAAAGTGACGCATACTGCGTGAGGCATATAATAACACTTTCGCAAGTGCATCCCTCACAAGAAACCGCACGTTACAGAATTGGCTTCCATCGCGGGGCTTGAAAAATAGCGACTGCTCATTTTACGTTACAGAATTGGCGTACAACTGTGGGGCGGAATTAACAAAGCTTGTAATTGCAATATACTCGCAAGTGTACACCTCACATTAAGTGGTACGTTACAGAATTGGCGCTCAACGTAAAAGGGCGGTAATTAGAAAAGAATTTCGATATTTAATAAACAAGATATATCAAAAAATCTAATTATCGTTGGCAGTTATGAGAAAACAAGAAATGCGATAAAGAGCTATGATACCACAGGAAACGAAAATGTCCGAAAAACAGAGACGATTGAGTTACGCGGAATGGATGACGATGCTATTTAAGAAATTCAGCAAAGAGATGGGATACATAGAAAAGAATACCAATGACCACGAAAGAGCGCAAATGAGTCGCGCGAATGCGTTGGGAACACCAGACGACAAAATGACATTGAGAGAGATTTATGATGAATTGTGGGAGTTAGATGCCAGGTGTAATAAAGAAAAGACTATTGGGACGACTAACGAAAAAGATGATAACAAGGTGGAAAGGATGACTGAAGAAGATTGGGAAAGATGGGACGATAATGAAGAACAAATGAAAACCGAAAGAATAGGAGTATACGCCCAGGTGACAGAACAATATACTCAGGAAGATTATGAACAATGGAAACGAGAAATAAGACCACCTGAAAACCCAATACAAACAGAAAACACAGAATTAAGGGAATGGATCAGGGTGATGTTTGAACTATCCCGAGAAGATATGTGTCACTGGAGGAAGAAACATAATCAAACAGAAGAAAAGGAGATTGAAGAAGGTGGACAGGAACAAGAAATAGAGTTAGTCACGGACAGTGAAATGGACCAACAGACAGGTGATACAGAAGAAACCGAAGTAGTTATGGATACGGAAAAGGAAATAGTGGAAGAGGATGCCCAAGGGGACCAACCAGATAAATCCACCCAAAAAGAAGATATGAGCATGCAGGAGATGTTGAGAATTATTATGGAAAGCAATAAACAAACAAATGATAAAATAGACGAAAAATTTAGGAAACAGGAGGAAACTTTGAAGGAACAGAATAAACAAACTAATGAAAATTTTAGAAAACAGGAGGAAAACTTAAAACAAACCATGAATGAACAATACCATGAACTGAAGGAAGCGGTTGAAGGGCAAAGAGAAGAGATGAATGCAAAATTTGAAGAGAATAATAAGAATTTAAAACAATTTGAGGGTAAAATGGAGAATTTCAATAAGGAGATATGGGAAACTTTTGGGGAGAAGTTTAAAAATGTTAATACGCGTATCCAAAAAGCAGATACATACCAAGAGGAGACAACTAAACAAATGGACCATAGTGTCAAGAATTTGGATGAACCATCAGACAGCGCTTCAGAAGGTATTAAAGTAAGTCCGGATACAGAAGAGAGTAGGAAGGAAATAGAAATTACAGAATACCAAGGTGTGATGCCATCTGAAAATAAAAATAGCCACAACAAAAAGGATATTCAAACCGTGGAAAAGAAGACCAAGGAAATAATAAAAACAAGTAGAAAGAAAATAATAAATACCAAGGAAGAATGGGAGATGATTACAGGTGGATTAATTAATGTATTCAACCTTCCAATTAACGAACAAAGGGAGTTAATTAAGTTTACATCCCAGTTAAATGTGTCAATGATTGAAGTGCATCAGAAGATATTAGTCAGATTATCAAGATGGAAGACAACATGCAAATATTGGGCAAATAATTCAGAGGTAAAAGGGAATGAAATGAGATTAAAAATGAGCAACTATGTTATGATAGAGGAGGTACAATACTTGTTAGTTAAAAAGGAACGAATTATAACGGAAGACCGGTACTTAAGTGAAAGTTTTATAGCAGCAAAGTGGGAGAGCCGGATGGTAAGAAGATTATCAAGGAGACAATTAATTACGAACACCCCAGCAATCCGAGAACATGGAGTACCTGAAATAATGACCACGGTTAAACAGACTCCAAACAAACCAGAAAAAAGGGACGGATTTTATGGATACAGGACCAAGCAACCCATTGTAAATAAAAAAACCCCAAAATTCTAAAAAACTGTAAGGACAACTTACTCAACAATTTATCCAGGAACAAGACGAAAATAAAAAGCATGTAAGGACATCTTACTCAAGTTATTTCGAAGCCATATAATTTAAAATGAAGAAACTAAAAACCCCAAAATTCTAAAAAACTGTAAGTACAACTTACTTAAGATATTTTGCAAACATTAGAATTAATAAAAAGCATGTAAGGACATCTTACTCAAGTTATTTTGAAACCATATAATTTAAAATAAAAAGACAAAACACCAAGAAAATGTAAGAACAGATTATATAATTTAATTATAAATAACTGATTTAAACTGAAATAATAGGAAAAAGTAATATTTTTAATGGTAACAAACAGAAGGAAAATTAAATGAACAAAAACAATTGATGGTAATGTGCTCAGATAAGAAGGTACAATAAGAAGAATAAAGAATAATTTAATGACTCCAATGAAACTGAAGGAGGATGATAATTAATACAACAAAAATTAGAATTTCTCGGAATTGAAGATTATATAAGAAGAAATGATGCGGAGAAATATGTCACAAGAAGTAAAGTCAGAAGAATTTTAACATAAGGCCTATCAATGATGTTATATGCTATTAATTAATGGAAAAGAAGAAGGAATCAAGGAGAAGAAGAAATATATAAATAAATACAAACAGCTAGAGTATGAAGAATCCCAAAAGTGTTTGGTACTAGTCGCTAATTGACTACTACTTATAATTTTTTTATTTTTATGTATTGACCGTAGAAATGTTCCGGCAATAATTTTTATGAGCAGGGATGATGTTCCCCTGGTCTCAGAAGGTGTAAGGATGGACAGCGGTGTATGGACCCAGAGTGGCCACCCGACTGGAACCACCGCACAAGATAGGGAAAAATGTTAGGGAAATTGAATATTTAAGGGAAAATAATTATAAAATAGCTGAAAGGATTGATATTAGATTCCAGAAGTATAAATGAAGAAAATAGAAGGAAGATAGCAGACCGAAGCTTAATTGATAAAGCGAATTTATAAAAGTAAATAGAAATGAGTGTTAAAACAAGTTTAATATGATTAGTGTGACCAGTCCTTATCAAATAAAATGTGGAAGTACCACTACCCAGAGAAATAATTGATGAATTTGCCTCCAAGAGAGAGAGAGAGTTAAGTAAGAAAACAGCAATTACCACCAGTGTGAATTACCAGTCAGTGTATAATCAGTCAGAAATGAAACACTATTTGAAAACAAAGTCATAACTACTTTGGACTTGAACCAATCAACAATTTATTTCTATCAACAAGTTGAACTAAAATAAATTTGTTCTAGTGGGGGGGCTTTATGTAACGGTACATAACCCGGTCCCAATAAAGTAAATCATGAGAATAAAAGTCAGAAATGGGTAAAATAAAGCTCGCTCAAAATTTAATTATATCACTCAACATAATAAACAATTCTAGTGGTATATAGTGCGAAGTGAGTTCTAGTGTACCCATTGAGGTGAAAAACCAAAGTGAAATTAATGTATTACTAAACTGTGCTGTATGTTTTGGATAGGATAAAACTATGGAAGTAGTATGTAATAATACTAATTGATTTTTGTTATTTTATTTATTTATTGTAATTTATATTGTATGAACCACAATTTGTTATACCCAAGTTAATATTATATTGTTTCAAATAATTGTGTTAGATTGTAAGAAAACCCAGGGTTAATTTTAAAAGACATAAAAATTTTAACTACCAAAGATAATATAAAATTAAAATAATCCTATGAAGGAAATGGCAACAGGAAGTAGTACCGGGTATGAACACTATTCGAGACTAAATAAATAATATATAAATTTATTTAATGATAATAAAATGATAAAGTATTTATATACAATGTCATAAAAAAATTAACCAAAACATATTATGTAAATTAAATTAGTAAAGAAACCGGAATGGAAGGGAATTATTTTTACATAAATAAAATATAAATTTATAATAATTACAAACTGCCTGCATAATAAAAATACTATGTGTTACTAAGAGTGATGAAAAATAACAAGTATTGTTAATAAGATATAACAATTTTGAACTAAACCGGAGAGTTGAAGAAACGATGCGGCAAAAATTATAAAAAATAACCTTTTTTGGACGTTGGAGGAGGCGAAATTCACGCAAGAGTAATAAACAAAGTGAATACTAACTAATTATACCTGAGGAATCCAAATTAAATGGTGATATACATTAAAAACCAGTGGATGAAAACATTCTGAGGATCCAATATAGTTCGGCCTACTTCCAGTAGACAATCAGAAAATACTCCAAACGAAAAGGAAATAATAACGCAAGACGTACCTCATCACAGAATAAAACTTCAATCCAGTAAGGACAACACGGAGCGAGGTAATATAAACATTTTTTCGTAATAAGTCCAGAAGAAAACTCGTTTTTTAACAGTGAAATAGAACAAAAAATATTCATTTTATCATATGTTTCTTTCAAAGTAAACAAATACATGCTGCTCTCTTACGGCAATTCCGGAAACTACGTAATATTTGAAAAAATAAACAAAATTATTTATTAATTTTTTGATATTTGTAAAGCGTAGCAATTATCCATTTCTGACACTCTCATAACACAAAGAATTCACCCTGAACCCTGGGGAATTACTAAGAATTATGTAATAACTGATGTTTTTTATTATAGCGTAATATTGGGTAAATAACAACATATATGTTTTGTTCCTTAGACAGATCTATGTTTACTCGGTAAGGTCGAGATGATGTTTTTTTTCAAATAAGATTAATTGTGATACCTATATTTTGGTGGCAGGAGACAAAAGTCAATAATCAATAAAGCAATATTATTGAAAATTAATATTGAATTATAACGTGTTATAATTTATTGTAGTGGGTAGTTAATGAAAATTTCAGCACAACATACAGAAGAAATCGTCACAACTGAGGGGCAATAATGACACTTACTCTCTCTTCTGCATAAGGCTGAACAAATTACCTCCTTGACCCCAAATCACACACTCTCGATTTCTTTTAGATTGAGTAAAACAAGATAAACAAAATCCTTTATTTATACCTTTTAAAACGTCAGTTAGTATAATTCAAAAGTGACGCATACTGCGTGAGGCATATAATAACACTTTCGCAAGTGCATCCCTCACAAGAAACCGCACGTTACAGAATTGGCTTCCATCGCGGGGCTTGAAAAATAGCGACTGCTCATTTTACGTTACAGAATTGGCGTACAACTGTGGGGCGGAATTAACAAAGCTTGTAATTGCAATATACTCGCAAGTGTACACCTCACATTAAGCGGTACGTTACAGAATTGGCGCTCAACGTAAAAGGGCGGTAATTAGAAAAGAATTTCGATATTTAATAAACAAGATATATCAAAAAATCTAATTATCGTTGGCAGTTATGAGAAAACAAGAAATGCGATAAAGAGCTATTATACCACAGGAAACGAAAATGTCCGAAAAAAAGAGACGATTGAGTTACGCGGAATGGATGACGATGCTATTTAAGAAATTCAGCAAAGAGATGGGATACATAGAAAAGAATACCAATGACCACGAAAGAGCGCAAATGAGTCGCGCGAATGCGTTGGGAACACCAGACGACAAAATGACATTGAGAGAGATTTATGATGAATTGTGGGAGTTAGATGCCAGGTGTAATAAAGAAAAGACTATTGGGACGACTAACGAAAAAGATGATAACAAGGTGGAAAGGATGACTGAAGAAGATTGGGAAAGATGGGACGATAATGAAGAACAAATGAAAACCGAAAGAATAGGAGTATACGCCCAGGTGACAGAACAATATACTCAGGAAGATTATGAACAATGGAAACGAGAAATAAGACCACCTGAAAACCCAATACAAACAGAAAACACAGAATTAAGGGAATGGATCAGGGTGATGTTTGAACTATCCCGAGAAGATATGTGTCACTGGAGGAAGAAACATAATCAAACAGAAGAAAAGGAGATTGAAGAAGGTGGACAGGAACAAGAAATAGAGTTAGTCACGGACAGTGAAATGGACCAACAGACAGGTGATACAGAAGAAACCGAAGTAGTTATGGATACGGAAAAGGAAATAGTGGAAGAGGATGCCCAAGGGGACCAACCAGATAAATCCACCCAAAAAGAAGATATGAGCATGCAGGAGATGTTGAGAATTATTATGGAAAGCAATAAACAAACAAATGATAAAATAGACGAAAAATTTAGGAAACAGGAGGAAACTTTGAAGGAACAGAATAAACAAACTAATGAAAATTTTAGAAAACAGGAGGAAAACTTAAAACAAACCATGAATGAACAATACCATGAACTGAAGGAAGCGGTTGAAGGGCAAAGAGAAGAGATGAATGCAAAATTTGAAGAGAATAATAAGAATTTAAAACAATTTGAGGGTAAAATGGAGAATTTCAATAAGGAGATATGGGAAACTTTTGGGGAGAAGTTTAAAAATGTTAATACGCGTATCCAAAAAGCAGATACATACCAAGAGGAGACAACTAAACAAATGGACCATAGTGTCAAGAATTTGGATGAACCATCAGACAGCGCTTCAGAAGGTATTAAAGTAAGTCCGGATACAGAAGAGAGTAGGAAGGAAATAGAAATTACAGAATACCAAGGTGTGATGCCATCTGAAAATAAAAATAGCCACAACAAAAAGGATATTCAAACCGTGGAAAAGAAGACCAAGGAAATAATAAAAACAAGTAGAAAGAAAATAATAAATACCAAGGAAGAATGGGAGATGATTACAGGTGGATTAATTAATGTATTCAACCTTCCAATTAACGAACAAAGGGAGTTAATTAAGTTTACATCCCAGTTAAATGTGTCAATGATTGAAGTGCATCAGAAGATATTAGTCAGATTATCAAGATGGAAGACAACATGCAAATATTGGGCAAATAATTCAGAGGTAAAAGGGAATGAAATGAGATTAAAAATGAGCAACTATGTTATGATAGAGGAGGTACAATACTTGTTAGTTAAAAAGGAACGAATTATAACGGAAGACCGGTACTTAAGTGAAAGTTTTATAGCAGCAAAGTGGGAGAGCCGGATGGTAAGAAGATTATCAAGGAGACAATTAATTACGAACACCCCAGCAATCCGAGAACATGGAGTACCTGAAATAATGACCACGGTTAAACAGACTCCAAACAAACCAGAAAAAAGGGACGGATTTTATGGATACAGGACCAAGCAACCCATTGTAAATAAAAAAACCCCAAAATTCTAAAAAACTGTAAGGACAACTTACTCAACAATTTATCCAGGAACAAGACGAAAATAAAAAGCATGTAAGGACATCTTACTCAAGTTATTTCGAAGCCATATAATTTAAAATGAAGAAACTAAAAACCCCAAAATTCTAAAAAACTGTAAGTACAACTTACTTAAGATATTTTGCAAACATTAGAATTAATAAAAAGCATGTAAGGACATCTTACTCAAGTTATTTTGAAACCATATAATTTAAAATAAAAAGACAAAACACCAAGAAAATGTAAGAACAGATTATATAATTTAATTATAAATAACTGATTTAAACTGAAATAATAGGAAAAAGTAATATTTTTAATGGTAACAAACAGAAGGAAAATTAAATGAACAAAAACAATTGATGGTAATGTGCTCAGATAAGAAGGTACAATAAGAAGAATAAAGAATAATTTAATGACTCCAATGAAACTGAAGGAGGATGATAATTAATACAACAAAAATTAGAATTTCTCGGAATTGAAGATTATATAAGAAGAAATGATGCGGAGAAATATGTCACAAGAAGTAAAGTCAGAAGAATTTTAACATAAGGCCTATCAATGATGTTATATGCTATTAATTAATGGAAAAGAAGAAGGAATCAAGGAGAAGAAGAAATATATAAATAAATACAAACAGCTAGAGTATGAAGAATCCCAAAAGTGTTTGGTACTAGTCGCTAATTGACTACTACTTATAATTTTTTTATTTTTATGTATTGACCGTAGAAATGTTCCGGCAATAATTTTTATGAGCAGGGATGATGTTCCCCTGGTCTCAGAAGGTGTAAGGATGGACAGCGGTGTATGGACCCAGAGTGGCCACCCGACTGGAACCACCGCACAAGATAGGGAAAAATGTTAGGGAAATTGAATATTTAAGGGAAAATAATTATAAAATAGCTGAAAGGATTGATATTAGATTCCAGAAGTATAAATGAAGAAAATAGAAGGAAGATAGCAGACCGAAGCTTAATTGATAAAGCGAATTTATAAAAGTAAATAGAAATGAGTGTTAAAACAAGTTTAATATGATTAGTGTGACCAGTCCTTATCAAATAAAATGTGGAAGTACCACTACCCAGAGAAATAATTGATGAATTTGCCTCCAAGAGAGAGAGAGAGTTAAGTAAGAAAACAGCAATTACCACCAGTGTGAATTACCAGTCAGTGTATAATCAGTCAGAAATGAAACACTATTTGAAAACAAAGTCATAACTACTTTGGACTTGAACCAATCAACAATTTATTTCTATCAACAAGTTGAACTAAAATAAATTTGTTCTAGTGGGGGGGCTTTATGTAACGGTACATAACCCGGTCCCAATAAAGTAAATCATGAGAATAAAAGTCAGAAATGGGTAAAATAAAGCTCGCTCAAAATTTAATTATATCACTCAACATAATAAACAATTCTAGTGGTATATAGTGCGAAGTGAGTTCTAGTGTACCCATTGAGGTGAAAAACCAAAGTGAAATTAATGTATTACTAAACTGTGCTGTATGTTTTGGATAGGATAAAACTATGGAAGTAGTATGTAATAATACTAATTGATTTTTGTTATTTTATTTATTTATTGTAATTTATATTGTATGAACCACAATTTGTTATACCCAAGTTAATATTATATTGTTTCAAATAATTGTGTTAGATTGTAAGAAAACCCAGGGTTAATTTTAAAAGACATAAAAATTTTAACTACCAAAGATAATATAAAATTAAAATAATCCTATGAAGGAAATGGCAACAGGAAGTAGTACCGGGTATGAACACTATTCGAGACTAAATAAATAATATATAAATTTATTTAATGATAATAAAATGATAAAGTATTTATATACAATGTCATAAAAAAATTAACCAAAACATATTATGTAAATTAAATTAGTAAAGAAACCGGAATGGAAGGGAATTATTTTTACATAAATAAAATATAAATTTATAATAATTACAAACTGCCTGCATAATAAAAATACTATGTGTTACTAAGAGTGATGAAAAATAACAAGTATTGTTAATAAGATATAAAAATTTTGAACTAAACCGGAGAGTTGAAGAAATGATGCGGCAAAAATTATAAAAAATAACCTTTTTTGGACGTTGGAGGAGGCGAAATTCACGCAAGAGTAATAAACAAAGTGAATACTAACTAATTATACCTGAGGAATCCAAATTAAATGGTGATATACATTAAAAACCAGTGGATGAAAACATTCTGAGGATCCAATATAGTTCGGCCTACTTCCAGTAGACAATCAGAAAATACTCCAAACGAAAAGGAAATAATAACGCAAGACGTACCTCATCACAGAATAAAACTTCAATCCAGTAAGGACAACACGGAGCGAGGTAATATAAACATTTTTTCGTAATAAGTCCAGAAGAAAACTCGTTTTTTAACAGTGAAATAGAACAAAAAATATTCATTTTATCATATGTTTCTTTCAAAGTAAACAAATACATGCTGCTCTCTTACGGCAATTCCGGAAACTACGTAATATTTGAAAAAATAAACAAAATTATTTATTAATTTTTTGATATTTGTAAAGCGTAGCAATTATCCATTTCTGACACTCTCATAACACAAAGAATTCACCCTGAACCCTGGGGAATTACTAAGAATTATGTAATAACTGATGTTTTTTATTATAGCGTAATATTGGGTAAATAACAACATATATGTTTTGTTCCTTAGACAGATCTATGTTTACTCGGTAAGGTCGAGATGATGTTTTTTTTCAAATAAGATTAATTGTGATACCTATATTTTGGTGGCAGGAGACAAAAGTCAATAATCAATAAAGCAATATTATTGAAAATTAATATTGAATTATAACGTGTTATAATTTATTGTAGTGGGTAGTTAATGAAAATTTCAGCACAACATACAGAAGAAATCGTCACAACTGAGGGGCAATAATGATACTTACTCTCTCTTCTGCATAAGGCTGAACAAATTACCTCCTTGACCCCAAATCACACACTCTCGATTTCTTTTAGATTGAGTAAAACAAGATAAACAAAATCCTTTATTTATACCTTTTAAAACGTCAGTTAGTATAATTCAAAAGTGACGCATACTGCGTGAGGCATATAATAACACTTTCGCAAGTGCATCCCTCACAAGAAACCGCACGTTACAGAATTGGCTTCCATCGCGGGGCTTGAAAAATAGCGACTGCTCATTTTACGTTACAGAATTGGCGTACAACTGTGGGGCGGAATTAACAAAGCTTGTAATTGCAATATACTCGCAAGTGTACACCTCACATTAAGCGGTACGTTACAATATATATATATATATATATATATATTACATTTAATATTTATAAATAAATATACCTCAAGATATACCTTTTTTTCCTTATTAGGAACGAAAAAAAGGAAAAAGAAGAAAAAAGGAAAAAAGATATACCTTGAGGTAAATTTATTTATAAATATTAAATGTATTATATACATCAAGAAACGGACTGTAGCAGAAAGTGATTGAATATATATATATATAAATTATTTACATGAGGAAAACATTTATAAGTGATATCTTAGGCTCTCCCGGCCGGCGGCAACTCCGTTAAGTTCTGACTCATTGCCGGGCTATTAGGCCGCGGTCTAATGCTGTCGATTGAAACATACGTTTCGGCCATACCATTGGAGGCCATCTTCAGTGCTACGATTTAAAAGGTAACTGGTTTCAATCAATAGTATTAGATCACGGCCTAATAGCCTGGCAATGAGTCATAACTTTAACAAAACATTTATACTTCATTACCATTCATTAGTTTGACTGTTTTATAGAGGTGTTAATAAGAATTGTGACTATCGATTTCTCTGTAGTTTAATGATTTATTTCACAGATCTAAGGAAATATATGGGTGAACCTCTGAAGACAAAAAATGATTCCAATTACAAAGCATGAAAGTAGTATTTTCTGAACAAAAAAAGTGCATGTGAAGCATAGAAACATTTTTATAAAAGTTGTTAATAGACTGCATAGCCTGCTGTACAGCCACAGTTCAGACTTTAAAAGACCTGGTCACTCTATCTCCTCGTCGGCCGTTCTATTCGCCTTTCATAGCCGTTTTATAGCCGTACATAATCCTGGGCAGCCTTTCACAACCTTATGTTATCCACGTGCTCTCTCTCCATGCCTTTCTGTGTTGTTCTGTTGTATCAACAATACTTCCCACCCTCACATTTTGTCAGATAATGTCGTTCTTTATATGATATCTCAATGATACTGCTTACACTTAATAATCCCTATTGCTTCAGCTCGTTGGTACTGACGTGAAGTGATGACCTAAGTTTCACAATTGTGCAGTATAATATGGAAATAATTGTAGTTTTGTAAATTTTAATAATTGTGACCTTCCTTCGCTTGCGAGAAATTCACAATAAGAATTCAACGAGCTCTACGAACGTTTTCCAAAAGTATCTGAAATGTATGCATCTTTTCTTCTATATCTACCAATTTATTAAAGGATAAGTGATAGTACAAACATTAAAATTGGTAACTTTATCTAAAACTTTGTTATACAATTTTTTGCCCGTAAGGATTCTTCACCATATAGCCCCATGTGTTTGTTTTTCAGACCAAATTTCTTATTAAATGGACTGAAGTTCATTTAAAAAACGATTTTAAGTATATAATTACAAAAATTGACATAAATGAACACGTCAATCAATTTATTTTTGTTTTTAAAGCAGTGGAAAGTCTATACAATTGATTAGTCCAGCCTACGTAATAGTAAACACTTTAATAGACGTAAAATGAAAACAAAACTTATTGGTATAGTTAGCGAGAAATGCGGATGTAGGCCTACACACAACGCGGCGTCTTGATACGTTTAAGAGTGTATTATGACAGAAACTTGTGGAGAAGGTCGAACAAGAGTCGTCCGACTTGAAAGGAACAAATAGGCTACATCACGCGGATGTCCGTTTTACATCACGCCGTCATAGTAGCCACTGCTCTCGCCAGCAGACAACATACGCCAGTAATATACGTATACATAATACTAAATATATTTCACTAAATTATGAAATTTAAAAAAATACACATTTATTATTGTGCGTGTTTCACTCAGAAACAGTAAACACCATCAGCGTTATCAGTCTGTAAGTTTAAGCACTAAGTTAGACCAGTATAAGTTTTGATAAGAAATTTCTTAGAAAATCAGAAGTTCGAAAAATAAAGCCAGAAATAAACATTTTTGAGTACACTTATGTCCTTACTATAACGTAAAGTTGTGAAACATGCGCTTTGCACTCGACAGAAAACCGACGCAGACTCGAAAGACACAATGTGAAACGAAACAATCAATCTGAACGTCCCCCTCTCACTCTCTCTCTCTCTCTCTCTCTCTCAAATAAAATAATTCGGTACAGATAACCGAAACCGAAACCGATAAATGCTTAATCATTTGGGCACTTAAGACAAGATGTCCGTGAACGGTAAAATCGAGAATATGTACAAGGACTATGAGTCTAGATGATCAGGAATACTTCAGGGACCTTAAACAAACTATTTGACACGAAGTCCGATGAGTTTCGGTGGTCAAGCCGAATCATTTGTGTTGCAGCAGTGGTGATTTATCTGCGAATCGTTAAGTAAAAGAATCATTACAAATTCGAAATAAATATTCCGAAAATTTGCCGTAGGATGTAAATTAAATGTAAATCTTAGTTTTACAACGCCTTTGTTCCATAAAACACGTTCTTTAATTTTCCATAGTATTATATAATACAAAAGTTATTATTGTTTATTAACACAATAGGGCTCTGTTGGGCTGAGTTGATTATATTACAAAGACTTTCCTCATGGTTGTTACGTAAAAAGTTCCATATAAGCTTTTGTGCTTTAATTTATTATGTTGTTAGTTACGTTTACTTTGGAAAATATGTTTTAATATCATTAGAAAAATAAATGAACCACTACCCTATGAGAGGCGAATGGTCTTGTGGTTAGATCATATTGAAATACTGGACCAATCACGCATGACATAGAATATTGGAAACAATTTGAATATACAAAGAGAGAAAGGCCAAACAAAACATAGATCATTGATTTGGAGAATAACTTGAGGGTGACTTGACTGGAGGGAGAAATTGGAAGAAATTGTCACTGGAGAGAGCGTAGTGGAAGAAAATTATAATACCAGACAACAAACTCATCAACAGTTTTAATGCTGGAGTAGAATGGAGTTAAATTATTTTAAATTTAACTATGCTGTGTTATAATAAGAAAATATTCCAAAATTTCCTTTACAAAATGAACAAATTTTAGTGTTTTCAGCAGTTACGATAAGCAAACTTATCATAACTAACCTTTACTTACTTAGTTACTTATCATAAGCAACCTTTCAAATTTAATACTAACTTGAAGTATTCATAATGAAATAACAATGAAACCTTCTGTTTCCATTCGCGTATAGTTTCCATTTTTTTATTACTTGCTTACACGCTACCCACGGACAAAAAACGTTTCTTTACTGGCATTATCATATCACAATCATGAAGACAATAACGCTTCCGTCACAGACATGTTATCGTATAAGAGTATTATTTAGTGGTATCAGGTCATTATCATATAACATCACCGACTGTGATATTTTTTTCTTTCGAAAGCGTGGCCTGAAACAGTACGGCTATCGCTCTCGTATTTTACGGAAATTGTGAGAAATTGGTCACTACTTACAACGATATCTGAGTATCAGTAGAGATAGCCTACGTTTAACAGCTACTAAACAGATGCTACATTTTCAGCTTCGATACCAGTTCGTCCTTCGCGTAACCTATAAACACACGCCATACGTGAAACAACGTTCACCAAATTTTTCCTAAATACGGAAAGCAACAAATCGCTTTGCCAAGGTTATGTTCGGAACCTTAAACCACTTCCATTATCAGCGGCAGGCTGTGCGTAAACGGAAGTACTGTACAGCAAAACGCCTTTCACAAACACAGAAAACAAACCAACTGAATTCTACATTGTAACTTAAGATACATAATTTTTATAATAATTATTTCTATAATTATTATACATAATTATGATATTGTAATTGTTTATAATTAAATTGTTATTTGTTTTAATATCGTTTATTTATACTCTTCTTCGCTTTTCTTCGTTTCTTTATTTTTTTGTTTCTTCTCTCGAAACAGTTTCATTCTCTTTGTGTATAGTTCTGTATACTACAAACGCGGTTTCTACTTCTGTATAGTTTATTACACCTTGAGCGTACGTTTAGGCCTACATATTGGCGCGTCTATGTTTCTGTGTACTTTAATTCTAACTGTTTACGTCACCTCCTTAATTCTATATTCCTTATTGTCTCCTATATGTTTTGTGTGTGTATGTGTGTGTGTGCGTGTGCGTGTGCGTGCGTGCGTGCGTGCGTGCGTGCGTGTGTGTGTGTGTGTGTGTGTGTGTGTGTGTGTGTGTGTGTGTGTGTGTGTGTGTGTGTGTGTGTGTGTGTGTGTGTGTGTGTGTGTGTGTGTGTGTGTGTGTGTGTGTGTGTGTGTGTGTGTGTGTGTTAACTCTTTAGTTGAATGGTTCGACCACTGGCCATAAAATATTTTCCAATGTGCCTCAATGGCGAAGCTGTCATTGAGAACTAATACTGCTTTAGAATTTATAAGAATTCTTTCAGTGTAATCTGTTGTTTAAATTAGACTTTAGTTAAGCCTTTTGAAATTAACTTCTGAGTTTCGTAGCCTTCTTGTTCAACTCAAGCCTCTCTTCTTATTCAAATCTCTTCATAAGTAGTTCTAAATATGACTGCTACACTTTTGCTAAACTAAAGGAATAAATTAAGAAGCACTGCTTTGTTTGTTACGCAGGACATATAACTTTCCGATTGTATACTCGCTAATAGAATAGAACTGGACTGCATTGATTCTATTAATCCGCACATAACTGCTGTTTCTTTATTAGCGCTTACCAGATCGCAACGTTTTCGATTAGTCAATAAAGTAGGTTGTAATTTTTGTGTTTCTTGTAATAAACTATTCAATATATATTGTAGACAAAGAATTGTACCGGTATGGATATGTAAGAAACATGAAAAACCGTAGGTTTACGGGAGATCGCACGAAGCAAGAGATGATAAAGACATTACAAGCTACACTAAGCAAATTTAGCAATACAAGAGGAAAACAGAAGAGCGACAGAGAGGAGAGGAGAGGAGTGAATTGGAAGGCCGTGTGAAGAGCTGTGTGAGAGGACGGCTAGGGAAAATATGGACAACACTCACAAAACACAAGCACAATGCACACGAACACTTGCACACCAACAAGGGCACCAAAATTTTGCATTTATATGTTTTCTGTGATGGCAAATGTCCGTCAGTTAGATTCAGATTCAACTATTTGATTGTTATGTAACTAAAAATTTCAAAAAATTAAAAAAAGTTATAGTTGTACATGCAGTACTGTTAAACCTCTTATTCTTATTACGTAATGATGAAATCTGTCTATATAATATACAGTTCGCTTATACTAACATTTCAAATACACACCAGGTTCTACACGTGTTTATCTAGTTTCAGTAATTCAAATCAGCGACACGCTGATACATAAAATTAGTATAGGCATAGGCAAAATTCTTTCTCATTCATTAACTTCTTAACTGTCCGTGTTTTAACTACCCATGTATCTGTCTAACAACTCACCTACTTGGAAACACTATTTGCCGGGCTGTTAGGCCGTGGTCAACTGTTTGTGTGGACAGACGTTTCGGCCCCACCATCGGAGGCCATCTTCAGTGTCCGCCAATTACCCCAGTGCTAAGGTAGAGACTATGAGTTGTTTGGACTGCGAGTTATAGTCTCTACCTCAGCACTGTCATAACTGGCGGACATAGTGTTAATTGTTGCTGACACTGAGGATGCCCTCCGATGATGAGGTCGAAACGTCTGTCCACACAAACAGTACACTAAGGCCTAACAGCGCGGCACTGTGTTGACGCCGTCCGTGAAATTCTTAGGAATTCTAAACTCACCTACTGTATTCCACCATATCATACTCCCTTCAGCGCAAACTCACCTACTGTATTCCACCATATCATACTTCCTTCAGCGCAAACTCACCTACTGTATTCCACCATATCATACTCCCTTCAGCGCAAACTCACCTACTGTATTCCACTATATCGTACTTCCTTCAGCGCAAACTCACCTACTGTATTCCACCATATCATACTCCCTTCAGCGCAAACTCACCTACTGTATTCCACCATATCATACTTCCTTCAGCGCAAACTCACCTACTGTATTCCACTATATCATACTTCCTTCAGCGCAAACTCACCTACTGTATTCCACCATATCATACTCCCTTCAGCGCAAACTCACCTACTGTATTCCACTATATCATACTCCCTTCAGCGCAAACTCACCTACTGTATTCCACTATATCATACTCCCTTCAGCGCAAACTCACCTACTGTATTCCACCATATCATACTCCCTTCAGCGCAAACTCACCTACTGTATTCCACTATATCATACTTCCTTCAGCGCAAACTCACCTACTGTATCCACTATATCATACTTCCTTCAGCGCAAACTCACCTACTGTATTCCACTATATCATACTTCCTTCAGCGCAAACTCACCTACTGTATTCCACTAATCATACTTCCTTCAGCCCAAACTCACCTACTGTATTCCACTATATCATACTCCCTTCAGCGCAAACTCACCTACAGTATTCCACTATATCATACTTCCTTCAGCGCAAACTCACCTACTGTATTCCACTATATCATACTTCCTTCAGCGCAAACTCACCTACTGTATTCCACTATATCATACTTCCTTCAGCGCAAACCCACCTACTGTATTCCACTATATCATACTTCCTTCAGCCCAAACTCGCCTACTGTATTCCAATATATCATACTTCCTTCAGCGCAAACTCACCTACTGTATTCCACTATATCATACTTCCTTCAGCGCAAACTCACCTACTGTATTCCACTATATCATACTTCCTTCAGCGCAAACTCATCTACTGTATTCCACTATATCATACTTCCTTCAGCGCAAATTTGTTTTCCATTACCTACGTAACAAATTTCATTGAATTCCAGTGCCGCCGTACTTGACAATAGTAAAATAACGAAAGATAAAGTTCATGAACAATACTTTAGGATAGAAAAGTCACTGTTTTTGGGTTCGATGTTAAAATTAACAAAGCATTCCACTGCAGATGAAGCTAAACTGACAATGGCAAACAATAAAAAATTGGAGAAATTCATAATTATAAAATATGGAAATGGTAGGTACAAAGTAGCATATAAAAGTTCTTATGCTAATGTAAATGTAAATTACTTTTTAAATTGTAAATCCTGAAACCAGTGTAGAACGTATCACAGTGTAGATTATACAGTCTATAATCGTTTTTCCCACCGTAATAATCCACGACTCTGGTGATACGTTGAAAACCGTTTGTTCAAGTGTCTCCACTGACGCAAAACACTTACGAGATCTGACGCAAAGAGAAACTTGCTACTAATGTTCGAAATATTTACTGACAAGTGTTAACACGTTGGAACAATACAGACCAGAAAATGTAATTAGCGACTTATGTCACGATCACTTTCACTGCTGCTTTGTAGAACTAGAAGAAACAAAACTTTATAGCCACAAACACATAACTGCCAACTCATGAACGGTTGACTTAAAAACTTCTGATATACTTTAAATATTTGAAGGCAAAACAAAGTTATTACAAAATCTACTCACTACTGGATATTGCAATAAATGATAAATACATTTCACATCATTATTACTCACAAAAGCAGTAGCAGACAGGTGCTTAGCGCCTTCTGGTAGTTCATTGTCAGTTACTTGCCACATTCAGCGTCATGTGGGATATTTACAACGTAGGAGAGATATGAGATTTCTTCTGTCATGAATGCGCAATGTATCGCTAGAGCAGTTTCTCCTCCTGATCATCATCACCACTAGACCTTAGACCTGTTCCGAAACCCATCTCCTCCACGGTCTACCGACATCTCTCCCAGTAGGGTGATAAGCCAAGGCAGCCACAGGTAGACGGATATCAGGCATGCGATTCAAGTGTTCACACCATCTCCTTCTGTGGTCTTCAATCTTCTGGTGCAATGACACGTACAATGTTTAAATCGCGTCTAATATCCTCGTTCCTTCTCCTATCCAAGAGAGAACAACCTTGCGCCCCTCTTAGAAATTTCATTTCGGCTGCCTGAATCCTCTGCACGTCCCTTTTACCAAGAATCCATGTCTCACTAGCATCCAGGAATGTGGGGACAGCCACAGTTTTATAAAATTTCATTCGGGTATCCTTCCGTGATTTATTTTTCGGGTATCTATGAGTTGGTCTACAGATACGTTTAAATTTAGTTAGCTTACTATCCCAATCAATACTTCTGACCTTCTCATCCCACTACTTTTAAACTAATCCGTGACGTATACTTAGCTAAATAGCGGTGCTAATGTTTGTCGAATTTTTGTTCCGCCCTTGTGATTCGTGGTTCAACCCTTATATCAAAAAACAAAATTCTTTTTGCTGGTGTATATTAGTTTATTTATAGTTCTTGCGATTTGATAGGTTTCCTGTGTTCCTGTTTATTGTCTGCATACTCAGTGTGATTGGATTACTTAGCTGTACGTTCCTTCTGTAAAAGTAAGAGATATTTTGTGTAAAACTATATACCACTATAATTTTTCAACTTTACTTAATCTCAAATTCAATCATGTTACAAGGATTCGCGGCTCTCTGATATTACTCATAGTCATAATAAGTTAGATCTACCATAATGACAGTCTAGGATACTCTTGCCTTTTGAACATGTAGACCTCACTTCATAGGGTTAACTAGCCCCTTCGCAACAAGTAAAGACACAAAACGGAAATGTCTCCGGAAACGTCCCCCAAAATGTGAAAATAGATGACGTACGCACACTTATCAGTCTTCGTTTAGATATAATGAGACAGAAGTACGAGAAGATACAGATCTTGTCCCATCCTGAAGCCTTTGGCAAAGAAATTAACAACAAAGTATAAACATCCACATAGGCGGATCCAGAATTCTCCAAAGGAGTGAGGGAATAGATTTTTCAACATTTTTGGTTGGGCAGGTGTACGCATTGTGTTTGTGTGTTCAAATTACTTACGGTTTTAATTACCAAGAAAATTGTAGCGAAACAGTTCCTACAAGAAATTATGTATTAAAGCCATATTATTTCACGATATTCTTTATAAAATTTTGGTTTTTACACTCAACGGCTAAAACAACACTGTCTTGTCCAGTGTATACTTAGAGGCTATAACCTGGTTTACCTCCCTGAATACGCCTATAAACATCATATCAAATACGCTTAAAAATGAAATTATTGTACGAGATCGGGAATTGGATTCTAAAATTTATAATGTGTGTGTGTGTGTGTGTGTGTGTGTGTGTGTGTGTGTGTGTGGTTATATTTTAATTACACGGTATCATTAATTTCTTAATGAGTTTCTTAATATATCAAGTATAAGTTGGTTGTTTTCATAATTAACAGCTGATGGATTTAAGAATCTGCACCTCGACTACCGTTATGGAATCTAGAAAGTAGTTATATCGAAGAGTACTTTTTACAAGATAGGTTAAGAGAAGAAATTAGTGCACTAATCGTTAAACGTAAATCATCCTAGTCTAATATCGAACATAACGACATACTGTGTCTTATTAACTAAACTGTTATTCACAGGAATTCCTCATCGATGACCGGGATTAATTGGATGTAAATATGTCTCAAGTTCCGTAATCTGAAAGTGATTTACACTCGGGAAACACAAGCCTGATTGGTTCCGCATATTGATCGCACGGCTTTGACCTTGTACTATACAAGCAACAGTTACGTAAATGACAGAAGACACTACAAGATTACTATGTAAAAGACTACAGTACTCACTGTAGAAAGGTTGTTACCAAAAGAAGGTGTAAAAAGCGCAAACAGTAAACTCGTTATTTATGACCAGGAAGCTACGTGCAAGTGAAAGGATAGCATCAGTCGAATGCTAAGAAGATACGGGATCGAATCGTCACGCTTCATCTCAGATAACGTTACCAATGATTGCGTACAAACGTTCATACACATTGAAAAACATGTATATGAATATATGAGAGTATGATTTTGGTGCGTGTCTCCGTGTGGCGCATTCTAAAATTCTTTGCTCAGAATTTAAAAATTAAATATTAATTAATTTAAAATTTAATATAAATTTAAATCTGAAGCAGCGTTAAGTTTGGTAAAACATTGGGAGAAAAGGCACTGTTACGTCGGAACAATAGTTGGATACGATTTCACGTCGAAATCCTACGTACACGTTACGGACTATAACTTTGTTTCAGCAAGTTCCCATTAAAAACAATCTACATGAAAATTTCTAACAATTTCACAGACTCGTAACACCAGTCGTTAATAAAATTCAAATTCATTTAAAACGCTTAGTTCTAATAGCCATCAATCGAGTGCTACTTCCAACACTGCTAATGACGGTTTCGTCTCTTCCAACGACATTTGTTCAAATCTTTTAGATAACTTTAGTGCGACCACACACACACATCTTTTCTTCCTCCAATTTTGGCAGTCTATGGACAGCGTGAAGTAGCCCAATGCATTCTATTTTTGCTGCCCGCATTTTCTTGCTTTCCAATAACTCTTCTTTCTGCCGCTTTACTTTTTACTTTCCCTTCATGTCCGAAAGCTGTTTCTTTCCTTCTTGTCTTTCTTCTGAAAATCCTTTAAGCTTTGTGTCCGTTCTCTAAAAGTCGTCCTATCCTGTATTATGTACTCTGTGATCATCATCTCTGTCATGTCCTTCTTCATCCCTTGTACCCAGTGGTTGCTATTCTTATTCTTATAAACGTGGCTGAAAATCATTTTTGTGAGTCTGCTGTTGACCATATCCTTATAACGTGGCTGAAGAACTTAACTCTTCTCTTTCGTAATGCAGCTCTGATATCTTTTTGCTTCCTCCCTTAGCGCGTGACGACAACTTTGCGTCTCATTCTGCACTTTACCCAACCTATCTTTATATAACGGCACTTAAGGACCTCCACTGCTCCTCTTTCGCTTATCTGGAAAGGGCATCTTCTGCTGTCTACCATTAGTTCTCGTGACTGAGACTTTCACGTCTCCAACGAGGTACTCGATTTCTCCCCTTACAGCCTTCTAAACTTCTTCATAGCATATGACCATTATCCAGATCCCTGACATCCGAAGTATCTTTGGGCTCAAGGCTGGCCACGGTGGCATTTACTCCGACAATGCCTTTCAGTGCCTCACAGAAGCCTTCCTTATTTTTGGTCCTAGCTTTTGGTCTCCCAGCTCTAAAAGTATACCTCCCGACCTAGTTTAGCGAATGAACCTAATTTCTGTGTAATTTTCTGGTTTCGCTTTGATTCGCATTTCCTTTAGTACTTCTGCATACGTGGCCTTGTGATGGCTTTATAAGAAGTGCTTAAAGTCGCGGTTTGGCACGTCTTTTCTTCCTTTTCTTTTGGCTACTCGTCTCACCAGCCTTGTTCGCTGCCCATTGCCACATCTCTTTTCTTCATTTTTTTAGCCTCCTTCGTTCCCCTCTCGTTTGAATGACTTTCCAATCGTCAGTAGTCTCTTCTCTCTTATTCTTTCAGGTTTCCTGCTCCGACTGGCTCGAGACAGTCCATTTCTAGAAATAAAAGGTAGCAACCTTTTTTCAAAATGTGGTTTCCATTCGTCCCCCCCCCCTCCCCAGATAGTTCACAGCATCATCTTTCTTGCTAGCAGTAGCAGTAGCGTCTCCGATTGTCCCCACAGACGCCTAGCTATGGAGGTTTCTTTCTGTGACCTTCCAGTTATTTCTGTACGAGATAATCACGTCCATTGGCTCCTACATCTCGACCAAGCTGTTCCTAATCTCCATACTAATATTCCGCTGCCTTTTGGTTGCCCATATCATCTTCTCGATGATGATCCTACATTTTTGCAGCTCATCTTCGTCAACCTTCGTCATCTTCTGGATATAGTTTCTCTTCGGGGAGTTTGCAAGGTAGTGTAACGCAAAAATTGAGCAATCGCAAATTTTACGAAATCAAACTATGCTGAACGCAAAGAAATGTGTATGTTTTAGAAAGCGGGGAGGTAGTGAAACGCACGTGAGACGCGAAAAACGTTCGGCAAATCAGAGGAAGCGTCATGTGTTGCGCGGGAGGTTTTCGCTAAGGAGATTGGGCGAGTTTGTATTTAGCGCTAGTCTAAACCTATGGGATTGTTTTCTATCGAGACTTGGTAAGGGAAATTCAAAGCCTAGTATAAAAATATGAATTTGGAGAGAAATCAGGCAGTCTTCTTTATATCGGCGAAACTACACTGAAGAGACTCGCGTGCGCTGTTTTGCGTTAACTATACAGATATAAATTTTATTAGTAATTTAAAGAATAAAGTAAATTCGCAGCAGTAAACAGAAGTACGGGAACGCGATAATTGCTAACGCTAAATTTATAAAGTTTAATATACAGTAATAAGTTAATGAGTGAATGTTCGGAGTAGTAACGAACAACGAGAAGTAAATACTACATATAAATGTTCATCAATACGATATGTTGTGGTGAAATCACTGAAGAAAGCGAATTAGTTCGGGTTAAATTCACGACGGTATGAGATAATCGGGACGCACGCGACGCGAACTGTGTTAGATGCACTTAATGTAAATTCAAGAATACGTTGTAAACCAGAGTGTATAATTAGTCTATACGACATAATTGTATGTATCACCAATATGTCAAGTGTAGTGTACATGTGTGATAAAGTGAATTAGTGCATTCATAACCAGGATTAACGCGCAACAAACAGCTGCTGACGACTCACCGGCATGCAACACCTTAAGGACTATGCACATCGGAAGGATTCTCCACGCAAGTAACAAATAAATGAACATTTGATTCAATATTGTTTTATAAATATATATATTTGTAATCAAATATAGTGACTCAATTTGTCTAAAAAGAACTCATTGCCACGAAATAATATGCAAATTGTAAGGCAAAACTATTCAAGTCATGTTAAAGAAATTTGTAGTATATAAATGCAAATGAATCATTAAAAGTTAATTGATATATTTTAATTTGTGTTTATTATTACTGGCGCCCTGAGGTACAATAAAGAGTCGGTACACTGGAGTAGGTGTTGTAGTCTATTGAGTAGAAATATTAATATTATCAGTGATTAAAGTAGTTTGTAAACCTTACTTCTTACATGCTCATAGGGCAACATAATATGCAAATCAACAATTTAACTCTTTCGTAAAGGCCTATCAAGTAGTGTATTACATTCTGTCGCCCGGAACGTTGGACAATTGAGTCATTATTAAACAAATTATAGATTAAGACTAAGTAGAAGTTAAGAATAGAAATAGTATCAAACATAGTATATGATTACGCGAAGTAGGAGTAGGAGAGACAAAGACACACAAAACAATATTCACAACCTGTACAACAACATGAGCACAAATACAGATACCCAAAGGAACGAGATGGAATTTGAAATAAATAATCAGTTAGGCGATCCAGACACTCTCGCAGATATTTCAGAGGAGAATCAAGCGTCAGGGACGTGGGGACAAAACGGACAGAACGATGAAAACGCAGAGACACAACAATTTACACCAACAATAGGAGCAGAAATTCGAGAAAGACCGGTATGTCAAACACCACTAGAGAAAGACAAAAACACTGATATATACACAATACTACAACGATTACTAGAACAACAGTTGTCACAACACACACGACGAATGGAGGAACGATCGAAAAAATAGAAGAACAGGTACAAAAACAACAGAAAAAACAAAAGAACAGCTCTCACAACAAATACAAGAAGAATCGAGAAATACAAAAGAACAACTCTCACAGCAAACACAACAAATACAAGAATTATTACAACAGTCGAGAAAAACAGAAAAACACTGTCACATCAAACAGAACAAATACGAAGACAATCAGAACAGCTGGCACAAACAAAAGCACAGATAGCACAACAAATTGCTGAACATGCGAAAAGAACAGACGAACGGTTAGAACACCAGTAGGTTTTACCTTAGCTCTATCTCCTACTGTTCCCACCTCTCCATCCTTCGTGCTGGTCACCGGTTTATTTCCAGAAATTTGAGTTCTTTGGACCAGCGTGCTCTTTCGACAGGTTGATTCCTTCCCATTGCTTGTAGCATTAATCCTCCTCTGACCAAGTTTGTCACCTGGAATGGACTGCGTTCGCAAGATGTCGACGACCCGGGGCCCGCGTGCTCTGACGGTCGCTGGTACAGGAGTACCTCGACGCCTGCATCGTAAGTGAATTCCCTAAAGAATCTTCCATATTTGGTTTTTATATACGGGGTTTCTTCCTTGGTTGTTTTTTTGCATACCAGCCAAAAAAATGACCAACAATGAAAGAGGATCAAGAAAATAAATGCCTATAAGTACGCCTAGATACCTCTAATACTCTCATATAGTCTGGGTCGGAAAGAACAAGAGTTGGTCAAGGAAAACCGATAGAACAGGTGAAAGAAAGGGACCTCACCCAAGTCAACTCGAAGCTAACTGAGAACCTCGGGCTTGCCATACCCATACTCACAAGATGTATATAGCCTATGTAGATGTATGTATAGTTTCCCTTGTGGGAACAATAATAATCATAATGGTAATAATAAAATAATCATATATATTACTCATAAATTATTAACAAATAAATAACATTTATATTATTATTATTATTATTATTATTGTAGAAGTAGTAGTAGTAGTAGTAGTAGTAGTAATTTTTTAAGAAGGAGGAGGGAAGGTGCAACGGAGTGTGGGACTCCCATCTCAAGTGGGACTCACTAAACCCCCTCCTCCGTCGAACGAGCACTAGCCTGGGTCCGTTTATCACACTACTTTAGACTAGGCCACTTTGCTGCGCCCAGTGGGCTCACATCTTCATTGGTCTACCATATAGGCGTTCTAAGTATCTCTTCTTCACTCGGAGGATGCCCTCTGCATAATGTTCCATATGACTCCAGACGTCCTCCCCTCTTAGTATGGCTCCGATGATGTTATGTGGAGCTATCATTCCTATCTCAAAACAACCAGAGACGCTCTTCTTGTAGCCCACCTGTTACAGTTGAAGAAAGTGTGTTCCGCATTATCCTCTATACTCGGGCAGTGAAGGCAGTCTGCGGACAAGGCTTTACCCATTTTATGGAGGTAGGATCGGAAGTATCCATGACAACTCAGAAGCTGCGACAGGTAGAGAAACCCACCTCCTCATGTTCTCTCAATCCACGGCCTTATGCCGTATATGGTGGAAAAACTCATCTTCGTATCGATTAACGCCCCAAGTTATTTGGCCACAGCCTTCGTCACAACGATTATGTCCCCGGCCCGAAGAGGCAAGATGGTTGGAATCCTCTTCTTGGTCAGGATTACGACCTCAGTCTTGTTCAAAACCAACGACAGTCTGTGCGCCGCCATCCAACATCTGACATTCCGCGTGACTCTATTTAGTTTCAGGTCAACGGACCGAGTCGCGACGAGTGTAGCCACAACGTCAGCGTGTCCGACCACCATCTCAGTGTAGGCCTATACTAAGAAAAGTTGTTTTTGTTATTATAGCCTAAGTTTTAACAAGAAATATTTTAATAAGTTTTTAAGAATATTTTAGTGCGAATCATCTTCTCCCTCCTCAAAAATATATTTAACGGTGGCCATTAATCGCGTAAAACACAGTGACTAGAGCGACAAATGTCCGGGGACCCACAGAGTAAACACAGAGTAAAGGAGGAACAGTTACTTTATCTTTTATCTCACATTTGTACATTCATTTGTTTGTACGGCAGCTGTCTTGACAGTAGACCTACATTGGCTAACGATAAGGTATTTATTTACTTGCAATCTTCAGTTGAATCACTGAGTTAAAAATGTTGAGGTATGGGTAAAAATAATTAATAATTTAAGTACAGGAGCAAACACACGCTTTATTGAAGAACAGTTTAGTAGCAAGTATACATACAACGGACACACGAAATACACATTACAAAAGCAGATTTAAAACTGAACTAACTGGTCGAGTGCATCTCTGTTTATATATAAAAAAGCTTCCAGATTTTTCCTTTTATTTAAAACTTCCAGAACATTACTTTTGTAGACTTCTCACAGTAAACAAGCATGTGTGTGGGCTGAGGCCCCGCCCAGGTAGCTAGACGTCCCACCGCACAATACAAACTTTCACTCTACAATAACAGGTATACTTACTTAAAATTGAATGCAGAGTTTTCTAGTATATTCTCAACACCCTCCCTAAAACTCTACATTCTCACAATCACATTAATTTTTAAAAAATTCATTTTTACTCTTAAGTCCAAGTTTAGATCTTAAATAAACAAATTTTGGTTTTGACAAAGCTTTCGTAAGTATATCAGCAACTTGTTCATCACTTTTAACATAATGTACATCAATTTCTCCATTTTGAAAACAATCACGTACATAATTATATTTCACATCAATATGTTTTGTCCTTTGATGGAATTCAGGATTACTTATAAGTTTTAGTGCACTCATATTATCTATATATAAATCATATTTATCAGTCTTACAATCGCATTCATTAAATAACTTCTTTAACCACATTATTTCAGTTGTTGCTAATGCTGCACTTACAAATTCTGACTCGGTTGTTGATAATGATACAGATTGTTGCTTCTTACTTCGCCAAATAATTGCAGCATTTGTATACATACAAGCTACGCCAGAAGTTGATTTACGTGTAACTGTATCGCTAGCATAATCAGCATCACTATAAGCTTTAAAGTTGCCATCCTTACGATATAGTAATCCAAAATCAATCGTACCTTTTAGATAACGTAAAATTCGTTTAACAATTGACCAATGAGCTACACTTGGTTTGTCTAAAACTCTAGATACAACATTTACAGCAAAACTTATGTCCGGACGACTTACAATTTGCAAAAACATCAAATTGCCGACAGCTTCACGATAAGGTACATTACTTACAATAGTTTTTGATAAATATTCATCATGATTACAATCAATTGGCGTGGATACAATATTAGCTTCTGACATATTAAACTTTTCTAAGATTTTGTTAATATAAGTACTTTGATGAATGAAAACAGACCCATCATTCAATCTACAAATTTCCATTCCAAGATAATTAGTAACTTCTTTAGTACTAGTAATTTTAAATTTTTTCCTCAAATCATTCAACAATTTATCAATCAAACTTTCATTTGAAGCTGCAATAAGTCCATCATCAACATAAATTGCTAACAAGATCTTATTATTATTATTGTTATATATGTATAAACATGGGTCACCCGTACTTTGACAAAAATCTAAATTTACAAGAAAATTAGTGAAGTGCTCAGTACAGCATCTTGGTGCTTGTTTTAAGCCGTATAAACTTTTCATTAATTTACATACGCGTGAGCTTCCATCATCAAAACCTTCAGGTTGTTTCATATATATATCTTCCTTTAAGTCACCGTATAAAAAAGCCGTTTTTATATCAAATTTACCGATATGTAAATTTTCACGAGCAGAAATACTAAGTATCAATCTTATTGTATCAAAGCGAACAACCGGACTAAAAGTTTCTTTATAATCGATATCTTTCTGTTGCGAATAACCTTTAATAACCAACCGCGCTTTATAACGTTCTGTACCATCTGGATTGAGCTTCTTCACAAAAACCCAACGATTGTTAATCACCTTTTTATCTTTTGGCTTTTCCACTAATACCCATGTCTTATTTTCATACAAAGAGTTCATTTCGTCTTGCATTGCAGCTTGCCAACTATCTTTTTCTTTACTTGTAATTGCTTCGTTATAATTAGATGGTAACTTTTCAGCAATAAACGTGATCGGACATCCACAATATTCTGTAGGTTTTAATTTTGTTCTATCGCGCAATTGTCGTCCAGTTTGATTGTTATCGCTATTTGAATATTGTAAAGGTTCTCTTTCTTCAAACTCATTTGATTCATTTTTAAGTAAAAGTTCATTATTTTTAGGAGTTATAATTTCATTTTCTTCAGTTTCTTTATTATTATTATTGTTCAAAGAATTCAAAATAATTGAATCAGCTAATACTCTTTCAGGTTTAAAAAGTACATCTCTACTTATAATGACATCTCGCACTTCCGGAACATATACACGATGACCTTTACAATCCTCATGATATCCGACCAGATAACCTCTCATCGATTTTTTATCAAGTTTCTTACGCTTTTCTTTTGATATATGTACATAACACATGGTTCCAAATATTTTAAATCTATCAACAGTAGCTGTTTTTCCATTCCATAACTCATAAGGAGTTTTATTATTTTGTTTTGTTGGGCCTGTTCTATTAATTACATGTACAGCAGTATTCATTGCTTCTGCCCATAAGAATAGAGGTAAGTTTGAATTTGAATATAACATTGATCGAGCAGCCTCTACAATGATTCGGTTATCGCGCTCTGCAATTGAATTTTGTTCGGGCGTATATGGAACATTAATCGAATATTTTATACCTTTACTATTTAAAAAAGAGATCACAGCTTTATTAACGTATTCTTTACCACCATCAAAATGAATTTCTTTAATATTTGTTGCAAATTGATTCTCAACCCCGATACAAAATGATTTTAGTTTTTCTATTACTTCAGATTTTTCTCGAATAAAATGAATTTCTCTATAACTTGAAAAATCGTCTTTAAAAGAAACAAAATATAACTTTCTACCGAGAGACTCTACTTCCATAGGACCACAAACGTCAGTATAAATTATTTCGCGAGTTTTAGTGGCACGATCGATCTTTTTGTGAAAAGGCAATCTATGATTTTTGCCATAAGCGCAACCTTCACAAAAGAAATTTTCATCCGTAAATTTTATATTTAGATTTTTCAAAAAATTCTTCACAAGTTTTACATTTTGATGGCAAAGTCTTTCGTGCCATAATTGTAAAACATTACCGTTGGAAATGCTCGATCTACTCTTTTGTTCTACCACGTTACATTCTTTTGGAATTAAAGTTTGAATGTCTAATTTTAGCAAACTACCAGGCTCATATTCGGAACCAGTTACAAGAATTTCATTACCATGCTTTAAAGAACATCTCGTAGCATTATGTGTTATTTCATAATCTATACCCCTTTTACCCGCATATTTAACAGAAAACAGATTATACATTGAATCAGGAACATATAATACATTATAGATAGTACCTTCTACTCGTTCACTATTTTTATAAGTTTCAAAGTCAATATTACCTTTACCATATGCAGACATTGTCACACCGTTGCCCATTCTTACACTGACTGGTGTTGTATATTCTTCGAACGTTGAAAACCATTCTCGATGCTTCGACATATGATCCGTCGCACCCGAATCCACAATCCAGAGATCATCCCGATTGCCACAGCTGCCTTTGTCACCTATTAGTGCTATCCTCGATGTTGATTTCTTCTGTCCAGAAGACGAGTTACTTCTTTCTTGATTATTCGACCATCTTCGCTGTCCATTATTCTTATTCATGAAGCAATTGTTACTTTTATGACCTTTTCTTTTGCACGTATAACACCTGAAGCAGTCCCTTTTTAAATGACCTTGTCTTCCACAATTATAACACTGCTCTTGTTTCAAATTATTCTTCTCATATTTATAAGATTCATTCTTCTGTTCTTTATGACCGATTTTCAGATTAGCTAGCAACGCTGTCGTCTCTTCGTGTACTTCCTTTTGCTCTTGTAATCTAAATTCTTCTGCCATCAAGCGCTCAGTCAAATTTTCGAGATTCTTCTTATCGTCAGATACCGAATCCCAAGCACTGTGAAAATGATTAAACTTTTGTGGCAAAGATGTTAAAACACGAGTCATCACCATAGTCTTTTCAATTTTTCCCCCGAGAGTTTTCATTTTTATAGCCAACTGTTCTATTTTTGAAATATTATACGTAACACTTTCACTCTCTGTTCACTTAAACTCAAAAAAATGTTTTTGAATCATCGACAGATTTTCATCAGATTTTAGATCATATGCTTATTCAATTTGTCCCACATCTCCTTGGCAGTAGAACAACCCATTATAGGTTCGAGAGGCTTTCTCTCCACTGTTGTAACAATTAACTTTCTGGCAATTTTGTCCGCCTTCTTGAACTTTTCCAACAACGCGTCACGATCTTCTGCACCTGCAGCTGGCTCGGCTAATCTTCCTTCGCAAACATCCAGCACATGATCATCCTCTTCCATCAATGTGCGTACTACGAAGCGCCATTGATGCCAATTATCTTTGTCTCGAAGTTTTTCAATTTTTATATTCGGTTCCATTTTTGCACAAATATTTTATACTTGCACTCCAATTACACACTGCATTCCGATTTTAAAATGCCACTGGGCCCATAACCTGTTGAGGTATGGGTAAAAATAATTAATAATTTAAGTACAGGAGCAAACACACGCTTTATTGAAGAACAGTTTAGTAGCAAGTATACATACAACGGACACACGAAAAACACATTACAAAAGCAGATTTAAAACTGAACTAACTGGTCGAGTGCATCTCTGTTTATATAGAAAAAAGCTTCCAGATTTTTCCTTTTATTTAAAACTTCCAGAACATTACTTTTGTAGACTTCTCACAGTAAACAAGCATGTGTGTGGGCTGAGGCCCCGTCCAGGTAGCTAGACCTCCCACCGCACAATACAAACTTTCACTCTACAATAACAGGTATACTTACTTAAAATTGAATGCAGAGTTTTCTAGTATATTCTCAACAAAAAAAGACAATTAATCCATTGTAGGGAATACCCAGTGTGCTAGTCGTAGCGCATAAAGGACATTATACTGTGCACTGCTAATGAACAAGTAACTTTATATACATCCGGTGGCTATAGCATAATGACCTCCCCAAGTTCCGGAACGGTTTCCTTTATCAGCTCACCAACTCAAGTACAAACAGACTCAAGAGCGCTGACTTCATTATGAGTAGGCCTACAAGGGAAAATGTTTCAGCCAAGGTTTCTTCCCTGGTCCGCCTCTTCGGCTGTGGCGGAAGTTTCAGATAGATTCGTAATGGCGTAGAAATTATTTGGATATCAAAAAACACGCAAGAATAACAATTTATAGAAACCGAGGTGGGCCCACCTTGAAACGTTGCCATACGCCACTGGTGCCCACGAGAACGTTACTGTACGATGGTTATAATCACAAAACCGACTGACTTACATTTTTGAAGGCAGCCTATTTTATTCGTACATTTTTCATTTTTGTTTCGTGATGAACTATCGCAACGGTAATGTTTCAATTCTAATATTACAATTTTTTACGCCTCACGATGAGTAAGTTATATAAAATGCTAAGCACGAATTTGGTAATTACGATGATTTAAAAAAAACTGCATTAGAAATTTAAAAAAAATTGTTACTAGATGATAAGTACACATCAAACTATGAAAGGGAATAAGCCATGTGAAACAGTAAATGCCCCAACAGTGTTAAACAATGTTGTATAAACTGTACGTAATAGAGAACATGTGCGAGGGTGTGCGTACGTGCGGCAGCCGCAGTTGCGGTGGCATGGCGAGTCCCGAAAGGTTAAGGCCAACCATCAGCCAGGAAGTCTGATATACTTGCACTAATGTGTTACGAGCAGATGTGCTAAGGCTTCCGCATTACGGCCGGCCACGCTGATTACAGTGTTTCGCTCGACAGTGTTACCAAACACTCGATAAAAACTGAAACACAAAAAAAAACATGCCAATTAAAAATGCCGCATAGCCGGAAGGCGATTAAACGAGCAAACGTTATCTTCTCTTTTTGTCACCCAGCAGTGTTTACTGATAGATAAACAAAACCGTACAGTTAGAATTGAATCATTAAAATATATATATTTTCTATTGTATTGATTTTTCTACAAATACTGTTATTCACTCCAGTAAATATGTAATAAGAATATAAACAGCCGTGATAATTATGTAAACGCTTTTTTTGATCTATGTAATTCTGAGTTGCGTAACCGGTTTCTGAAAAAACGTGTTTCTGCAAAACATAGTCTACTCGTATGAGAAAAGTGTTTACGAATGAATGGGAACTAATTTAGTATAACAAGACGTATACAAATTCACTCATATGTGTATGATTTATGCATACGTGGATGTGTGTGTGTGTGTGTGTGTGCGTGTGTGCTGTTTTTATTCACACTTAAGATGCATAATATGCGTTTTCTTCTTTTGCGTACAGGTTTTCCGTATCTGAAGTACATACTTAGTACTTATCATATTGCTAACGTATTAAATGCTTGACCTGTCTTGTTCCCCTCCATAATGCCGTAATCTCAACGCATTAAAGGAATCACCAACTTTATTCTTGGCGTACTGAATCCTTTAAGTTTGCCCGCTCTGGGATCCGCACTCATTCACGGAAATGTATTGGTCAGTTTTTAAACGTACTCAGTCAGTGGCGTATCTAGAATTTGGCCTTTGGGGGGGGGGTCAGTCAAGTTAGCTTCATACAAAAGAAAAAACAATTCAAGACTAATCAACAGTATTATCTTTAAAGTGGTTGAAAAATGTGTGATAACATCCTGAAATCAATCCCATTAAAATAAACTGTAATAACACAATAAAAATACGCGTTATTGAACAGTGTTTGTTCATCTTGTTATTTGAATTAGCAGTCTCTCTAATTCCAACTTTGTCGTGTTTACTTGCTGAACTGCTACTTGTCATGTTCCGGACGAGGCCTTTCAGTGTTCCCACCATTTTCAAGTCCTGAACCACTTGGTTTAGTGGTTTAGGACTTGAAAATGGTGGAAACACTAAAAGGCCTCGCCTGGAAAATAACAAGTAGCAGTTCTGCAAGTAAACACGACAAAGTTGGAATCAACAGTGTTTAGAAGATAATCATTGAGTGAATTGATTTTCCTGTATTTCATATTTCCTGTAGAAACGCAAATGCTGTGGTTACTACTATATTACCGTACACAGCTGAAAAAATAATAAAATAGCCTAAAAAGATATTAACAAAATTCGTCTACTTTTTTTGACCCTCGGGAGGGGGGCCCTATCCCGTTCGTCCTCCTCCGTAAATACGCCCCTGTACAGTCAGTCTCTAAAAGTTTAAACGAATCTCTTCTGTCTTATCATCTTGTCATCTTCGAAGTCTCATTCGGTGTTTCAGTTAGCAGACGGTTTTATATGAACGGTTTTCAAGTTAAAAGGTAACAAATTTTAATTGGATAAGAGGTTACGTAAATAGTAATTTTTCTGACTATAAAAGCAAATTCTGTGGTTTCGTTGTTGAATCACTACTATGTAGGTATAAGCCCTGACAATGTCGTCTGCTGTCTGTCTATTTTGTCTATTTATTTACTCTCTCTCTCTCTCTCTCTCTCTCTCTCTCTCTCTCTCTCTCTCTCTCTCTCTCTCTCTCTCTCTCTCTCTCTCTCTCTCTCTTTCGCCCCCACACACTCATGCGCACAGGAAAGGAATGACATTGCTTACAGTGTTGTCCACCTGTGTTAACTGAATACTTTACACATGCTACAATATTCAAATATACAGAAATTAAACTCTGACTTAAACATATTTATTCTCATTACTTTATGTAGAAGTATACTGAGACAATATCCAGTAGCGTGGCGTCCATGAAACCGCTGTTGCCGGCGGCAAAAGTACTGGAATAAGAGAAAATAATATTAGTTATATCACAGAATAAATACTTTAGTTATTGAATAATTTGAAATAACATCAATATTAGTAGGGAAACTTGAAGAAAAGCGTAGCATTGCTTTCGAACTGCTGGGCACTTGCGTCGTCTTCTGTTGCCGGCTCAGACATCGGCAATGTTTTACTGCGTACGGTCGTTGACCTCGTAGTAGTTGTCACTGTACAAACTGGGGAGGGGCGACACATTTGTTCACGCTGTATAAACCGGCAAAACGCTCAGTTAACAGCTAGTTCGTTTTCGAAACTCTCGTGCAGCAGTTACTACTTACCTATTTGTGTTTTGTTCTTTTAGTCATGTGTTTCTCTGTTTGCCTTTATTATTTTTAATTCTCCTATTTGTGTTCTGATTTATTCTGTGTAAGTACAATGATAGTCAGACCCGTTGAACCGGGACCCTCTTCTTCTCCCAGCGAATGATAGAAAATGCTCTACAAAGAACACTTGATACAAGAAAAAATTCGAATTAATTTTTAAGTTTAAGTTTTAGGCCTATCACAAACAGTAACAGGTATTATGTGCCATGCCACGCCACTAATAATATCAGATGTTAAAAAAGTACAGATCAGTGTAGCTGACATCAGTTTGTTAACTTATTGTTATATTCAATTACGTTTTATTGATAAAAAGTAGTCACAATCCATGATAATGTTAGTAAAACGAAGTCCAACAGTTTCGTTTTAATAACAAAGTCATAACTTTTAGTTTGAAAAATTATTGCTCAAATTAATTGGTTTTTCGAATTCGATTACTATTCTTTTCGCGATAAATCACAACAATTCATTACTTAGGTCTATTTATAAATTATTTATTTATAAGTTATTACTATAACTGATTTGTGCAGTATTTATGCACAGTCATCGCATCTACTAGTGATACTGTAGCTTACACGAACTTTTTATGTAAACACTTGCACAGGCTAAATTTTGTAAGTAAGCTATATATAGGCCATTCACTTCATTTAAAGAACAAAAAGAACTTCACGCGTATTGAACAACTTAAACATCACCATTTGATCAATACACTTTTAAAGAGATGCGATTGGTTTCCATATTTTATAGTGATGACCTTTGTTATAGATCAATCCTATTTGTTCTTCAATTTCTAGTTGGAAATGATAATTATCCCTACGTTTCGTTAGACGTTTGATGTTTTTCACAAGCCCACGTTACTCGACCTATTAGCGTGGCTTTTTCCTTTGACTTTTAAAAGCCACAACGAATCAGTGACAGCTATTAGTCATTTCCAGTGACGTCTGTAATTAGTGAAACTACACTATAAATTTCAAAGTATCAGAGCTTTTAAAGTACCTGTCACTTTTTCGCTCTATCCGCAACTTCTTACCGTGTCTTTTCAGAATATCACATTTTGAATAGATTAAATTTCCGAAACGTTCTTCTTAACGTGTTTGTTATGATATTGACGCTCCTCAAATTTCATAATGTTAAATTCTTGGATATCGTTGTCCATGACGTGTCCATAACAAATTATATTCACATTGTTCTTCCTCGTGCATTATCTCTCTCTCTAGAGTTTGACCTTCTCAAGAATTCTACAGAATTCTCTTCTGTTTTAAGTAATAATCCCCCCGTCTCTTAATTTCCAAGATCTTCAAGCCTTCCTCAAAGCACTCTGTCCTTCCTTTCATGGTCCTCTTCTTCGTCTTGACTCTATGGTTTTTCTACATAGAAAATGCGCTCGTGTTCCTAACCATTCTGTAAACAAGTCCCAGCCATTTAATTCTCTGCGACTTACTAAACATTACTATATATCTTCGCTATTAATTAATGCACAAAGTTAAAAAATGCATACCTATTCGACAGGTGTCGTCCCCCTCTATTGGCTGAGAAATTTGCCTTAGATTTTCCTTTCGAAGTGTTTTAGGTCTTCTTCGCAAATACGGAATATCTTTTTTAAATTCAATATTCTGTACTGAATCACATCGATTATATTCTGTACTTACAATATACTACATCGGCATTAAAATTAAAACAGTTAATACATTTATTGTATATCTGCAATGCAGAGTACAGTATGTATTGCGTCCACTGTAGGAGTTGGGCAGGTAGTAAGTTGGTCGCCCTCGGGATACATTCAGCGACGACTTTAATGGGATTTTACATTGTAATTAATGATGTAGCAAATGGCTTTAATCGAACAGTGATAGAAGAGGATGGAACCGCGGCCGAAGCCGAGGATGGATGCTGCCGAAGCCTATGACGTAAGCTCGGAATGGAAGGCAATATGTGAACCCGTGGAGTCAAGGACATGATGTGGTCACTGCGCACTACACACTACCTGACCGCGAAAATCTCCTTTGCAAACAGAATTGAATTTGAATTGTTCATGATATCCGGGCTGTTTGGCCGTGGTCCATGGTTTATAACAAAACCAAAAGTTTCGGCAGCTCCACTGGCTGCCATCATCAGTGGTATAAAAATCCTGCACGCCGGGTGTTTACGTACAGGCCCACAGTACTGTGGTATAGGCTAAAGGTGTCCTGCCATGCTACCTGTACTTATAAATTCAGGAAAGTCCCACGTACAGGTAAAACCCGGCGTGCAGGATTTTTATACCACTGATGATGGCAGCCAGTGGAGCTGCCGAAACGTTTGGTTTTGTTATAAACCATGGACCACGGCCAAACAGCCCGGATATCATGAACAATTCATCTGACACCGGCCGTGAAAGCCTGAGGAAGAATTGAATTTGGATTGTCGGTGCTTAAACAGGAAACTCATATAAAGAACAGCTAATACAGTAAACGTTAGTTATCAGAGCGTCAAGTATCTGAACCGTCCGACCTCGTTAAAAAAAAAAGTCGCGTACACGTTAAAATTTATTTTTATGTTAATTGTTTAACGTATTTTCAGTTCATATTACCAAAAGGAAACGATTTATTTATTGATTTTTTTTTAATTCATCAGTAAGCGTTCAGTTATAGGCAGGGAATATTAAGGAACGATCAAACAAATCGGTGACTGAAAAAGATACTTATTGGTAGTACTGGAGACTGTAATGAATCACACAATGACACTAAGAATTTTTCTAACTTCAAAGCAGGCATGAGACGTTTATATTGATATACGTCAATATGAACGTATTGATATACGTTAATTTAACTGAATGTGATCAATACTATGCAAGTGTACAGACAATATTTGCACGTAGTGTTAGTTCCAGTTTATGATTCGTAAAGTGTTGTTGTTTGTGTTACTCTAATAGAAATGGCATCCTCCATAACTGCTAAAAGAAACCTGATGTTTTAACCATACAAACGGAAATTAAAATTTTAATTAATTCCCCTAGATTTTCAAAGTGGGGGAAGTGGATCGTCCTTAACGAAATTTTTAGTGTTGGAAACGTCGCACTAAATTAAATAAACGCCAGTAAAGGAGTCATCTTAAATACATGTCAAAACTTGACTGTGATGATGAGTTGAAAGAAAGGAAAACTTTAAGAGAAGCTAATGAGCCATAAATGAGCTGATTATTTATGGTCGTTTCAGAAACATAATTCAGAACCGCTAATATGTGAGAAAGAGTATGATATGAATAAAAAAATTGGGAGATTATCCTGATTTTAAATATACGGCGAATTGTGTGCTGTGAGTGTAAAAACCTGTATAGGCCTACTTAAAATACACGTATTAAAGAAACCGTCATTACAATAGTACAACATTACATTATATTTCAATGTAAACTGTAATTGCAATAAATTAATTACAATAACAGCAACTTAGCGTATCTCACGACTGTATCAGGCCCATCATATATGGCCATATATTGTGTTACAATTCATGAGTGTGTTTGAATATCTTAATTTTTGCATATTACAACCCTCGGTCTCAACCAGGTCACATAACTGGCGCTCTGCTGTATAGTTTTGTGCCTCATCGTACTGTTTACAAGAGTCAGTCTCTACAGACTACAAGAGAAAATATGATCGTGACGTACTTCCGTCTAAGACCACCTTCTTCCTTGCCAAGACTTAGGTCTCTTCACGTGTGCCGACTTCCACTATTGCCACCGTTTCCTAGGTATTCCAAGAATGTTTTGTCCTCTAGTAAACGAATACTGCCTTTGGAATTCTAGTGTTTTGCAATTTAACAAGCTGTTTCTACAGCTGTTCGCTAGTTCATTAATCTTACCAACGAATGCAAAATTTATGAGTCTTCTCGAACTTCTACATTCCCAAACCTGTGCACTCCTGTTCACCCTCTAACTGGTCTCATAAACGTAATTTCCGCAACCAGAATTTATATAGTTATTATCGTGTAATACACTACTTGATAGGCCTTTACGAGTTAAATTGTTGATATGCCACGCACTTAGTTATCTTTCAAATTACGTGTTCGACTCTTCCGTAACGCCTAGATTGATTTCAAGTTCATTAGACGCATATAAAACATCATCGGCACTTGTCTCTATTCTACGAAATAATGTTGTCTCACAAATTAAGTCTTATGTTGTATACCGATTCATTCCGTTGATAAAGAGTTCAAGTATGTTACTACTGTATCATACCACTTCTTACAGCACTAATTGTATTAGCGTAATGCTTAGAGTTTTACAAAGTTCGTTAGTTGCGCATCGTCGCGAATACCACTGTTTCGGCTTGACGCTCCAAGTCTTACTCCCGAACTTCCACTGATACCGAACACTACTTTGAATATCTCAAAACAAAATTTTTATGATACTGAGAGAACATTATATTAATACTGAGCTAGAATTAATACTGTGATAAATTTAGACTGATATTGAGATAAAATAATACTGAGAGCGCGTCTCCTCTTGCATACAGTTTTTATGCCCTTCGTTTTCCCACTCTCGCTACTCCTACGAACGCTTCATTTTCCCACCAAAATAGCTCTGATAGGACAGTTGTTCGGATTTCCCTCTGTCCTCATGCCTCTGGTCTGTGATTCTTGTGAATTCTCCACCCAGCGCCGTTTGGAGAGGGACATTCTTCCTCGGGATTTGTTCTCTGGTCGTCGGTTTCTGTCAAGATCATCCCTTACAGTTACTCCCTTCTGAATTCTCGTTTCTAATTGGCTGGTTGGCTTCTCTACTTGAATCTCACATAGTCCACGTTGACACGACGAGCTGCTGTCATCAGGACGTTGCCACTTTCTCGGAATCTGCATCAAGACCTTGCTACTGAAGTCACATCTGTCCCTTTTGGTGTAGCGTGTCGAAATAACGTATTGTTCGGACACTGTCGACTTCCTCTAGCGAACTTACGGGTGGCAAACATCTGTGTACGTCGCAGACGCCTCCTCGTCTCCTGCTACATTGTCCGTGCTCCAGCTATTGTTTTTCTGTAAGTTTCACATATGCTTGGAACAATGCTCTTAGCGATGCCTATCTATTCTTCTCGCTACTGAAACGGATGCAAGGGTAATGTTCCTTTGTCATATTTGTAAAGTCAAGTGTTCCCACGCATGGCCCTGTTCGTCGCAACATGTGTTGCAGCAGGTATTGTCTCTTTACGGCTTTTATGTCATTTAAGTAGAAAGGAAAGGTTTGTTCCTTCCGTCGCTCACCCTCGAACAATGTTAACTCCTGTCACTCTTGATGGGTCTTAATTGCTGGCGTAACTCCCTCGGAATACCTAAAAATCAAAAAAAATCTCAAATAATAAGTACGTTATAATCTAACACAATTCGCGTCGCGTGCGTCCCGATTATCTCATACCGTCGTGAATTTAACCCGAACTAATTCGCTTTTTCAGTGATTTCACCACAACATATCGTATTGATGAACATTTATATGTAGTATTTACTTCTCGTTGTTCGTTACTACTCCGACATTCACTCATTAACTTATTACTGTATATTAAACTTTATAAATTTAGCGTTAGCAATTATCGCGTTCCCGTACTTCTGTTTACTGCTGCGAATTTACTTTATTCTTTAAATTACTAATAAAATTTATATCTATATAGTTAACGCAAAACAGCGCACGCGAGTCTCTTCAGTGTAGTTTCGCCGATATAAAGAAGACTGCCTGATTTCTCTCCAAATTCATATTTTTATACTAGGCTTTGAATTTCCCTTACCAAGTCTCGATAGAAAACAATCCCATAGGTTTAGACTAGCGCTAAATATAAAATCGCCCAATCTCCTTAGCGAAAACCTCCCGCGCAACACATGACGCTTCCTCTGATTTACCGAACGTTTTTCGCGTCTCACGTGCTTAAAAAACTAGCGTCACTATCTATCTCACTCTTACATCGCTCTCTCGAACATAACGGTATCTATTGTTACATGCACTTAAAGTTTACAACATTGGCAAACACCCCTAATATCCTAGCGAATAATACATTTTATGATAGTTATGTCCCAAAACGTGACAGCCAAATATTACCTTCCTTATAGACGTCAGCCCCAAGGCCTAACCTACCGCTTTACTCTACAGCTTTTTACAAGTTAATTTCTTTCATGTAACGCCGCCTAACGGTACAGGCGTTTCACTACCTCCCCGCTTTCGAAAACATATACATTTCTTTGCGCTCAGCATAGTTTAATTTCGTAAAATTTGCGATTGCTAAATTTTTGCGTTACAATCCTTTACTACTACTACTACTACTACTACTACTACTACTACTACTATTACTACTTCTACTACTTCTTCTACTACTACTACTACTACTACTACTACTACTACAACTACTACTCCTACTACCACTACCACTACCACTAACACTATCACTACTACTACTACTACTACTACTACTACTACTACTACTACTACTACTACTACTACTACTACTACGAGTCAGTCGAAAAGTTCGCGGAGCGACATCTATAGCTTAGGGGTAGAACTAAAAATTTTCTGTGCTCTATAAATTGATATCTCATACAAACAGCTGTTTCCAAGTTATCTGTAAAGTTATTCACTGTTTACCAGCTGTTCGAAATTCACTTTTTGAAAAATGGACAAAATCAGAGATCGTGCTGAGATGTAATTCTCTGTTATTAAAAAAGGTACAGCGCCAATGAAAATTCTTAACGAAATAGTAAATATATCAGGAGATGCTGTGGCTTCAAAAACAATGGTTTGTAAGTGCGCATTCGAGTTTAATCTTGGTCGTTCGAGCACTGAAGATGATCACCGCAGTGGACGCCCCAAAATATGTAACAGCTCCAGACATCGTTATGAATATTTCATTCATGGTGATGAAAGACCGGCGACTGAGAGTGGATAACATCACTGAGATCACAGGCATCTAACTTGAGCGTGTTTCATATTTTAATTTAAGAGCTTGATGTGAAAACCCCTTGTGCAACCTGGGTGGCGCATTTGCACTTTTGGCATCGTCTTCAATGCTCGTACGACCACTTTCAAACTCGAGCACCCACTTAAAAACCATAGTTTTTGAAGGTGCACCATTTCCAAACACATTTACTATTTCGTTGTGAATTTCCATTTGCCGCCAGGCATTTTTTAATAAAAAATGCTTGTGTCCGTTTTCCAAAATACGAGTGACACGTAAATTTCGAACAGCTAGTACACAATGAATAAATTTACAGATAGACTTTGAAATTAACAGGTGTTTATAAGAAATCTTAATCTTACAACACACGAAAAATGTTAGTTCTACTGCTAAGCTACAGACGTCGCTTCGCGAACTTTTCAACTGACCCTAGTGTAGTTATTACCGTACTGGCTGTTATAGTTACGGTTTAGTTATGGTTTTGTTCAGTATAGGTACGGTACTGAACGAGCAAACAACGATTGGTATTTGTCTGTTTGTCTACCTATTTGAAGAACGAATGTATCGACCGATTTTCGTAAACTGGCATGCATATCCATAATATTACATCAACTGTTTTCGAGATTGATTTCCCCAAAATAGGATGGCGGGAGGCAAAAATGTGAGAGGGTCAAAATTTTTGTATAAAATCGCAAAACTCCATGCTGGGTATCAAATTAAAGGGAAAATTAACTAAAATCTGAATATAGTGTTACGTTTTGGAAATTTCAAAACTTTAGGATACAAGGCCCAAAAAAGTACCTAAAATTTGGAAAAACTTATAGGCCTAAGATTTGTGCCGTGTATCAGAGTAATGGGAATTTTAATACAAATTTGAATGTAATGCTTACTCTTTAAACATTTGAGGCTAAAAATGGATGAGAATTTTAATTCAGAGAATGTTAAGACAAAATGTTAAGAAAATTGTAAAAGTCCGTATGACCATCATCTGAATTTTATTCAAATACAAACTCGATATCTTTAATGCTATGTTTGCAAAAAAACTTTACATAGGCCTATTGTTGTCAGTAATGCGTATTTGTGAAAAGTGTTTGATATAGGCCTAGTCCTTTAGTATCTGTAGAAACGTGCATAAAGTTGAAAGCTAGACTTAAATTATTTGTCGTTTAGACATTAAGGTTATAAATTTAACTAAAATACGGATGCAGCAGTTAGGAATTTTTATTGTTTATTGTATGATTGGCAGCTTTAGAATTATCATTTTAGTAACAAAAATCGGATATTTGTATTGATACTACTATTTTATTTTGTAGTATAGTAATCGGTGTTTTCCTAATTTCTTTCATAGGCATATTACAAAAAATTATCTAATATTGAATTTTATTTCAAAATAAATCTCTTTCAATCAAAATAATGAGCGATTTCTACAGCTTAGTAACTTACTAGTTATAGTTATAGCTTACAGTTAGGTTTGAACTTCCTTCTTACTATTGGTAGCAGATTGCAATGGATATACGACCAAATAAACTCGATAGAATAAGTTCGTTCCCTTTTTCTTAATATTTTTATGGCGAAAGTTCTCCGTTTCTCATAGTTTAAGATCTAAAGTTTACTTTCTGCAAAATACTGTGCGATTCCGGTGTTGCTGTTTCATAACATCTTACTCAAGACTTACAAAGCGAAGTTAAAAATTTTTGTTTCTGAGGATAGGAGCAAGTGGCGCGATAATTTCACACATTTAGGTAGGACACATATTACAAAGGTTTTGTAAAATATATAAAAAAAAACTTTGTATATATATATATATATTATACAAAATATTATTACAAAACCTTTGTATTAATATGTTTCACCAAGTGCCCAACGAGTCATCAATCTCATCCTCGGACGACCCACTTCTCTTCTACCAATGGCTTTATAATTCAGCACCGCTTTCGGCAATCGATTCTCTGTCATCCTCTGCAGATGATCCCACCATTGTCTTCTGTAAGCGGAAATAATTTCATTTATGTCCTCTACTTCGAGTTCTGTGCTCTGATATCCTCATTCCTTATTCTATCTTGCAATGTATAGTTTAAAGTACTCCGAAGAAACTGCAGTTCAGCACTCTGAATCTTGCCGCATTCCTTTTTTGTCATGACCCGCGCCTCACCTGCTTATGTCAAAGTGGGTATTGCAATTGTCTTATAAACTTTAATGCTAGCACTGTATCTTGTTTTATTTCTAAGATTTCTATGAATATTCTTGTCCACAAATATTCCTAAATTTATTTATCTTCTCTTTTATATCATATTCAGATTCATAGCTAACTGCACAGATGAGATATTTAAAACGGCTCACTTGCTCTAAAGTGCTGTTGTTTATAACTATCTTACTTCTCACTGGATATTTACCTTTAGAGGCCATGGTTTTAGTCTTTCTCACTGAAATTGTCAGTGATTATTCTCTTGCTACTTCTTGTAATTGAAACATACCCCTTTGTAAATCATCCTCATTTTCTTGAACTGTATAAAATTACAGATGGGATTCGGTGCCTAGAAACTTTCTTGCAGTTATCTCGAAATTTAAGGTAAATTTTATCAAATTGTCGGACACAAACGTCAAATTATGACCAGGAATTAGACCGAACCTCTTGAAACCAGTTCATCACATAATACATAAATCTTATTTTCAGTCCCTAATTTAGTAGTGACCGTCGGTCAATAAATTTTAACGATGGAAAGTTTAGCGAGGATCGATCAATAACTATAACACAAATTTTATATTATTTGTGTCGACGTTTCGACAATCTTTATTGTCATCATCAGGACAGTTGTTGTTGTTACGACGCCAAACGTACAACCGTCGTAACGTAATTGTTTGGCGTCTCTAACAATTCAACAATTGTGATGATGACAGTAAATATTGCCGAAACGTCGACACAAATAATATAAAATGTGTGTTATACTTATTGACCGATCTTCGCTAAACTGTCCATCGTTAAAACTTATTGTCATTGTTATTTACCAGTAGGCGAAACTAAAATTGAAAACACTCTTTAGCAGGAGAAATCCATAAAATAAGAATTCTTCTCCATCTGTCTCATTCCGTCGTCTCATGCATTTTTAAATGTAGCAGGTTAAACAAGATAGTAAATAAATAGGGAAAAGGTTTAATAACGTGTGTGTCTGAATGCCGAAAGAAAGTGAGCGAATGAGATAAAAAAGAGGAAGAAAGAGAAAGCTAAAAAGAAGTGGGGGAAGAGAAAGAGAGATAGAGAGAAAATAAAGCGTAAGAAAACAGCTGTAATAGTTATAAATTTTTGAGCGGTAAACGTTGTGCATACCCAGCCTGCGTTGCTCTGAATCTGTTTTTTGTTGACCTGTAAACCAGAAGCCCGGCCTAATGATGAGTGCGTAATAGTTTAGGGGATGGCAGGCCGACCCTTCCTAACACAACACAAAGGCAAGTGTCAGCCTGTTCCGCTCGGCAAAAGGGAGGACATGTGCACTTCTAGGAACTACCCTCTACTCCCTACAGGTTCAGCGCTTTTTACTCGTTCTTTAATTTTATTCAGCTGGAAAAGTAGATAAGTTAGCAGTATATAGATACACATTCAGTAATTACACGCTTTGTGAATTTCGCGTAATGTAGTTCTGTTACAACTATTATTAATTTGTTCTTTACTACTCCGAGCTTAGTAAAATACTTTGTCTATATTGTCTAAATGTTGTTAGTTTACATCCTTAAATTCGTAGTGACCGTCAATCAATGAATTTTTCGGTGAAGGGTTTGTGAGGATCGGTCAAAAATATAACACAAATTTTAACTTATTTCTGTCGACGTTTCGACAATGTGTCGACTATTGTTGACACATACATAATTTTACAATATTCTGTAGTACTCTCTACTATAACATACATTATAAGTAGTCTATTATCCAATTTCACTTGACAGATAGGTTTACCATAAACGTGAGTTTGTAATATTATTTAAATTATCTGATGTAAGTTCGTAAAGTTCTACAGTTGTTGTGTAATTTAGAATTTTCTAAATTAATGATTGTTTTTAATACCAGTAGTGAGTGGAATATGTTAAAAATAACTTTTAATAATTCCGTAATTGAACATCCCTTAATATGTATTTAGCTAAATATATTTTACTACGCTATATGTTGACTGGTATATGTATAAACGTTTTCTGTACCAATTCTAATATCCAATTGTTGATTACTGCTTTTATAATTAAGTGAAAAAATACCATTACATTATGAGTAATTTAAATTGTAATATTGTATAAAATAAGTTCAGTGATATCATAATTTTCTCGTTGTCTTTAAAGAAAACGTTTGATGTAAAACAAACTATCTCAACTCCTTCACATATATGATACAATGATACATACATACGCATGCACACGCGCGTGAGCACACACACTCACATACACAAACCCGTTCACTCAAACAATTGTTCTGTTGTGTTTGACATTTCTTTTGTATTCATAACAGGTCCTGATGATGACAATACATATTGTCGAAACGTCGACACAATAAGTTAAAATTTCTGTTATATTTTTTACCGATCCTCACAAACCCTTCACCGAGGGTCAATACAGTACACCAATACGTATATCAATGCAGTATAGCAAATACGGTGGGCATTCAACCATCAATACAGTAAATTTTAAAAAACGTTTATTATTGTCGATCAGGTACTGTGTCTATATTAGTGTATAAACCTCAGTGGCGTCGGCTTTATAATCTGACTTTATATTAAATTAGAAAAACTTAAAGTTTGAAAATCCTTAGTTAACTGATGGTTCTTCGCAAAATCTGCATCAGCGTCACTTTTTAATTAACTTACAATCAATTTATATCATTAGTTGAATGTTTTGAACCAGACTATTTGTCTGTTTCCTCACAAGATGTTCCTTCATGTCTGATAAATTTACCTCACCAATAGGCAGTCAGATCTTCCTATCAGAAATTTCATAAAAAACGATTATTACACATATTATACATTTATTTAAAAACTTAAAATGTGCTCATTCTGAATTTTAAAAAATTTATTTGTTAGTGGAGGTGGAGGCCTGCCTCTTCATCCATACCACTATATCCTTAAAATTTTTAGTGACCGTCAGTCAATGAATTAATTGTCATTCATCAATCAGCAACAATTGTCCTGAAGATGACAATAAATATTGTCGAAACGTCGACGCAAAATACTGTAGTTAAATTTGTGTTATTTTGACAGATCCTCATTAACCATCCACTAAAAAAAAATTCATACCACTATAGTTACTAATACATTACCTAGTATTAGTAATGCTCTTCCATTTATACGAAATAGGCTACGTATAAAATGAAAATAGCAATTTATTAGAAAAGAATGGGTAAATGTGCAAAACTACAAAATATTTTGTAAAGAACCCGTAAATCACAGACTGATTGTACGAAATTTTGCGTAGTATCCGAAGTCCTCAAATTAAATATGATCGTGCGATTTTGCAAATCGAAATGAAAGCTCTGTAGTGTATGTGATTATAGCCTGATATATGTCAAAATGTAGACTATGGATATCTAAACGAAGGCAAACGATAACAAGTTCCACTTTACCCGAATTACTCGTGGTGCAAAAACGTCGTTCTACAAAAACTATAACACCCTTTGTTTTAAGGAAGATAAACATGTTGTAACTTAGGATACGCTATAAGAACTCTCAAGACAATCACTGATTAAAATTTTTGTATGATCGGACTGGGCGTTTTTATTTGACGGAACTTTTAATTTGAGGTTTCTCAAAGAAAAGCGAAACGGGCACTTTTATCGCCAACCACGACAAAGCGATAAGAAAAATTCTGTGAACGTTTAATAATGTTCCTAAACACGTGCAGGAAGTGGCTATAGGCCCTAATTTGACATAACTTACTTTGGGGTTGGTGTATCTATTCGTGTTTGGTGGATACCTAAACTCGAGTAAACTAACTTCTATATAAAAAATGTCAGTCCAAATCTCTTCATACAAAAAATATGTAATGACAATAGAAAGAATAAATTTTCCTGTGAGGAGTACGAATACCTCAGCCTTCAGGTGGTAGAAAGAATACATTTTTCTGTGAGGAGTACGAATACCTCAGCTTTCAGGTGGGCGCGTGGTAACAGACCTCTTTGATTCCGTAATTTCTTTCTGTTGTTTCTACTTGATCTACAAATGTATCCTGCAGTTCTTAGCAATACTATTCTGTTTGTAATCTCATCCTGCCGATTTCTCAGTATCGATTCTTAGGTGTCGATTTCATTGCCGTTGATCCATATTCGATTCTGTGAAGGTTTTCATCACCAACACTTTCTTTCTGATGCCTCCATATGGTATATTATGTTATTCTCTTAACATAATAACGGAAATCGCATAAAACACTTATGCAATCCGGAAGAGCCTAGTTATACAGTACTAACGCCCAAAGTCTCTGTTAAAATTCCGGTACTCTAAGTCTAGTGTCACAGGGGAAATGCGTTATTTAATTTATTTTTAAATAACTTAAATTTCAGTATGAAAAAACTTAAAAAGAAATTTGATTGAACAGAAACTTGGTAGAGTTGCCCATTAATATCTTTACAGCTTTATAACAAAATGCTTCAGTAAACCATTGTAAATGTTCAGCTTAAGTTGAATAATTTTCACGTAAAATTTATAGATATTGTTTACAATTAATTTTTTATTCGAATATGAATATGTTTTAGAATTATCGAATTTATAGATATGAAGGAAATAAAATTAACAGGCTATACTTGATAAACGTGCGCATAACTGTGAAGAGAACTACTGGCAATTACACGTTTAAATCCGTATGTAACAGTAAAACAGATAATGGAGTATGACCATTTTAACAATAGGTCGTAAATATTCGGTTACGGTTAGTTAAATGCACACAGAAGCTTACTACTCGTTTTAATGCGTAGACTTGCTAATCTGTTTCAAAGCTTTTGAACCATCTGTACACGAGTACAGATTCCGATTATGTAGGAGCGTGGAGCTTCCTGCTATAATGTTGAAATGGGAAGGAGGGTGGTCAGGAGGAGGGGAAAGCGGACATCCGTCAGAGAGGGAGCGATAGCAGCGCCAAATTAACACGGTATTTCTAAACAGCGGCCAAACACACAACTAACTCCCACTACAATCTTCACAGTGCTACTCAGCTGTTATTACAGTTGTGATGTGTGTTTAGTGTTGTTTGGAATCGATTGTCGGTTATAAACAGCACTCAGTCTTGGACATTGTTTTTTTTAAATATATTCTTATTTAATACCTAAGTTTCTACTATTTATGAGAAAACTGTGAAATTAAAATCTGTGCAATATTCAGTTTGAGTGTTTTTAACCTAAAAAATGGAAAATGTCTTATAAAAATGACTTATTTCCCTATTGTTATAAACATTGTAAATTAATATAAAGATTTTTTTTTACAATCCGGTCTGTGATTTTACATCGAAAATAAAATATGAAATTTTGTGAATTTGTGATAACAATATTTACAAACTTGTGATTTGTGACGTTTCAAAGTTGTGTATATTTGAAATTAGTTCGAACTTTTCGTAATTTATTCATAACCTTTTTGTTTATTTTTACACTCGAGATTCGTTAATATTATTGGATTCGTGTGCGCTATAACCAACGAAGTACCGGTACAGGAATATTTGATACTTTGCTAAGGTAAGATCTTAATTTAATTTGCTTCATTTCCACGCTTCCGGCAAAAGTTAATTCCATATACTGCAGTTTAACAATATCAGATTAGTAAATGTATTTTTTATTATTATCATTGTTTCTTGATAATTTGACAATTCTGAACAAACAAAACAACAGTTTATTTAATACCGAAGTTTAATGTAATTTTCAAAGGCTTATCATAATTTCAGGAATGCGGTGGCATATTCGAATTGACAGTGTTTGCAACTAAATAAAACTGTTTACTAACATAATTTATTGGTATTAGTAAATGTAAACTTATTGAATAAAGTAAATATTAAATGTTTTTATTTTTAAAAGTTTTTTTCTCTGCAATGATAAAACGTGTTAGGCGGACAACATTTTAATGTACATTCTTACCAACTGTAAGTAAAATAAGCCTTGCAAAAGTCTGTGATCCTATAATGAATAAGCCACCTTCACGATGATGTGTGCGCGCGCGCGTCTGTTGGTGTGTGTTTCGATAACGACTAACAGATGCGCGCCCGAGCAGCATTACTAGGTGTCATAAAAGTTTCAAGATTTTTTTTTATTTTCAAAATAAATTTGTTGACGTGGGCGAACCCCCAAAATATTTATTAAATATTACAGTTTAAAAGGCACGAAATGTGTATCATATTTTGTAAGTCTAATATGAAGGAGAAAAAAGTCGGAAATAATTTTTTATTAAGCTATAATATTTATTGTAACTTGTCAGAGTAAGGATAATCGTTAGCAAAACATATCAACAGGTATTGGTAACTGTTTGGCCATTGTGGTTTCAAAAAACGTTCTTTAGCATTAACGCGTTTCTTTTCTTGTATAGCACAGTCGACAATTGATTATTATTCATTCGCTGTGCTGATTCAAAGTGTTGGGATTTGTACGGTCAATTCACGCGATAATAATTTAATAACTAATGTCATAATGTTTACTAAGACTAAGTATAAATAAATTTAGGTTAAGTGATGACCCCAAAACATCTAAACACACGCATTTGATAATTAATTAATTAATAATTAACGCTTGCTCACGATATTATGTAAATACGTACTATTCGATTTAATCAGATTCAAGATAATTTAATTGTACTGGACGATAATTTCCAGACGTACCGGTAATTCGTACCTCCCGTATTTTGATTTGGTTGTTTTTTTACGCAGATACGTTGACAGACAATGAGAGAATGAGAAAGATAGTGAGAGTGGGGGGAGAACGCAAGTGAGAACTTTGTTTTACACAAACGGTATAATAAAATTAAATATTATTCACTTGCACTTTGATAACGTAAATTTAATTTACCGATAACTAGAAGAGTACTACTTTACTGGCAGCATGTGGTCAGTGAGCACGTAATTTCTATTATAATTGGTTGAGGTGTGACTGAATTGGTGAAGGATAATTTCGTATTTCAAAACAGTTGGGTGCGCATTCAAACATTCTACACGGTTTCATAATGAAAATTAAAGGATTTGCTTTTTATGTATTTCTAAAATGATAGGCGCACTAGAAAATACCATTTCACAGTTACAGAAGCAGTAATTTGTGAATCTGTCGTGTTCACTTACACTGCCACTACGTGAGAACCTTTCACACGTGAATGTGAAAATTCGTATTCTTGGTTTTTAAGTTTCGAAAAAATCGGCCGGAAAACAGTTTGCGGCATTCATCAGCACGGAAGATCCGTCCGCGGCGAAGAAGCGCCGCAGAGGCAGCAGTATGTTGAACGTTATTTCTACGGAGATGTACATTCTTGACCCCTCCCCCTCCCCGATGTCAGGGACTACCTGTTGGGCCCAGATTTGTGTGCAGGTGGCCCGTGCTTGGTGGGGAGGCACGCACAAAACAATACGGGTACTATGATGAGCACCTTCTCACACCCCGTGATCACCCTACCTTAGCCGGGTGGAGGTTATCAGAGCGCGTGTGTGTAGGGAGGAATACATTAGTATTCGTCATTATTCAAACTGCTATGTACTCTATTGTAGCGCACTGATGATCAGTTTCCTTCCTCTTTTTTATGTATAAATTTTCGATAGAAATGCTATCGAGTTGCAGCAGTCGAGTCAGCCGCCCGAGGGCACATTCTTAATGATGTTATACCTTACGTAACATAAGAGTTGTCGGTTCGTTCAGAGAGAATCGTTTGAGCGCGAGACCGTACAGCTTAGTCACCATATAATACGTGTCAGGAAATCTGTACAATAATTAATTAGATACAGATAATGTAAGTATAATTCCCTTTTTAATTTCCCTATTAAAAAATATATGACATGAAAGTAACCAACTCCGAGATTATATGTGCACGCTTATCGTTGTCTGTTCGACAAAGGAGACATAAATTTGTGTGCGCCGCTAACAAGACCTAACCCGACATTGTCCGGTTTGAAACGACTGCCCGGACGCTTTCAGTACAAAAACGCGGATGTTAGAATAGACAGTAGACTTCCCCACTAATTAGAGAAGTAGATTTGCACCGACTAAAAAGTTTTTTTACAAATGTTTGCATGCGAATCAAGAATAGTATGGTGCTCTTGTGTTCCGTTTACTTTCGCAGAAATTGTGTATTTCGTCTGATACGAGAGTAATAATATTTACACGGTATTTAATGTGCGTGAAGTAACCGGACATTACCGAGATACCGGGAAGGTACCAAGGGAACTATGAAAACACGTGATTTTAATGTAGGCCTACATGTGCACTTGTATTAGTGTGCAGCATATCTATTTTCTGGGAATAGTAATTATAAGTTTAAATTCTTCAGACTTCCTTGGCCGCTGACGGTACTGAATGTTATCCACGTCTTCTGTGACAATATTTTTTTGTTCATTTTGCTTGGTAGGATGCGTGAAAAAGATCCAGACGTCAGCGAGGCATCCAAGTGGCACGCATTGACCGGTACCGCAACAGACGAAACTGGATACTTAGACACAAACCTCGGATAGACAGGACACTGAGCTGATGAGATTAGCGGAACTATAACAGTGTATCTATAAGTTTGTCCTATGTAAAGCAAATGACACGCTGCTAGATTAGTGTTTACATTATAGTATTACTGCGCGATCCGACACGCTTCACAGTAAATAGTGTATTGTTTTGGTGGATTCTGAATAAACTACATAGAATTGCGTAATGAGGGCAATAAACTAAACTAAATTGACTGACAGTTACGTAGCCTATAGGCCAACGATTTGTTTATAAACCATAGCTGCTCGTGAGCTGGATCAATGCCCAAATGTTGGTATGAAACATAATTTTGACAACGGTGACGATGACGATGATGGGTCTCGATTAAGTGCTTATTTTCATCTCTGATCGACAAGACGGTCAGAATTAAAAAAAACTGAAAACACGCAGACCTATTTACAGTTTACAGAATTTGAAACATTTCTGTGTAGTCGTACAAGACTTCAGATGACATTTACAGCTGCGTTTTTTTATGTTTGGGATATTTCGTAGTCTAATAAAACATTTATAGCTGATTTAATAATTTGTGTTTTATCACAGTTGTTTAGAGCACCAGTAACTGAACAAACGTGGAACCGAAAATTCGTATGTGTGTTACTTAAGTCAGTTGACAACGCGAATATCCTAGCATCGAGAAAACGCCCAACCGCAGAGGATGAGGAAGTGAAGTGTTGACAGTGTATAGTTGTTCTTTGGAAAGTGGTGCCAGCAAGTATTGTATGTAAATTCAGTTATCGATCACAGAAACGAAATTGTCGTGTGGTTAAATTGTATTTCGTAAGTTCAGGTAGGCAAGGCAAGGATGAGGCGTGTTTGTTTGTGTGCAGACAATTGTGTCAGAACGACTTCCGCAGTCGTGTGATATCTTCGCGGAGATAAAGCGGCCCGGTGGCGGCTCCGTTAAACGTTACTGTCGTTTACCGTAAACGCGGCGCGTTGTTATAGACGAATTCTGTCTGCTCTCCACATCTGCGCTGTCGTACTGGAAGCGTTCGGAGACTGGACGGACGACGTCTCCGCTAACGGTCTCCGTATCGAAATTTGCGTCTCCATTGTTCGACCGCTGTGCTCACAATCACGCTGTTTTGAATATTAAAACGAGAATAAATTGCGTATTAACAGTTTTCGTTTTCCAACGACCGAATGGATCGTAGGGCCTTCTCAAATTGTACACGTAAAGAGGAGCTCCAAGCTGCTTCTGTATCTCATTAACACTAAGATAATAGCCAACAGTATATCAGGTATAACTTGCAGTCTGACTGTTGAGTATTAGTTAGCAGATTTAATATTTAATTGACTTTTTCTGTTACCCAAAGTTCATTTCTGTAAGTTCCAAGCGATAAAAACGTCAACTTTTTATCCACTCTTACGAGACGCTTGGAGAAAAGACTGCTGAAAGACACCGTTTTTTGTTTGGATACTTACTAGACTCTACAATTGACGCTTAAAATATTCGTAGTTTCAGCTTGGTGTCTGTTTTAGACAAAGATTGGTTAAAGCGATGCTTCACTGTGCCAAATTTCGTTAACTGCGTAGTGATCTGCGTTAAATGTTAACTGTTAACTGCGTTAAATGATCTGACCGTAGAGGGAAATATGGGCAGTATCTTGTTAAAAGATTAACTTTTTATGTCAGATTATCAGGAAAAATAATTTCACGCCAAGGACTTGTGTATAGTAATTAACAAAAGATTGTTAAGATAATGCGACAGAATATCTGGAAGGTGTTAATTATGGAATTAATTCTCTCGTAACGGTTATTACGTTTTACGGAAAGTATAGGCTAATGTGCTCCACGGTTAAACGTGTGTGGAAGTTAGAGGCTAAAAGGAACGGATGCCGACTGGAGAGAAACAAGTCGGACGGATAATTACGATCGTAAGGATGATGCGAATTCGATTACAGATTAATTTTAAACGAAGTCAGACAAGCTGGAAGTGCGAGCTGGAATTGAGGCTAAGAGGAGCAGATTGATTTATTTGACTCACTTCTCATAGAAGAGAAGACGGTTGAAGAAAAGAAACGGTGTTCTTGACTGGAGGAGTAATTGTCAGATTGACTTTGTGTGAAGCGAACGGTATTGTTGTTGTGTTAAATACGCGGTTACTGAATCTACCGTATACCGGTAATTTGACTGTTGGTCGTTCAGACAGTTCCTCAGGGGAATTAACAAACTGCCGGATATAGGAGGGTTTCGCGCCGTCTGCAGCTATCATGTTTCCTTTTTGAATCGTGTTTCCACTTTGTTTACTTATTTTGCAGTAATTTTGTAATCATCTGAGATTTGTTCCTCTACTCTTGTAGTAGGAGTGAAGTACTGAATAGCCGTAAGAGCGCTTGTAATAACAATAGTAACAAATGGTTTACGTCCTGTAAACTGTTTAATAATATATAATTGTACGCTGTCGAACATGTCTCGTTATTGTTTGTCTGCGTACTGGTGAAGAGAAAAAGCGTTCACCCTCACGCACGTTATTTCGAAGAGGGAAGCGTAGACTGTTCTTCTGCCTGGAGCACTCTATTGTAAGCGTTGAGCATCACAACAAAATACAGGATAATTTTTGAGGATCTCTTTTATAAAATAAAGCTGTATACTAAGAACCGTCTTATACCTATCGGGGAAAATCTTCAAATATTCATGTGTTTTTGATTTTTATGAAGATGAAAAAAGTGAAATGTGAATATAGTGATGGAAAAGTGATAGGGATTGTTGTCACTTCAGGAGCTCCTGCTGCACCTGTGAACTAGATTTGGTCTAGAATTGTCACTAAAATAATAACAGTAAAGAAATTAAAATTCCATTCCTGTATAATTTTCCGCAGCTGCCCATCGAGGAGCCGTGTCGTACATAAATCGGTAATGTTACCAAACTTCTGTTTATCTAATTATCGGTAAATAGAATATTTCGGCAACATACCAAATTTTCGGTAAGTTAGCCAAGGTATAGGATATATTTTGTAGCGGACTGATGTTATCTCGTTGTACAAAAGTGTAGAACGACAGACAGACCGTTTCATAAGTCGTGTTTGGTGTTAAAGCTTTCGTGTCGTGTGGTTTGCGCTGTTTACAGCAGTTTGCGGGACTGAGCGATAACGGACACGGTAGATGTACGTGCTCGTTGCGTGTTTTCCGTAAAAACGTGTTTACAACTTGCATTCGTAAAAGACACGCGTGCTATCAACAAGCGAAACGCCTACCAAAAGTATGATGGCATCAGCCTATTGCTGCGCTCTTCTGTCGTTGTGGACATCCGTGCCTTGCTGCTAACAAACTGTCGATCGAGTCCTGTTTGCCACTGTCAAGGATTCTCTCTTGTGTATTTTGATTCCTCTCTTAGAACATAGAAAGAGCTTCAAAAAACAGTTAATAAAGGGCAAAAAGGAAACCGTTAAAGAAGATAAAGGCCGTAATGTATTTAGGAAATCGTCCGACAGGATTTTATCTGTTATAGTTATTTTCACGCTGCATTACTACAACACGAAATCAGTAACATCATTACAAGTTCACGTAAAATTGGTAAGGTCAGAGTCATGAATAGAGGAAATTATAAACATTCGTTTGTTTAAAAGAGAAGGTGTAAAATTTCACGATTCATAAATAAGACAAAATTTAATGACAGAGTCTCCAGCATCTATGTGAGTTGATTGTGGTCTGCTTGTTTTTCTGTGGTAACCATAATAATAAAGCCGAATTTATATCTTGTACCAAATATTAATCTGACCTAATGTGTCGTGTGTTGACTAGAGCGAGTCCAGTTTCTGGCGCCACGTGATTCTTTATTTTTGTCTATTCAAAATTCCATCGACTGAATGTTGTTACTCCATCAGTAACGTTCTGACTAGGAATGGAAACAAGCAAATCTAACAATATTACTTTTTTTCTTTTAATATAAGAAACGCCGGATATCTGGTAAGGGCTACGTCAGTTTCCTGTTGTTTATAGAAATGAACAAATGAAGTAAAAGACCTCAGGTGTTCCGCTGGATATTGCAATCACGAGCTGGGGCCAAGCAACGATTAGGGCTGAATTAGTAATCGACAGGGGAATTCAAAAAATTACTCAAACGTATGTTCTCACGTAGGTGTCCATTACGTTTTGAAGTCTTCTTCCGGTATGGACCGCGTCAAAAATATGTGTTCGAAGTTTTATCGAGAAAGTACAAGCATGAGTGTTAGGAATAAAAACTATTTATCGTACGCGGATATTCTTCTTGTATGGTCATTGTAACGTTTAAAGTATAAACAACACTCAAACGAGAATACACTTAATAATTCACAAATATTCCGAGACTGCTAAGATCGTGCTTATGAAGTTGTAATTCTTTATGCATTCATGTGGCCAGCGGTAGTGTTACGGCGACTTGTCACAACAAGTAGCGGAAGTGTTGTGATAGCTGCTTCCGATTGTGTAACCGCCTGTCCGCTCGTACCGCTTAATGATAACATGAAAAGACCGGACGTTATGTTAACATTTAACATTTCCTTATACTTCTCCTTCCTCCGCATTGTCCATTGTTATGCTTTCATTTCAAATTAAATAGTAAACATATATTGGGGCCATCCTCTTTCCTTCGCATCTCTCTTCCCCCTTCCGTTTCATGTCTACATGTTGTAGTCCTTCGAATTCCTCTGAACCTTCCTATTTGTCATATCTTTTTCACTCTTTCAGATTACATTCGTACGCAAGGCTGTGGACGACATATGTTTTAAAACTATTGTACTTATTTTATATAACTCTCTTGGCCATAAGGATTAGGCTTAACGGTCGGCATCAAACCAACTGTTATCAAATGGTATTAATTTTTTATGTCGCGTCAGGGCGTTATGTTGTTGACATGTTTCGGCATATGAATGGGTCGGTTTCCATTGAAGATGATAAGTGCGGTTTGTGAATACTAATTATGGCAGCTTGGACTCCAGCGGTAATCTCATCTTGCCAACAATCTGACAGGTGCAGAAAGACAGTGTCGAGAAGTGCCGCGCAATTGAGAACACATTATTACACCAAAGTCTTCCGAATGGTTATACTTCTGGCTGAAGCAGTGTTACCAGTAAATAGAAACATTGTGTTACTAAAGTAATACGGTACGGTACTATCAGAGTATTAGCCGTTGATAAGAGTGTCGTTGACGACCGCGCGATAGTTCCGACACGTGTAACGCGAAGGAAATCCGTTTATCACGTCAGTTAGTTAACTGTGCATTAACTGGTAATCAGCGCTCCGTGCTGTTGCTGTATAAGTGTTTCGACAACCATGCTCTTGTGATGGCGCGGATAACAGTGTGTAATACCGCCGATAAAATTATCTGCAAAAGCGTGACGATGAATCATCGTCAGGCAGCAGTGTTTCAGTAATTTGGCTACGGATTTTACCAGCGGAATTAGTGCGTGTTTCAAATAAAATGGAGCGTAAAAGCGACTGATAAAATCCGCGTGTAAAACTTTCGAACCAGTTTACAGTGAAAAAATATCGGGGAATTACCTTTCGAATTTAACCATTTCGAGGCAGAAGCGCCACTCGTGAAACGATTACATACGCAATCAAGGGGTTGTTAAGCTGGAGTAAAAACGGAATAAAAACTGCCTGCTTTATGTAATGGTTTGTTCATAGTGTAAGGTAGTGTTTTTAAATTTTCAAAGTAAGTGCTCAGGAGAAGAATGCTGTATGCATTAATGTTGTCTTTAGAGGCAGGGTAAATAGTAGCTTGATTTTTAAGAAAGTAGTTCGTTGTGAATGTGAAACGATTAATAAATAGTTGTCACTATTCTTGAATTATAACGAACTTTAACTTTATTCACAATAAATGTAAAATTTGTGAATCCTTGTAAATATGTTAACCAACAGCTACGTTTGTTTCGCTAGTTTTACTACCGAATATTGGTTTGTTAACCAGAATTGGAATGTGAGTTTCTGATTAGACTGATTTATTATCGAGTTATTCCAAAATCAACATACACAGTTGTTCAGCCGTAAATGATAGTACCTGGACAGTCGATGATGATCGTAATTTGTACAGTATTTTACAATATATGTAGTCACACGTTGTTTGATACAACTTATCGGATTGTCAACAAAACAAATTGTCGGAGAAGGTAAACAAGAAATCGGTTTTTCTTCGCAGCTAGTTAGTGTTAAATCTTTTTCTGAGTAAAAATACTTGTTGATTGTTCCGTAACACCGATTCGTAAGAGTTCCCTGCCGGGCATGGAGATAACTTGCTGTTCGAACAATGCACATGAACGTCAGTAATTTAAATATTTGTCTGTCTCGTCCCGAAGTTAATTATAAAGTTGACTCTGAGTTGAATTCCTTTAGTCACATTTCAAGTGAGTCAGCGTCGGACGGTAAAGCGTATGTTTCAGACTCTTTTGACATTTTAGATTAGTCGATATTTTTTGTTATACGGTTATTATGTTGTCTCTCTTTTTCGAGTTATTACTTCAAATAAAAATTTAAAAAAAACGCATTTTTATGTGCTTCCAATTTCTATTAAACAAGATTTTCGCCATTTTTTAAAGATATATCATAACGAGCAGAGCATAATCCGTTGTTAATAGTGTTGTGTATCATTGAAACTGATGAAATAATGAAACAGTAGGCCTACAGTTTATAACTCAGCCGTACCGTATTTCGTACAAACTAACAGTTTCTTAAGTTGTAAGACCGTTTTACCATCAAATAATAATTTGTCTGACGAGAGGTTTCAGTCCAACAGTACCCATCCGTTCAGTAGGTTCTTGTGCAGCTCCTGGCAGCTGTTTCCTTCCGCCAAATCGTCAGCATTCCCTCTTACTTCCTTTTCCTTCCACTCAGTTACTTCGCCCGCAGTTTCTCTTCAGAATGTGGGTGGGCTGCGTAATGGCAACAGTGGGCTTCAGTCCATCAGTCGTCAACAAAAGCGTATCAGAAACGTGTCAATTTCTGTAGAAATTTCCTTATCAAGCAAACAAATTAAACATTGTTTACTAATTTTAATTCGTAGTTTTATTTGGAACATATCAGCGGGCATCTCGTTTGTTTTTCACAGAATTTAAAGTTATCGCGATAACGTGTTTGGATCGCTTAATCCGATTGTTGTCTGTCCTGTTGGCGCCGACGACATTGCGCTCTGTATAATCTTTGCCAGATGTAGGCCTACGTCACATAGGCTGGCCCAAACTGTCTTGTCGGTAACTGGATTACAACAGACTGTAACGTTTTCTACATAGGAAAGTATTTTTACAAAAAAAATGCAGTTTCTATCAAAAAATGTTTTTGATATAACGCTTTAAAATTTCAGCGTATTAATTAAATAAAATTTTAATATAACATTTACAGTTAAAGGTGTCACTTCAGAGAACCTATATACGTTTATTTGTAAAAACGAATAAAGAAGTAGAGTGAAATTAGAATGGGTATCGACATAGAACTGAGACCAAAGATTCCGTGTTTCACCTGTTGAATTATTCTGGAATCAGTCGCACACCATGTGGCAGTTTTAGTGAATAAGCAGCATGTAACGCCCGGGGGACGTTATGCAGAAGAAGAAGAAGAAGAAGAAGAAGGCAGAGTATTATGCAGGTTGTGGTTTAACAAATTTCTTCCTTGAACATACACCGAAAGGTAACGGAAAGTTATACGCATGACTTGGTGTGTGTAACTGAATGCATGTATGGTGGCGTCAGCTGAGACTGGACGGTTGTCGATATCCAGTGTAGTGTGTTAGTTGGGTCACTATACTACTAGGTATTTTGATGTAACGTGAGATTATGTAATAAGAGTAATGTAGATTACGTAATTTAGCAACTTTAACACACACACACACAAGCTTACTGTATTTATTTACCCGCATGAGTGCCTCTCTTGTAAGACGGGAAAATGGTTTGATCAGGTTATGTTTCATTAAAAAGTGTTATAAATATAAATTTGTATTGCATATTATATTAGCAAATAATAAATTATTTCTACAAGTTTTTCATTTTTTAGAAATTGTATTATATATTTTTTGTTATGCCGTTTGTTAAATAATTTAACATTTGTAGGCAAGAGGAAGATAAAGCTGCTCGATATATTCATTTAACACCATAATTTAATTTTTAATTAAAGCTGAATATCTAGGAAGCTAATTCAGCTATACTGTCTAAGTGATAAAAATCAATTACCAATCATTCAAAATATTAAATTAATAAAAAGCATACTAATGAATATGTCACAAAATGAATTTTTGAGATAATCTGAATACATTCAGACGCAATAGTAATAATTCGTTGATTAAATGCCAAATTAAAACAAAAAATAAGATGATATATTTACACATATATATTTTTTAAATAAATAAGATATAAACATAAATATTTTCAATATAACCGTCAAAACATGTTATTACGTAAACAAATATTACAAAAAGCGAAAACATTTTTAAATCGAAATAAAAGTCGATTATTCCTATGTTGAAACCTCTGAAGATACAGATTATATCTATAAAACTCTCCCACATGACAAACGAATTTTAAAATACACTTGTTGAAATAATTTCTGATCTGCTAATATAATATATAGGTAACGTGAAATTACTGCAAGAAACTCAAAAGATCGAGAGTTACAAAGAAAAGATAAATATTATTTTGTGGTCGACGATATATGGTCCAAGTGTAGGCCTATAGAGTCAAATGTAGGCCTACCTCAGTATTTAAAAACCAAATGATAATTTAATTTCGTAAAGCCTACACTTTATAATGGAATAACATTCATTTCATAATAGCAAAGGACAAATAACAGTGCAGACTCTTTTTATATCGTCCAAAACACACTTTCTTGTTTATTTTTATTAGTCTCTTTATTATTTTTTGTAGCTCTCTGTTCCTTTAGTCACGATACTTTCGGGATGTCTGTCACGTGTGCAACCTCTGGCACAATTATCGATCACCAGTCGTTTTCAGTTTTTAACGTAGTCTATTTTCAGTTACGATTCTTCGATTCGAGTTTCAGTTACAGCGGTTGGATTTTCTTGTGTTATACCGTACCAGATTGTGTAAACGGTATTACATAAAAGTCGGACACGAAGTCCCGAGGAAGTCACATGTTTAGTGGGTGTCGTATTTGAGAAAATGCAGAAAGTGTCTACGGTTTTGTAGTAAGAGGTTCGTAGCTTCCAAAAATATCGGTATGGAGAACGATACATGACTTCCATATTCTAAGATTTATATTAAAAATCATTTTCGAAATGAAGTATTTCCATATAAACTACTTCTTCCTACTTCTTGCTTCAGCCTTAACCACAGTACTGTGGTCACTAACGTATACCACCTCACGTTATCACACTCGATTTTCACTTATGATGGCAGTCGATGGCACTGCCGAATCGTCTGGTTTTGCAGAAAACATTGGACCACGGCCAACCTGCCTGGGAAGGAATTTTAACAACAAACTACTTCTTTGTGGCCGATAACGTAGTACGCATTAAAAAAATTATCCCTTCCCTCTTCCAACTATCATTTTCATTTATAGAAAATTGCCCCCATCCCCTTCAACTACCCTTTTCATTTATAGATATTTCATCTACCTTTCTACAGTGGATTATTATGACCGTCTTTTCAGGATACTTTATTTATCAAAATTAAGTACTTTACTCTTGTTAAAACATAAAACGTTGCAGATAAACTACCCCTTCCCCTTAACCAATCTTAACCAAAATCAATAAGGCTTGAGTCCTCTACAATTCAGGCACATATGCAACAAATTATTTGATTCTGTTTGAATTTACGGCAGTTATCGTTCGTCATAGAAAAATTACTCTTGTTAAAACACAAAACGTTGCAGGTAACTACCCCTTCCCCATAACCGATCTTTACTAAAATCAGTAGGCCTTGAGTCCTCTACAATTCAGGGATGTATGCAAAAAATTATTTGATTCTGTTTGAGTTTGCGGCAGTTATCGTTCACCATAGAAAAACTTCTACACAGACATTTTTCGTAAAATGACTTTTCTTCATGTTTTGAGGATAGTACAATCAGAATCAGCCCTTATCTCGAACACGATTTTTTTCGCCATTACCGTACTTCCATTTCCTTATGGAACATGGAAGTAAAAATGTGGTGTAAATGAAACTCGTACTTTAACGTTCTATCGTGAGCGCGTTCATACAAGAGGCAAACCGTAACGAAGTGATAGTAGCCGCAGTTCGGAAGTGACTGGATCCGCATGTTCACAACCAGTCGTGGACTAATTGTGAAACCCGACACAACAAACGTTACAACACGGAGCGTTCGTGTGTATAAATCCGTCGGCGTAAAGACGCGATAATTATCGTGTAATAATTATTGTTATTACATAAGTAATATGGCCCGGCCGATCGTGTATTATATAACGGAGAGTCATCGCAGAGTCTAGTAACTACTTACCGAACGGTTACGTCATCGCCCGTAGCACGGTTTTAGGGGGTAATTGCATCACAGCGAGCGAAACACTGTGACTGGGGAGAAAATTGCCGCGTTTAAGCTGTTGGTCGGTGGTCTCATTACGTATTGTTGTGCTCGGTAGCCTCTCTCGGGTTGTTTACTTATGTAACTGCCGACGTCCTGAAACGTTTATTTTAATAACGATTCGTTAAAAATAATATTGATAATAATAAAAGCTACATAATCGACAACCAGTTCGGTCGTTTATCGTGAAAAAGCCAAACGAAGCGCGCGGAAGTAAAAGGTCAGTAGCAGCAGCAGCGGCAGATTTCGTGCAAGAAAGCCATCCGTTTGTCCGTGGTTTATGTTTCCTTACCGTTACGTAACGTGCCGGAGTAACGGACGACCGCACACCGCAGATATATTGTCGATTTTTCAGCGCGTTTATTTTTCTTCGCTAAAAATGTAACGTTTAGAAAGTTGCGTTGACCTGTGTGTAGGCGAACATAACTCGCGCGTTTGCACGCAACTTTTTGTCCGACCTGTAACGGTTGTGAAACAACACACAAGACTTGTTTCTTGTTCATTGGGAGCATTTTATCCTGTCCGTTCCAGTTTTGTGGTTAAACCGAACGAATGCCGGGCCCACTGATCGCGCAGCGGCACCGTAACTGATTCACTTGTTCCGGTGTTGCCCTACGTCTGTTTTTCGGGAGCTATAATTATGATCCCTTGATTTCGGGCTACCATCGTATGTGTCTTAAATTATTATTAATTTTTGTGTGTTCATTTTAGCGCTGAAGCATTACGCATAATTTCCACTAGAAACACTAAATATCCGTAGATTGGTTCGACCCTTATGTACACATCGCGTCAATCCTATTTCAGACAGTATTTCGATGACAAACGGCGAGTCTCTTCTGTAGCAGTAACTGTCAGTGCTTTTGTCTTCTGACCTCTCCTGGTATCAATTTGTTTTATATGTTATCGTGCCCTTAATGTATCGAAATTTATTAAAACTACAGGGTGCACAAACCCTCGTGCTGCTTGTCAAGTCCGTGTTCATCGATATCGGATACAGTAAATTCTGTACGTAAGAATTTTCGCCATTGACTGACATTTACGCCATTGGCTGACATTTAGAATTTTCGCCATTGACTCTTCGCCTTGTTTACGTTAGAACATAAGAGGGGTGAGTTATAGTTCTCTCTAAGTATTTAACAGCCATATTGGATCTGCTGTAATGGGTTATCTATCACAGCCTTCAACGATCGTCTATTTTGTTAAAGTCGTTTTTTATTCAAAACGTTTTGCTGATGTCCAGGGATTACACAAAGTGAGCGTATTGTGCTGACAAAATTACAATCGGTTTTGTTTTGCGTGCATTTGTAGTGATAACGGAGGCAGTGGCGGTGGCGGGGCGCACAGTGAGGTAAAATAAAACAGAGCATAGGTTAAATGTTATCTTCACGTACGAGTCAGATATGAACGTAATTGAGTACAGTTATCGCTGTGGTGATCTGTTGTACCGCAGTGGCATGATCGGTGAAATGTATTTATTTTAAAACGCATGTGAGGAATGTACAACCGAAACGCCAACTAAACAAAAAATATCGGCTCTCAGTTGTTGTTCAGGGGTTAGTTTGAAAGTTGAATCGTGTTAAGTTTGAAGCGTTTGTTCAACCAGAAGGTTTTGTTTGGTAGTTAACTGTTTCTTTCAAATCGTTTTGCGTTTTCAAAGGGCGGAAAAATCCATAAAGGTACTGCGGAACACGAATGCAGAAAGATGAAAACCTTTGTTAATTGTTTAAATTTATTCTATAAAATAATGTTTTTTTTAACTTGAAATAAGTTTTGAGGTTCTTGAACGGCATCTTTGAATATTAAAAACAAAAATGGACAAAAATTAAACGTTTTCTTCAAACATATTGTGGAAAATATTCTTCAGGATTTGGGGGGGGGGCACTTCTGGGATTCCTTCACCATGGAACCTCTCTCATGGTTTCCCAGTACCATATAATGTGTTACATCTCCCCAGTCATTACAGATTGTGTAAGAATAATTGTTGCCAAATTTTTGTAGAAGGTGTGACCGTTCTCTGTGAATTACTATTATATTACTATAATAGTAGTGTGGGACATTCCGCTTGCATTCGTATGCTGCATCATGAGAGATTACAGTTGTTACATTCAGAGCTGGCGTCAGAAATTTTAGCTTTATCGGTTGCAACAAACATTTCTCTATCGCTGATATTTAGTCCCGTACGAATAATGTGTATGAATTATTATTTTTATTTGTTACCCCACTAACAATATTAGGACATCAGGTTACGTAAAGTTTATTTCCATACCACCGGCCTTCATGCTCAGCTGCCTCCAGGTCCGTTATCCACTGATGAAAACGGGTACTAACGTATGAACTAGGCTAAATTATATGAATACATTATAATTTTAATGGGTCGCTTTTAACAATCACTTTTATCTTAACAACAGAACAACCCTCATAACATCGTTACTTACGTTTTCTGGGACTCTCCGCTTTCCAGAGTGGTTTACTGTTAACTATTACCTAACCAATCTGCGTTCCTTCTAGTCTTCAATTTTTTCTTGTGACCCTACCGTATTCCAGGTTTCGATGTTCAGGAAATTTTCCGTTTTATATCCACATACATTTCTTCTGTCAGTGACGATTCTAGAGCTTGTTATTGGGATGCATCATAGTAGGTGGGATAACAATAATAATTAACTATAAGAAAGTAATTTGCAATACGGTACACAAAAATAACAGACAGTACGAGTATATATTTTAAAATTTAATAAAAAATCACCTAGGCTTATGTTAACCCCCCCCCACCGAATGCACTCTAGAACTTTCACCACTTCTGTTCTCGTCAAACATAATATAGTATATACATATATATTATTTTTCTAATTCGTATTCTTTTTCTAAATGTTTGTATAGTAATGAAATAATGATTAGCTAGATCGCTGATTTATATTTAAAATAAATGAGGTAAGTGACCTACTAATTATGGACGCCGTCTTAAATTTAACATTTAAGAAAAGCCAGGCGATAAGAAAACAACGTATGAGGAAACTTCGCTATTCACGTGGCGTTAGTTACACAGGGAACAAGGAAGTGGCAGTGCTGTAAACAGTCTGTGGTTGGTTACTTAACGGCTATGGCGACTGCCAGTGCCCGGTAACTTATGAAAGGAGCTCTTCCCGGTATTTGCTGAATGGCAGTAAAAGGCAATAAAAATTAAAAGGAAAGCCAGCTGACAAATAAGTATTTTCTTTTTCTTCAAGAGTTTGAGTTATGATTATGGTTTTTGTGGATTCGGACGGCAGCTAGTAGTGGCAAAAGTATAGCAAACGTCGTTGCCGATCGGAAAGGGAAACTGTAAATGCTATTCGACGTTCAGTTGACCTCTGTTTTGTCAAGGCCACCTGTTCGACATTTCACACTAGGGTGTCACGCTTTGAGATCGTGTACCTATGGACGTTTAGGATCTCCACACACACGCGCGTGCGCGCGCGTTACTAGTTTTCATACGCGTACAAAATTAACGCGGTAATTTAAAGTTAGTAACGGCTTTTAGTATTAACCGTTCCAAATTCTATACGGAATAAAAAAGCCTTATAATTGCTATTCTAACATGCACAGTCAGTGCACACTGGAACCGAGAGAATGTTTTCATAAAATACACAAAAGCAGGTAATATTTTTAGTAACGTTTTTCGTCGACAGTCACGTTTCATTATTATTAGCCGAGACAGGGTTCTCATTCGTGTTAGTCTTTAGCTTCACCACTGAGGATGTCACATCATCGAATGAGCGAAACGTTTAGTGTTAATAATATCAATGTCACGTGTTTGCTGACGAAAGGGTTATTTTTAAAAATTCCGAATAAGTGTGCCTGCGAATATACATATTCCCTTTTCGTAAAAAACTCTAAGGATGCGACAACTTAATACACTGGTACCAGTAAAAAGCCACGAGAACGTGAAGTCAGCTAGGTAAACTTTGTCGAACAAGGCCCAAGTTATGCAGGTGTTTAGACCAAATACCTTACCGAAGGAGAGTGTATTATGATGTGAAACGCGTGTAGGTTTAAAAGTGAATGTCATGAATGCGTTGTACGTGAGGAGCGCGCGCGTGCGTGTGTGTGTGTGTGTATTCCCGGCTACGGCTACGGCTGTTGTTTGTACTCTGCGGTATGCGTGTCCGAGAATTCGAGAAAATGAATACGTGTTTACGCTCAACACGAGATCTTAAATAAACATACAAGAATTCAGTTAAAAATACACCTGTAGGCTGTATTGCTCGGCCAATGTGGGCTGAGCTCCCCGCGCTGTCGTATTGAATAGGTAATTTTACACATCTGAGACAAATTCAAATTGGCCATTGGCAGACCGTTTGAATTGTTGCTCTTCTTAGAATACGCGAAATATTTGCAAAAATATGTAGCCTAATAAAGGTCAGGAAAAATTATAAACACGAAACGTCTGGTGCTATTTTTGTTATTGTGGCTAATAACACCAGGTCATATGTGAAGAAATTGTATTTTCCCTTTCTGTCCCTGGCCATTCTCTCTCTCTCTCTCTCTCTCTCTCTCTCTCTCTCTCCCCTTCGTATCTGTTTTTATCAGTCCCTCGATTTTGAGTGTGATATATGTAATATTTCAATATTTTATAGATACTTAATTGACGTAGCTGACGGACCAAGCACATGCAGGGAGGTTATTAACGGCGTCTTCTTCTTTTATAATTTTTCTCTTAATCAGAGCACTTTAACAAAATGATATATTGATTAACAAAATGTCCTCACGGTAAACTACAGTGCTATTTTTTTTTAAGAAATGAAGCTGGTAAAACCAACAGAAAATATTTATAAATGTAGATGTGAGACATAAAAAAAATCATCTTTATGACTCTCTGCATGTAGAAAAACGGAATCCCAATCGAGATATTCACGGTTGGGAGGGGGCAGGAGCCTGAGCTACTGATGTACATAACGTGATGGTGTATTATGTAATCTAACCCACATATCCCCTCCTCTGGTATCAAAATGTGTCATTAGCGTATGCTATCGTCTACTATTTTAATTCTTTAAAGTCGTTTACTTTAAGTACTTTTATGATTTAATAGCGGGAATGTAAATTAAAAGCTGTAGTTGAATAACTTCGCAGTAGAATACAGTAATTGTAGACAAACGCAGCAGGAAGCCGGCGTAATAGACACGCCTGCGCTCCGCTGAAGGCTGTACGTTTCCGGCTGTTGCATTAATCGCCTGTTTCCGTCATTGCTTCGAGTCTAGACGCGGATCTGAAACAACCAAGGATTTCACAACTTCCACCTATTACGTATTCCCCGCTTTTTGTATTTGTTTACTGTTTCAGTTCCCAGTGAGTCTCCTCGGCAGACTGACCCCATTACAGAAGTAATAATTATTGTTTTTCCATTTGGTATTATAATTATTTTTTTTAAAGGAACTTACATGTTCGGTAACGCTAAACCGTCATGATCAGCCAAGTTAATGGCATAATCACAAATTGGGTTTTATGTGTGTATGTATTGGGTTTTACGTAAGTAAAAGGATTTAGGCTGAATCGCATTCCGCTTAAAAAATAATAAAACTTACATAGGGAGCGGCTATTTGGTCACGCAGATATTATGGAACCTTATATTGTCATAACATCTTTGCTGCGTTGCACGATTATAATCTCATTTTATCGGAGACTGTATAGGATTGTATCAATTGTTTTTGGTGCATCATAAACACCTAGCAGCTGTTCTTTTTAGGCAGTGAGAGATCTTGGAACATGGTTCCATGTGAGAAGCAATGGACAATGATGAAAATAGAGATGAGAACAAGTTAGTGAGTTATCTAACCGGTATTGCTGCCCATACAGTGAATATGGTCTTAACGTACCAGACCAAAAACTTGGTCTTAACGCTGTGGTTGCAAACATTCATCAGTGGAAGTGAAGGAACATCCATGCGATCAAAACATTGGCGTTGTGCAACAGACTACGGCCTTACATCCTAAACGATTTTAATGTTAAGTCAGCAAATATCAAAGAAAACAAGTATATTATAATTATTACAAACCGTATTTTGTAACTGCTTCAAGTACACAAGCTGTAAACAACTCCTTCCATGTTGATAATCAGAATCGCTAATCAGAATCAGAATGTATTATTATTGTTATTCAATAAAAAATTTCTAATTAATAAACTTGTGTTAGTGGTTATAATCAAAAACAGAAATTACACTGTTGCACACCGCTATAGAAAAAATTCCCGATTAGCGCTTTCAAGCTTCACAGCTCATCATCAGATAGGAAGTTTGTAAAAAATGTCTTGTGGTACACGTTCAAACTCTGGAAAGCCCGAGAATCTGGAGGAATTATGTTCTGCCAAAAGTGATGGTCACTGTACTGTTTTTTGCTGATGGTCATGTGGTACGTGCTCTGATGAAGATGAGCTGCAGAGAGCAATACACTACAGTAGCTTTACCTAATATCAAAACACTACGGCTGTGAAGTTTCCTCAAGATATTATAGATGGGGTTTGATTTGTCTCGGACAAGTTTGGTTTGGATTTCAAATACCTGGGTTGTGGTATTGGAAATAAGGTAAGTATATTATCTGGAATGGGTGGTACGATAAGGAGAACTCAGGGCAGGCATTGTAGAAAGGAGACACAATTGAAATTTTATTATAAGATGATGTCGCTATCAGCGTTATTGAATGGGTGTGAGACAGATGATTGGACAAAGCGATGAAACCAGTATTCAGTCCGCAGAAATGAAGTTACTCCGATCTGTTAATAAAGTAGCCTATAGGGATGCATTAAAGAGATCAACTTAGAAATGATCTCAAAGTTGTTCGGGAGCAGCTGAGCATTTTCTCCGTAATCGAACGAATTAATATTTACCGTAAGCGATGATATGATCATGCGATAAGGTTGACGACGGCCTTGCCAGAGGTAGCGTTCCAGTATAGGCTACACTTTTTGGAAGACGCAGTATCGCCAGTCGCAGTATGTGGTGGGTTGTGGAATCGGATCAGGTCCCAAGGCATAATCCTTGAAGTTAACCACCACCACGACCATGGCAAATAAAGACGTGTTCCGCACGAAAGAACAGTGCAAGATACACCAGTACGTCCGTAGTGGGAGGATGCCGGACCGGACACGGTGAAAGGAGGATAACGTTGTGCGCTAGTTGTGAACGACCTAATGGATGGTGACTAATATGCAAAACAAGGCTTTGTTGTGTTGTGAATCATCTCAGGGAAAACGGGACAATCCAAGGCTGGCCTTTCACAGAAGGCAGTGGTGAAGATCGAAACGAGGCCTAATCCTCGACAGAGTTTTAGTGTTGATTTGTTTGAGATTATAGAACTGCGCTCGCAGATTTTAGTGTAGCGGCTGAATTGGGGCGTTTTCAGTGTGCGTATTCGAAGAAAGTTAGGATTAGGATTGTGCCATTGCTCAGTATTTACTGTACAGATCGGCGGGAAGCTCCGTATGTCCGGTGTTAAAATACGTAACCAAATCGAATTGCTTGTTTATTGTAAAGCAAACGTCATAGCTCATGTGTTGTTTGCTAGTGCAACGTGAGACTTACCTGTGCGATGAGTCATGGTCGAAAGTCACCACATAGGATATTATAATTGTGATGTCTGGCTGACTGAATTACCAAGACTTTCGTGCCAAAAGAAGATGAATCACTGACTCTTCACTGTCGTATATGTGAAGTAATTATTCTAAAACGTAAAAGTTTAGGTTAATTGTGGACATTGCTTCATCGTTATGATTTCCTCCAAGATGCAATCTGCTTAGTACAGGCCTTAAGCGTCGTCACTGTAAGCCGTACAGTATAATACACACTACAAGTATAAGTCGTTGAGATGTAGACAAATAAAGCGACACATTTGCCTGGCAAGTTGACGAGTGATTAAGAGAGAGAGAGAGAGAGAGAGAGAGAAAGTTTGAAGAGTAAGAGAGGGAAGAAGGGAGACAGTGAGTGAGATGTAGTAAGAGAGAGAGTGAGTGATAGAGCGATTTCAGGTTAGAGTGAGAGGCTGTGAGAAGGATTGGTAGGGGGAGAATGGGTGAGAGAGAAGGTGTGATTGTGGACACATACATAAATTACAATATTCTATAGTACTCTTGACTATAATTGCAATATGATTACAATTATTATCCAAGTTTACCTGTTAGTAAAATTTACCAGAAACATTTGTTTGTAATCTTATGTCAGCTATCTGATGTAAGTCGTAAAGTTCTACAGTTATTGTGTAAATTGTATGTTCTAAATTATGATTGTTTGTTAATACCAGTAGGGAGTGAAAGATGTTAAAAATAACTTTTAATAATTTACTAGTGAACATCCCCTAATCTGTTTTAGTTATAGGTAATATATTTTACTTTGCTATATGTTGACTGCTGTGTAGGTATAAACAATTTATGTACCAATCTAATATCCAATTGTTGATTACTGTTTGTTTAATTAATTAAAATATCATTACATTTAGTAATTTAAATTGTAATACTGTATAAATTAAGTTCTGTCATACTATAATTTGCTCGTTTTCTTAAAGATAATTGGAATATGTAAACAAACTATCATAAGTCTTCACATATACAATGATACATACATACGCACGCACACACTCACATACACGAACACATTCACCTAAATATTTAATTGTTCGTTGTGTTTGACATTTCTTTTGTATTTCATACACAGGTCCTGAAGATGACAATAAACACTGTCGAAACGTCGACGCAAAATAGTTAAAATTTGTGTTATTTTTGACCGATCCTCACTAACCATCCACTAAAAAATAAATGTACAATGTTTAATGGTAAGTTAAGATATGTGATTAGTTTAAAGGGAATAAAAGGCATGTGAACAGTGAGTGCTATAAATAAAGAGTGTATAGAAACCATGAATGTTATACTAACTGGAAGTCAGTAGTAGAAACAAAATATAATTTTAAGAGTAACTAATACTTAATAAAAGAAGGGATAAGATATACTGTGAAATACTAAAAACAATATAAAAGTAAAAAAAAAAATGCTTAATGAATGATTATTAGTAGGATAAAGAGTGTATGTTATGTATTGAAAAATGGTATTTGTATAAAATATTTAGAAAGAGTTATATTATGTTTGAAAATGATTATGAATAATCAAATGTTGTGTATTAGTTGATTTAGTTCATTGTATTTGCATTGTAAGGTGTGTAAGGTTGATAAAAACAAAGGAATATATTATAATAAATGTATAATGAACATCAGAAAAACTAAGCCTTAAAAGCCTATAGATACCTGGAACAAACTTGTACAGCATAATAAAGAAAATCAAACTGATATTTTAAAAAGACGCGTCTAACTGGTCTTGCTGGCATTTGGCAAGCTCAGCCGTATGATAAGAATAAAAAATATACAGTATCCGACAACCAGGTTATGTAAGCAATGTCACCTTCCAGTCTTTATTTACGGATCACAGGTCTGGTCAGTTTTGTTGCAGAAAGCATGGATAAAATTTTGAAAGCACAGAGCAGTGGACCGACAAATGTTCTAAGCACGATAAAGTAAAAGTAAACGGTTTAAAAGAAGTTTCGCAGGTACAATAAATACGATATAATACTGCCTCAGCCAAAAGGATGAAAGTCGGAACCCTTTAATGTAATAAAATGTTTTTAAAAGTGCGGCACTTCCCGACGCTGTCTCTGTGCGCCAATCAGATTGCACCGTTAGTAAGATGAGATTACCGTTTTGGATCTACATTGCCGCTGCGTGGCCTCAATTAGTATTCACTAACCTCTGCTAACAGCGACTTCAATGGGGTCTACCCGTCGCGTCGTCATTATTCTGCTGTCGGTTTAGCCGTTGTTTATTGGAGTGCAGAAACATGACAACACGTAACTACACTGTTACGAGATAAGAAATTAATTATGACTTATAACAGTTGATTAGATTCCCGACGTCAGCGGTTTGGATGGGGGAGTGATAGACGAGACCGTGGGAGATGTAATCGAAGTGGGTAGGTGAATTTAAATGAACGAATGATAAAGACGAAAGGGAACGTCAAATGGGGGAATAAGAGTGCATAGATTGATAGAAAATAAGTGTACAGCAGTCGATTAAAAAGATCATTATCATGTATGCTACCTGAAGTTTTGTCGGAGATCGGATTTGGTCGCCTGCGGCAGAGCGAACAGGTCCTGTCTGGCTATGTGATACATGATTCAGTAATCGAACTCACCACGTTTGCACTGGCATCTGTAAATCTGTATAGGCTAAATAGATCTTTTTTTTTGTTATTGGGATAAATACTTGCCCTTGATTTTTCAGTTCTTTAATCAGATCAGGTCAGTGATAGATGATTGTTAATTTATAAAATATATACTGTCGCGAAACTGAAACACGTTATGAAATTAGGCAGGAGAAAATACAGTGTGAGCACGGGTTGCAGTTTTTACGGTCGTGTTGGCGGCCTTGTTTTGGTTTTGTGCATTTCCTTGTGCGTATGTTTGTTAAGTGGAGGACGAGGCAGGAAACGGTGAAAATACACCTACAGTTTTGAACAAAAGAAGGGGAGGCCAACACAACGGGAAGAATTGTTAACGCATAGGCCTAGTGTTTAAATAACTTTTATAAAAATATTTTGGTAGGTTAGAAATGTTATAAATATAATTCTAAACTGTAGATTTAAAGTTCAGCACACCAAAATCATTCCGGCGTTATTCTTCAACCTTCCTAAAATCCTTACACCTAACGTAGGCGTTGGATTCAATAATAAATAAGTAACCACGTGTTAATGTTCACTCGAAAACTATATTATTTACGACCTTAAATAACTGTCACCACTTCCTTAACTAATTTACGACCAGAACTTGAACACCACGAAGCGTGAAAAATTGTTTCGCGTAAATATTCTGTTATGAACATTTTAATGGTCACGTTTAGGCCCAAATTCTACCGACTGTCGTTTACTTGACACCTCTTCTTTATTCATACCAGATCAAACTCTGAAGACGACCATATATTTTAAGGTCGAAACGTCAGTAACAAACTGACTCAATCGAGTATGTCCACTAAAGGAAAGTCAGATAAACTGTAAACTGTTGGCTCGGAATGTTGTATCACTCATACAGATGGATGACTACACATAGCTCTCCGTTACAAAATAATCGCGTAGCAGACAACGTTAGACAAACACGAATTTAAATACGTACCAAATCAGTCGCTTTGTTACGTTTAAATCAATTGTTACTTGTTTTTCAACTCTTCGTAATTTCACTGGTAACTAAGGATTAATAATACTTCCAGTTAAACAAACTAGAGGCGTATGATATAAAGATTATGCAAGAATAAAGGTTATTCTTGTTAATTCAACAATAATAAAACTAATAAAATGATAAAATGCAGCAAATGAATGCTAACCGTGTATTTTGCCTGTTAGTGTTAAACGTTAGTCGTCTAGTTGAATATTCTTTCAATTATTTTAATTCGAAAAACAATTAAGTACAAGTGAAGAGGTTTGTACCCGTACAGCGTAAATAAATATTCAATTCCATAAAAAAAGCAACTGTTTTTAAAAACCAACTATCATGTGTGCAGCACGAAGAAAGATTAAAAATAAAGGAAGTTATTGCTGTGGATCTATGCTTTATACTGTTACAGCTTTATACTGGTTCCAAACTTGAATACTCGATAAGGAAGTTTCTTTTTGAAAACCAATTAAACTAGGGATTGACAGATTTAATACAAATTAAATTCAGTTGATTCTCATGATCCTATTCTGATTTATTATACAACCGAATATATGTTTAATAAAAAATGTTTTTACAGAACAAATGTTTATTTCACCATATGAAACAATTACATCAAAGATTACTCATATTTTTTTTGAGAGATAGGAAAACTTCAATATTTCGTCGCCTTACTGATAAATTAAGCTAGCTAGATTGATGTGCGGTGAGAGGCACTCTAGAAATGTTTCTACGCCCAGTAAGTTTTTAATTAATTGTACGTTATATTGCTTTTGTAGCATATTTTTTACGGCTTTGTTTGCGGGAAAAAGTAAATTAAAACCTTGAGAAGTGAATACGATTTTAAGAATACAAAATACAAGAAACCGTAAAAGGCCCTAACGCTTTAATTTTGGAGCGGTACTTAGAACGAATAATACGTATACAGAATGTATTTCCTTTGTCTCAGGTGACTTGTGAACCAGAACAAATTTCGTATTAGATTTGTACTTCCAACTTTTCCTGTGGGTTTTTCTTGTTTTGTTTACCAGAAAGGTTGTTGTACACGGATATAACCTTCTGTCCGTGCGTTCACTGAGTTTTCCTGGTCAATAAAACATTCCGTGTCGAAAGTCAGTTCAACATCATCTAGTCGTGTTACCTTGAGTTGCCCAAGTGAGAAGGGGAAGGGACGACAGGGTGTCGGCATCCACTTGCGTCACGTTTCGTTTTGCCGTGTTTTATATTTGATCTTTGTTCACCCGCTCCCATGCCCTGACATTTCTAGTCTTGTTAACACGCAATGAGAGAGGAGTGTAGGTTGGGATGTAGCTAGAGTGAAGTAGGAGCAGAATCCATGAAGTGGATAGGAAATAGGAATCGTATACTTTGGCGAAATGTTGGGTCCCATTGCGTCAAGGGTTCTGTACTAATTACTGAAAGTAATTTGCAAAGTGCAAGCTAGAATATTGCCCTCTTTGTGATTCCGGTCGTTTGAAGGTTATTAAGACGTACACAGGACAGACATTTTTAATGTCAGCTCCTTAGCCACAGTCTGAGTTGACTGGAACAATGTGTAACCGGTTAGAGAGGCGTCAGTCGTTGGTTCATTACGTCATCGTGCGCCTAGTCTGTATTATAACAGTCTAATATAACCGCCTTCCTTAGCGCCGCTCGCGGTTACAAAATCCGTATTAATTAAAGCCTTTTCTTGCAGTTGCTGAAAAACCTCGTGACGTTTCCTGTGTCAGGTACGTTATTGTACGGAGCAGTGACGGAGTCAGTTATCGATAGGAGAAGAACCGCCGGTCTGTTCAAGGTAACAGTCGTCTGCTTACATTTTGTAATCCCGTCAGGCAATGGGTACATTGTATAATACCTACCAAAGTACACGGAAGTACGTCAGTGCTACTTGCCTGCTTGTTTACAAACACGGGGCAGTTTTTCGCCAGTAAGTCAGTTTTGTACGTTGTTAGTGAACGATTTATTCCGATACGTTTAAGAGAGTTAGTAGATATTGGACGGTACAAGGTAAGAAACATGTTTCTGAAAATATATAGTGTTCTTTTTTTCTATCGAATAAAGGAGTAGTTTCTTGTACACGTGTCTTTCATCGCGGAGCGAACACACACAGACGGCTGAGAAGTGGAAAACACTTCAGGTTACCATATCATCATTCTGTCCAATGGCATGGTTAGCTAGTAACTGGATATCAGAGACCAGACGATATGACAAGCAGAAGCTCTCTCCAGTATTACCTGTCGTGTTTTCTGTTCACCGTTAATAGAGGGAATATTCGTGTGCTTCTATTACAATGAGATGTTCATACAAATGCAGTGTGTGTGTTCTGAATGTAGTATGTATTGCAATATGCAAAATCAAAAATCTATTTAACGATCAGTCGCGTTTCTTTTTTTGGGGGTTTGTGTGTTGTGGCCGTAATTTATTCCCGAAGTTGAGGGGGGCGATCTACGAGAAATCGAACCGCGTCCGAATTAAGTGGAGCTAAGACGCACCTCTAACGTCAGCGAGTGTGATTAAACGGGCTCTGTTAAACTCGTCATCAGAGTTGATTAAGGAACACGTTGACGACTGCTGACTAAGTTGTCAACATCAAGATATGTTGATGTCCATAACTTTCATTAAGTTTGTAACATCACCGATTTCATTTTGTAACAGGATTCATAAACAGAACCATTTTCCAGGAAGCCATGCTTCCGTCAGCTCGTCGAAAAGTTGTGTATCCGAACTTCGTAGGAGAGAAAAAGTGACGAATTCGGCAGCAGGGGGGGGGGCTACGAATTCGTTTCCTTTTCGATGCCTTTCTCACATACAAATAATTGTTGAGTGTTGATTTAAAGAATCGAATTTTTAAAATTCAGACTTAGCTGCTGAAGTCGTGTTTACCGTAACAACTGCACTTCGAAACGTTTACTGAGGCCAACTCTGGGAAAGGGCCATCGTCCCAGACTGATAGGAACGATTAGGAAATTAAGAAGACTATACGCTGTCCAGGCAGTGAAGGCGGCTGGAGGGTTAGGAGACCCTTGGCTCACGCACGCACACTGGCAGGCCGCCTAACAATAGACGGGGGACGGCACTTGACCTGTGCTTCTGTCTTTTTAAATACAGTTTACTATAATAAATTAAATTTTGTTATTCTGCTTAATCTTATAGTTTTGGTCGTTCCATTTAATTCAGACTGTGATTTCATTTAAAATAAGTCCAAACACGAAGTTTATACGACGATTTTCAAATGTTTTACTCTTATTTGTTTATTTTGAAATATTGTGATTGCTAAACTTCTGAGAATTATTTACGCGACTGTTATTAAAAAAATGTTATTATTAAAAACTAAGATTCTGATCATTTAATTTACTTTTCAACTATTTTTCTGATACACTCCCTTTAGATGCCAGAAGCCGGTTAAATGGCCCTATGGTTCATTGTTGGAACTGCTAGCGGCCGATTAAATCGGCCCGTCAAATGACACTGAGAACTGCCAGCGGCCGATCTCGCTGGCTTTTTGTATATTCATCGTAGCGGATGCATTAATTTTTAGTATATTTTTATACTACACGTCAAATTAATTCTAAATAGTTAGGCTACTTTACTTTTTTTATACAAGGCTTTAAACTCGAGCTCAAAATTCAACTAAGTATATACTCGGAATTTTAAAATTAACTTTTCTCTCTGCGTTCAAAACTCTGATGCTTATTTTGCAGGCTTGAGACTGCCGATGGCCGCATTAAAAGTTATATACAATTTTATCAATATTTACAAATTTACAACAATTAAAAATCAAAATTCTAATAAAATATTTACAAAATGTAGCAATTTTGTTGTTTTGCTAAATGTAGCTTGGGTTGAGTGCAACTTTATACTATAGGTGCACAACCAAAATCGTCTTCATCAGACAAACAATTATTTCGATAACGTATAACAACTATTATTTCATATATTGTTTATTTGAAATAAAAATATGAGGTTTGAAAATAATCTTTATATCTATATATTAAAATCTGTTACATATGTTGATTAATTTTTTCAGTATTATAACAATAAAGAGGTGGGTCGTCAATCTGCTCTTTATCGAGTATCACAATTGGTGAATCGGAAAAAAAAATTAAAGGGAGTGTCACAGAAAAATAGTTGAAAAATAAATAAGATGATCAGTAACTTAGTTTTTAATAATCATCATTTTTAATAATAGTCGCTTAGATGGTGTTCTAAAGTTTAACAATAATTAACAATAGTTTAAAATAAACAAATAAATGTAAAACATTTGAATATCGCCATAAAAACTTCGTGTTTGGACTTATTTTAAATGAAATTACAGTCTGAATTCAATGGAACAATCAAAATTAAAAGTTTAAGCACGACAATAAAATTTAATTTATTGTAGTGGACTGTAACTAAAAAGACAGCAGCGCAGGTCAAAGGCCTGTCCCTGTCTATTGTTAGGCGGCCTGTCAGTGTGTGTGTGTGTGTGTGTGTGTGTGTGTGTGTGTGTGTGTGTGTGTGTGTGTGTGTGTGTGTGTGTGTGTGTGTGAGGGTCTCCTAACCCTCCAGCCGCCTTCACTGCCTGGACAGCGTATAGCTTTGTACTTGGGATATAGCGTCACAGGACTGTTTCCTTTATTATAATAAAAGCATTACTTTGGCACTTCAGTTCTGTATGAGATCATGTTGTGATCGAAGAAAATTACAATACACAGCCCTCCATTATTTCCATGGTATTAATTATTTATTATTGTGTCTGTACTGTAAAGTTTATATATCGTTAACACTGTTTATAGAGTTTCGCTATGTAGGCCTACAATCCAAGCTATATGTAGTATAAAATTGACATGTTTATAATATAACGATGATCACATGTTTTATTAATATCTTGTGTATTTATTTCGATTTGTTGCCGAAATATTTTTTTTGTTACGGTGTAAGGGCTGACGGAACAAGAGTATTCTCTTCCTACCAAATTATCGAAAGGAAAAGAGATAAAATAGGCAGACGGAACTTTATTCATTAAATTAATCGTTATACATAATTATAAAGTATGATTTTTTAATAGTTTGTTGTGATTGTATAACCGTGATTAAGGATGATTGTGATTCATACGTTAGTGAATTACTTGTATACGTATCGTTGTGAGACTGCGTTGTGTATATAATCCGTAAAGTTGCGTGTATACACAATTATTATGAAATATTATGCCGAGTATCACGTAATGAGTGTATTTTTGAAACGAACACAGGAAGAAATAATTGAGGTCACAACAGCAAAAACAAAAAAAGAAATTTAAAAAGAAGAAAAATTAAAATACAATAATTGTGTTTCTTTTTTTTTTTTGACACCAGGAGGAAGGTCGCAGGTCTGGGTTTAAAGTGTATTTTGCCCATAATTAACCGCTAAGTACAGTCGGCTTCCTGTATTCGAGTTAACTTTTACCGGAAATTGAAGGCAGTAATTGATATCGACGGTTTCCGTTCGTTCGTTTTGTGTTAATTTGATATGTGCAATCATTGTGAACGATTTAAACGTTCGGTGTTCGCGTTGACGACGTGGTTTGAAAACACAAATCCATTTGCGCGCACCGACTGATAATAGTACGAACCGACTTTGCCTGACCGTATTCACCATTAAAAACTTGTTTCTTACACAAACAGTAGGGGTCTATAATTTTTTGTTTTTTACGAAAGGATCCAAGGTGTAACTTTACAGCTGTTTAGTAGGGTAATGGAGCTAAGAATAGTGTAGCGCTGACAGATTCTTAGAAAATTTTTATACTCGCACGTCGACGTTCAGTAGGTTACAGTATATAAACGTATAATCGCTTGATTTGTTTCATAATTTATATTAATATCTTTTGTCTTGAAAGAATTTAACTACGTCATTTTTGGCGAATCTTTTGACAGGACGCAATGCATAAAATTAAACCACTGTAATTGTATTAAAAAAATATTTTACTTTTATTTTTGTTGTTCACCCTATGCTAATCCGTATCGCAGTGTAGAGGTAGAATTATAATGGTTGTGGATGGACCCGGACATGTGAGGCTTCCATCGTGTGTGGAGTTTGAAGACTAGAATTGACAAGTTCACGTCGTCGGGATCGACGAGGACTCGGTGGCATCAAATTTTACTTGCGGTTACTTCGTGTGCTGGTCGTGATAACTTAACTTTTTTATGACCATTAGTGCACCGATTTCGAATCGAATCTTTTCCCTCTAGGAGTGTAGAGGTCTCCGGCCGCCGAGTTAATAACGATTTATTAAAATTTTCAGCGAATCGCAAGAACGTAACTAGCATATGACTTAATTTTTGTCCGCTGCTTTGACGTAGGCGAGGCGTGTACAGACGGTAGTTGATAACGTTATTACGTTAAGTTATATAACGGTGGCCAGTTAAATAACTCGGTCATGTTACGGGTCCACTGCCTTGTTGGTAAGGCACCGGTAAAACTCACATAACCAGTTGGGAGGAAACCCACACACGCGCTGCACTGCACTGTGTAAATTGCTTGGCACGTAAACAATTTTAATTCTGTAACAGTGCGTACAAACGTCTGCTTTGGGGTCGATAAAACCGATTTATACTAATTAGTAAGTAAAATTGCTCTTTAATCAAAATCCACACTGTTACACGTTCATTAAGTATTAATGCGTTTGCCACATGGTAACAATTTTCACATTATTGTTTTGTTCTTTAATTGTTACACATTTTAAAATATTCTTCGTGTTTTGTGAAGCTTTTTTAGCTTGGTACGTATTAAAATTTATATTTGTCTAACGTTGTCTGCTACACGATTATTTTGTAACGGAGGTATAGATGGAGTCATCCATCTATTAATATATGAGTGATACAACATTCCGAGTCAACAGTTTACACCTTATCTGACTTTCCTTTAGTGGACATACTCGATTGAGTCAGTTTATTACTGACGTTTCGACCTTAAAATATATGGTCGTCTTCAGAGTTTGATCTGGTATGTATAAACAGGTGTCAAGTAAACGACAGTCGGTAGAATTTAAGTCTAAACGTGACCATTAAAACGTTCACAACAGAGTATTTACGTGAGAAAGAATTTTTCACGCTTCGTGGTGTTCAAGTCCTGGTCGTAAATTAGTTAAGGAAGTGGTGAGGTTTATCTGCAGGCTTCGGCGATTAAGTAGATCTAACACCAATAGTGTACCGGTACTGTAATCGAGGCGAGTATTAGCCGCAGCACTGTCACAATAGTGTACCGGTACTGTAATCTAGGCGAGTGTTAGCCGCAGCACTGTCACAATAGTGTACCGGTACTGTAATCGAGGCGAGTGTTGGCCGCAGCACTGTCACAGACAGTAGTAAGGCCGTGTTTCTCGTTAGCTTTGGATGGACCAGAGGCAAGTTTGTGTAGTTATCATTATAACGCCTTACCCACTTATATACTCCCAGAATTAGATAAAATTAACACATCTTGGTTTCTAATTAATGTATTTTAATTTGGACAATTGTTTGGCTTACCATGACAGCTTTATTGATGTAAATGGCTCGGTGGTTCGCTAGTTTCACTTAACAAAAATGTTAGTAATTGTGAATTTTGTTACGCAACGTTGTATACGTTGTGGAACACATGTAGGCTTACTTGGCAAAATACGCGAACGGTAGTGTTGAAAATCAGTTAAAAACTGGCGAACTGAGTAAATCTGCTTACCAAGTCTTTCACTCATTATGCACCGACACTCGCTCTCCCACAAGTTGTCATATGCCAAACTCCCGTTCCAAATACTCGTAGCCAAAAAACAAACACTCATTAGGTATACGATATTCCTGATGATCTGGCGACGGGTGGATGAAGTTAAAAATTATTGTTGAAGTATAACTAAAAATTAATTTTAACAAAGCTAGCTCGTTGAATTTTAAATTACTGTGTAAGTAATATAGTGCCTTATGCCTGGCAGAACACTGTTGAAAATGTGCACGGTTAGCAACGATTGATTAGTCAAAGAAAGGACCAGGAAATAATATTAAGAAAAAAGTGATTGGTCGTTTTAGGAAACAAAGGGTAACGTAACTCCAGGAAGAATGCAGGCCTGCCAACAGAGCACAGTTGTTACGCAAGTAATGTTGCCACACCTGTTGCGTGAGTGGAGTCAGCTGTTTTAGGAAGCGGTTGTGGCTTAGCGTTTGACTTACTGACTCGCCTCGGGTTACACAATTCATTGTTTGTTACAGTTGCACCGCTACCTGGAATACATAATTAATAAATTTAATTAGGCGTATGGTAACTGCGTTAAGTAACGACTCATTGCCGTAATACGGGAGCAGAATACGATTTTTCTCTTAGCGATGATCGTAACGAATGTTCATTTCGGAATGTTGTCATTCCTCCGCCAGGCGTTAGTGAAAAAGTAAACAATCATTGATTAGAGCATATTCGTTTATTAAATATTGTAACATATTAATATTATTGAGTCCAAAACATATTATCGGTATGGAGAACCATACATGACTTCCATGTTCTAAGATTTATATTAAAAATCATTTACGAAATGAAATATTTGCATAGAAACTACTACTTTCCACTTATTGCTTCAGCCTTAACCACAGTATTGTGGTCACTAACGTATACCACCACAAGTTATCGCACTCGATTTTCACTGATGATGGCAGTCGACGGCACTGCCGAAACGTCTGGTTTTGCAGAAAACATTAGACTACGGCCAAACAGCCCGGGAAGGAATTTTAACAACAAACTACTACTTTGTTGCCGATAACGTAGTACACATATAAAAATTATCCCCTCCCCCTTTAACTATAATTGTCATTTATAGAAAATTACCCCCACCCCGTTCAACTAGCCTCTTCATTTATAGATATTTCATCTACGTTTCTACAGTGGATTATTAAGATCTTCTTATCAGGATACTTTATTTATCAAAATTAAGTACTTTACTCTTGTTACAACAAAAAATGTTTCAGGTAAACTACCCTTCCCCCGTAACCGATCTTCACCAGAATCAAAAGGCCTTTCGTTCTCTACAATATAGGGACATGTGCAAAAAATTATTTCATTATGATTGAATTTACGGCAGTTATCGTTCGTCATAGACAAAATTAACCTTGCTATCACATAAAATGTTGCAGGTAAACTACCCCTTTCTCATAACTGATCTTCTTCAAAATCAACAGGTCTTGAGTCCTCTACAATTCAGGGATGCATGCAAAACATTATTTGATTCTGTTTCAATGTGCGGCAGTTATCGTTCGTGATAGAAACAATTAATCTTGTTAAAACATTAAAGGTGGCAGGTAAACTACCCCTTTCCCTTAACCGGTCTTCGCCAAAACCAATAGGTCTTGAGAACTCTACAATTCAGGGCTGCATCCAAAATATTATTTGATTCTGTTTGAATTTACGGCAGTTATCGTTCGTCATAGAAAAAATTACCCTGTTAAAACATAAAATGTTGCAGGTAAACTACCCGTTTCCCTTAACCGATCTTCACCAAAACCAATAGGTCTTGAGAACTCTACAATTCAAGGCTGTATCCAAAATATTATTTGATTCTGTTTGAATTTGCGGCTGTTATCTTTTGCCATAGAAAATACCATTGTTAAAACATAAAACGTTGCTGGTAAACTACCCCTTTCCCTTAACCGAACTTTACCAAAAACAATAGGTCTTGAGAACTCTACAATTCAGGGCTGTATGCAAAACCTTATTTGATTCTGTTTGAATTTGCGGCTGTTATCGTTTGCCATAGAACAAATTACCCTTGATAAAACATAAAACGTTGCAGGTAAACTACCCTTTTCCCTTAACCGAACTTTACCAAAAACAATAGGTATTGAGAACTCTACAATTCAGGGCTGTATGCAAAACCTTATTTGATTCTGTTTGAATTTGCGGCTGTTATCGTTTGCCATAGAAAATACCCTTTTAAAACATAAAACGTTGCTGGTAAACTACCCCTTTCCCTTAACCGATCTTCACCAAAAACAATAGGTCCTGAGAACTCTACAATTCAAGGCTGTATCCAAAAAATTATTTGATTCTGTTTGAATTTGCGGCTGTTATCTTTTGCCATAGAAAATACCCTTGTTAAAACATAAAACGTTGCTGGTAAACTACCCCTTTCCCTTAACCGATCTTCACCAAAAACAATAGGTCTTGAGTAATCTACAAATCAGAGCTGTATGCAAAAAATTATTTGATTCTGTTTGAATTTGCGGCTGTTATCGTTTGCCATATAAAAAAACTACAGACACACTTTTCGAAAAACGACTTTTTCATGTTTTGAGTTTAGTACAATCAGAATCTGCAATAATCTCGAACACGATTTTTTTGCCATCACCATACTTCCATTTCCTTAAGGAACATGGAAGTAAAAATGTTTTTTACGCATTTTCATCATCTTCGGTTCGTCGATTGTGCAAAAAACTGACGTCTTTTCATTTGTGTGGTTGAAGAAGGTTTCTTTCCTTTTTGGTTGCTACATGAGTGCGACCTTTGTATTTCCCTTGTGCGAATACTTTGATTATTGACCACTTTCAATTCATTTTTTGTGTGATTTAACCACATTATATTTTGGTTTACGTTCTCCTGCGTTTTCCGATTTCCATTGACCATCGTTTACATAAATCATTATCAAGGTTACTTTATATCCTTGTTGATTTCTCCATGTTCTTTTTAACATTACCTCAGTCTGTTTTGTCGGTGCGCCAGTTCAGCTTTATTTTTGGAATTCCCGTAATTTCCAGTGGCCTGTCCGTTTATTATCTCCCCTCTTTCCAGTTCTATGATTTAACGCCGTCATATTCCTTCCGTAAATAGCTGACGATTCAGCATTTACAAGTTTCATGTCGGTTACTCAGTCTCACGTCACATCATACTAATGCCGTCATACCGCTTGCTTAGTACGGCTTTAAATACGGCAAATCAGAATAAAGCGTATGCTACTAATTGTCTTCAGATTGTGCACTGAGAAGGTTCACATGCGGAGCGCTTTGATGTGGGAATGTGTTGTAATACGGCACTTCCCGAAATTGTCTCTGTGCACCAATCAGATTGCACGGTTAGTAAGATGATATTACCGTTTTAGTCGACATTGACGCCACGTTTGCCACATTTGCGTAGCTTATCGCCACCAACCGCAGGTTATCCGCTTCAGTGGACCCATTCGTGTGTATAAATATGTCAACAATGTAACTACCATGATGGGAGTAAAAGATTAATTACGACTGATAACAGTCGCTTTGATGCCGACGGGTGACTGTTTAAATGAGGTAGCTGTACCGACCGTTACGGGCTTGGCATGGTCGAGGCTTCTGTAGATGACGAGCTTCAAGGCTTCATTACTTCACTGTGATGGGATTTATTTACTGACAGTTATCCGATATCTGCAGTTTCGCGAGGTTTCGTTGTCTCTCTCGTAATTTCCATTGACACTCTTTTTTTAAATACGTTTTATTAATTTTACACGTTTAAATACGTTTTGTTAATAACATCATTTCTTAAACAGTGTAACAAGTCTCTTTCCTAAATTAAACTTCTACTGAAAGGGAATAATTGTAAATTTGTGCCATAATTATGTAGGTTTTGTAGACAATAAGGAGACACTTTGACTACAGTCCACGATCGAAGCGTCAAGGTATTTTGTTTACAGTGTTACAATAACATTGTGCAGTCTTTTTCGTTGTTCACACTTAACAACGTGGTAAATTTCGGGAAGAACATTTCTTGGTCTTTATCGGTAAACATGAATATTCAAATAACAAACATGACAGTGTTTTCTCGTTAAACGTTAATAATCATACCTTCGTCAGATGACCGTAAAAAACCTAAGGATAAAACATTTAAATTACGACGTATGTAAACTATTTTTATTAACGAGTGGATATCTAATTCGCTAGTGTTGAGATGTTAAAGTGCAGATTTAGTGGAATACATATTATGTTAAGTATCTGGAAGATAGAGGTTAGATGAATTAGGATAAAGAGTATATACGATTACAATATTGAGAGGATGAACATAATAGCATTATCATAGTGTCTGTAAAAAGAGGAAGGAAGGACCTCATAGTGGTGCCCCAAAACATTAGCCACGTGGAGTCAAGTACTGTGTAGGATCGTTTGACAGATTAGTTGGATGTGACGGTGTTCGCGGGTAATGCCATTGTAAGGTTTTGATAGAGATTTTTGTGACGGAACCGAGTCAGCGACTTTGCATAATTGCATCAGTTCCGCGACAAACGATGTTCCCGTTGTCGATTATGTAAAGAGTCTGGCGGATCGATATATCGAACTAAACGCGCTTACATAACCCTTACAGACGTTTTAGATGTTTGACGTAACAGTTAGCGCTTTCCCTATGCCTTGCACCGGATGTGACGCCCACTGATTTGTCTGCGGTTGTTTCTTCTTCCCTCTTGCATCTGGTCGTTCCCTCGTAACCGGTCCGCACCATTACTGTCACGCTCAGCGCTTTTCGTTTGATATCAGAAATTTGTTCTTTTAAACCATGGTTTGGTTACGTTTTATTTATGATCGCGCGCGAGCGCGTGTGTGGAACTCATTCTGAAACCAATGTTAAGCTTACCCTCGGCCAGTCCAAGCCATTTCTGCCTACACTTTTTACAGCTGTTTCTAGTGCGAAAACTTGATTGCGTGCCAGTTGCGGTTGTTCAGGCAGGAAGTTGAAATAAATGATCATTTTATTAAATAAAATCTAATTGCTAAAACGTTGACAGAACTTAAATGTTGCTAATTCAGTTCAACATATATGATTTGCTGGAATATTTTCATTCGGCACTGCCTACAAATTTAAGTCGAATGAAGTAAAGGATAAACAGTGCGGATTAGTGACATAGGTGAAGTACGCTAAGACCACTCTACAAGATAAAATTGCATGTTGAGGTAAAACATGATTTTAGGCGTGTGTTTACAGTTGACAATAATGGCAGGAATATGAACAATATAGATGTTATTGCCGACAGAGTATAAAAAGAGAAATGTAGAATAATTTATATAAAGTGATTCTTTGTGTATTTGTAGTAAATATTGGCCATAAACAGATGGGTGGAAGTAGAGTATCTTGTGAGGAGAGACGATACAGTCAAGGAAAAAAGCTTGAGACAAAAATGCAGAGTCCCACAGGAACATGAGAATTATGAAAGCGGATGGGACAATGAATACAGTGTAACGGAAAATCGTTCTGCGTTAGGTTATTGTTGTTGTTTTGCAGTATTTTATTTTTTACGATAAACGATATTATTTAGTGGTAAGCTAACAGAGTTGAGACAACTTATGTACTCGCCGTTGTGACAAGAGAATCATCTCGCATCCCCTTAATTTATGGAGCATAGAACTACTTAGCTCTAGGTATAGGGTAAATGTAGGGATTCCACGAACCCCTATCATCGTCTTGTAGGCCTACAGCCACATTATTTCTTTTATGAAGTTGCTAAACTGCTACAATTTTTTGTTCAGACAAAGCTTTTCGTCATCTCTGACATCATCAGGTCTTGAACAACCACTCTAGGTTGTTCAAGACCTGATGATGTCAGAGATGACGAAAAGCTTTGTCTGAACAAAAAATTGTAGCAGTTTAGCAACTTCATAAAAGAAATAGTAAGGATGGCTGCTAATTCAAATAATACGAAGTATAGCCACATTGTTGAGCGTTTTGTCATACTGTCATAATCTGATAGCACAGGTACTAAATAGGCGGATCTAGCGTACTTGCAGATAGGTCCGGAACACGACAGTAGTTTTTGACTTTGCTACCGATACTCGTTGACAGTGGCGTCTGTAGAATTTGGTTTTTCGGAGGCGTCCAGGGTCTGGTCGAATCGGCTTCATACAAGAAAAACAAGACTAATCAACTATACTATCTTTTTTAAAGTGCCTGAAAAACTTGTGATAACATTCTGAAATCAGTCTCATTCAAGTAAACGGTAATAACAGAATTAAAACAGGCGTTAATGAAACGTTGTTTAGAAGATACATATTGGCTGAATTCATTTTCCTATATTTCATATTTCAAACGTATACAAAAATTTTGTGTAGTAAAACTGTTTTTATATTTTTAAAAAGTTACTATCTGAAAAACACGGCTGGAAAATAATAAAAGATCCTACAAATTAAGAGAATAACAAGATTCATCAACTTTTCTCGACCCTCGGGGGGGGGGGGGGGTCCTGCCCCTTTAAATACGCCCTTGCTCGTTTTGAAGCTGAGAGGTTTAAATTTGTTCCAGTCGTGTTTCGCACGTAGTGGAACCAAAAACGTTTGAATTTCCAGCCAGGATGTACCCAGTCGCCGCTCTCACAAAATCCCACTCACAGAATTTCAAACAATCGCTTTCTGCCCACGGGCTGAGATTTAATATCCGCTGTTGAATACAATAAAGCATTGACGTGCCTTAATGATAACGTAAAAGGGAAACAGTATGACACACTTCCTGGTGCGCACAACCGCAACCGAAGCTGGGTTTATTAAACGTTTGTCAACCAGCGGCGCGTTGTTTACAGTATTATAATACCTTTGGCGCTGGGTCGTGTGTAATTTTGTAAGAGACTGTCCGTTCTACTCGGAGGCTTATTGTGTGTTATTTGTAAGAAAACCACGATGGCACATATAATACAAGGTGGCCACAAGTCACTTGACACTACAAGGTATCCGCAGAGGCTGTTCAATGAATAAATCTTTAAAGGTTTTGTAACGTTCGGCCGTTAACCAGATGTAATTTAAAAACAGTTTGTAGACGTTTCGTCAACATCAGGATTGTGTATGGCCAGTACAGATATCATTTATAATAGCCTTACACACATAGATTAATGTTTTTGTGTAAAAGAGTGCGCGTGTGTTAATTAAAAATAATAATTACACATATAATATTATTCTTACATTAACAAGGTATATGGTTATAATATCCCATAGATGTTGGGTATAATATTCGTCATTTGCGTATTAAACTTGTTGCATAAAGAATTCCTAAGGCTTCCACGGTCGGCGTCAACGTAGTTGGAAACATTATTTGCCGAGCTGTTAGGGCGTGGTCTGCTGTTTGTGTGGACAGACGTTTGCCGGGCTGTTAGGGCCTGGTCTGCTGTTTGTGTGGACAGACGTTTGCCGGGCTGTTAGGGCCTGGTCTGCTGTTTGTGTGGACAGACGTTTGCCGGGCTGTTAGGGCGTGGTCTGCTGTTTGTGTGGACAGACGTTTGTCGGGCTGTTAGGGTGCCTGGTCTGCTGTTTGTGTGGACAGACGTTTGCCGGGCTGTTAGGGCCTGATCTGCTGTTTGTGTGGACAGACGTTTGCCGAGCTTTTAGGGCGTGGTCTGCTGTTTGTGTGGGCAGACGTTTGCCGGGCTGTTAGGGCGTGGTCTGCTGTTTGTGTGGACAGACGTTTGCCGGGCTGTTAGGGCCTGATCTGCTGTTTGTGTGGACAGACGTTTGCCGAGCTTTTAGGGCGTGGTCTGCTGTTTGTGTGGACAGACGTTTGCCGGGCTGTTAGGGCGTGGTCTGCTGTTTGTGTGGACATACGTTTGCCGGGCTGTTAGGGCGTGGTCTGCTGTTTGTGTGGACAGACGTTTGTCGGGCTGTTAGGGTGCCTGGTCTGCTGTTTGTGTGGACAGACGTTTCGGCCCCACCGTCGGAGGCCATCTTCAGTGTCGCAAACAATTGGCACGGTGTCCGCCAGTTCACTCCAGTCAGACTATGTATTTTTACCTAAGAGGGCCCCCACTTAAATAAACGTTCATACCACCACGACCTAAGCTGGTTGATCCTGCTTTCCGGCTGAGATCGTGCTAGTATGAAATTTTATTTAAGTGGATCGTGTCTGTCCACACAAGTAGCAGACCACGGCCTAATAATGTTTCCGACTGTGCTACCTATACTTTAATCAGGGAATCATAAACATGTTCTGATGATGACAGCAGGCCTAAATTATAAGTCTTGTCGAAACGTCGACACATGCTCCAAACTAGTGTGTACTCCATGAACGAAACTCACAGAACCTTTCATCGCTAGAAATTATTTAAAAAATGTATTGTGTTGAGAGACTTACGGTCCATTCTGTATATAAGCATAGAATCCGATTAGTGGAGTTTACAGTCCCAAAACTACGCTTCTCCAACGTAAACGTTATTGACACTCGTAGGATGTAGTCGAATTGCGTAGCTGATGACTTTTGTTAAGCAGAGAATTATATTTTTCAAAAAGAATTCATACTTAATTCACTATACGTTACTTAGTCGACCAAACTTATAATTCTTGGGACGAGGAGACTTACCGGTTGATTTTAGACTACCTCTATTGCACCTACTGAATGTAGTCCTTTGCTAACAAGTAGTAGGAAGAGTAGATGTCATAGCCATGATTGAGTAGCATGAGTAGGCCTTACCACAAGTCACAAGCATCAAAGTGAAGTAAGCCCATAAAAGAAAAGAAAAATACAGTTCGGTAATATTTGGAATCTGCCATCATTTTTTTTAGTTTTTCACAGTTGTTGCTTCATTCACATTTAAGAAGAATACACCGAACGTATTAACTGTTGATATTTCGGAGAAGAAAAAAATGGATCCCAATAGCAGGACTTTTCCCCTAATAGTAGCCATTAATGCAGATTCGATTTTAAAAGTACTTAACTGGACTTCTGCGTAGCGAGACAAAAATTCCCGGAATGTGCCATTAGACTTAGTGAGAATGTCGCAGCGAAATGTCGTAAGGCTTATTTAATATTTTACAAAGTCGCAGTAATAGTACTGTATTTGTTTGGGCGTTACGACATTTTTATAATTCTATTGACTGCAAATACGAAGTATGACCTAAAAGTATTCGACCGTTTTGACATTGTAACTTGGTTGCCAGTCAGTCGGGACCTTTTGATGCATGCGTGAACATTCATTAACGTAATCGTACTATGCAGTTAATTGTGTGTGTGTTGTGTAAACACGTGTTGTCCGCGAGTATCGTGTTCATAATTTTCTTCCACGTTTTGTACATTGAGCTTTTTCGAGGTCTTACCCATAATAAACTGGAGCCAATTATTCTGGAGAAAACGAGTCGCCGTTGCTTTCGCATTTCCGATGTAGTATGCGGATGTAGTCTTGATAGTAAGGAATAGGTTATTATGGAAACTACATTTCAGGCATAACCGGTCAGAACCGTGTGCGAACTGTACGTTCAACAACGCGGAAGATCAAATTTGGAGTCGCTGAACGCCTTCATTGTGTCTGTCGAGAGACTGCTTTGTCCCTTATCACTGCGACCAGTTTATCTTATCGCCACGTTCCCAGAAGCGGTAAATCACAAGCACGACAAAGGCTTGTCATTGAGCTGGACTCGCCGCGGTAGCGATTGTGGCGCACACCGAAACGAATTTTCTAAAATCCGAGTGCACACGTTCGTTTCTCTGGACACTATACCAGATTAAGGCGTTTTGTTTTCCGTCCCGTCCTTAAGCAAGTTGAAAGGAGAGCGAAGAATACACCGGAGAAAATTTAAATAAAAATGTAAGCCTTTTTCGTGTCTTTCCAACTCACGTCACCCTCATTCCACATTGAACTTTTCAACCACTGAGTGGATTGCACCACTCAAAGGAGTCTCATTTCTGCTACCTCCAAGATTATTTAATCCGCTTCCGTTAGTTGTCTTAAAATTCTAAAACGTACAGTAGTAAAATCGTGGGACAGCCAGCATATTCAAAATATTTTAATTTACAATCGACACGTTCGTGGAGAAAGTAACGTAGACAGGACTAGATTACTTTAAACCAAATTATAAGTAAAAAGAGTAGTTTAATTGTGCATCGAATACGATCACGTCGTAGAAGCACAGTGTTTTAGAGTCGGATGAATGTGTAGTTCGGTCTGGAAAACGAATCGCTAACCAGTTTCGGAACTTCTGCGGTGAAGTATCGTAATGGGCATTACAGACTTCATCATTATGTAGAAAGGTCGATTCAGAAAAACACGAAAAATTTGGTGTTCGTGTTGGCGTGTTTAGATTGTAGGATTAATTCATATCAAATCAGTATAGTCAGATCAATCAGAATCAGTCGATGCAACCAAAACGTGTATGCAGGTAGATCAGAAAATTCAATATATTACGTTCAAAGAAAAGGGAGCGGGGTACGCATATCATGTCTCATGAAAAGTGTGAAGTACAGCAGCATAGCCAATAGCCGTTTAAAGAGCTTGCGTGCTAAGTAGCATGGTGTACCATTTAAAACTGTTCCCCCAGCATATTCCACATTTAACAAACTTGTACAAGGTTTTTTTCAGCTCATCATCTGGTTTTCGGTGTGTAAAATCTTTGTTCGTGTTTTTATGCCTTTTTTCTTGGAATCTTGTAGATTTTGCGAAACGGGTTGCAAAATTACCGCCCAGACAAGATTAGCATGTAATGTGATGTGAGCATGTGTGTGTGTATATAACAATAACGGTGCGACTCGATGCAGTTCCTGGTAGCTGAGGTGAGCTAACGGTCCTTCATCACTTCCGCTACCGTCATTGCCAAGGTCACCGACAAACGCTTCCGGTTCCGCGACACCATACTAACACGTAATCAGCTTGTGTATCATCGTCTATCCTTCTCTCTCATCACGCATTATTACCGTCTCTTGCATATTCATATCTGTTATACTAACACAGAGAGAAGGTGTACGCGTGTCGGTATTTTTTTTTAGCGCCATTGTTGATTTGATACGGTTTTATCACGTTTACATATCTCTCTCTCTCTCTCTCTCTCTCTCTCTCTCTCTCTCTCTCTCTCTCTCTCTCTCTCTCTCTCTCTCTCTCTCTCTCTCTCTCTCTCTCCAGGTTTAAAAATATGTATGCGTTCATAATGCAAAATGCAAGAATTATTAACCTTTCCCCGACAATAGGCCTATTAATTCTCCAGAATTAATATTAACTAAATCTTGGAATTGAATAATTTTTAGAAGGCACGTCTACATTAAAAAACATGCGAGGTTGCAATTATAATATACTACTCCATACTAACAGTAATTAAATTCAAGTATCTGAAGATTTCTCCAAAAAAGTGTCATTGTTTTAAAGTAATTGTACATTTTAATAATTTGCTTGATGTTCAGTATTGACAGAAGATGTCATTCGTGTGGATGCTTTTAATAAAGGTTATTCTAGTGGCGTTCGAATTTTGATTAGCCTATTGCATTTCGGAAACTGGTCGCACGACCAAATTTATATTCTTCGTACATAACTTGGTTTGTGTTTCTCGTAATCATACGGTTCTATATAAAGAAAGGTGATGTAAACTAATCTATAAGATTAAAAGATCTTTCAACGATAAAAACAAATTGCTTTATCCATTTGACAGTGCGTGAAACAGAAAAGCATCGAGTCACGTCAACTTGTTTCTTAAGGTTGGGGGCGTGTCAAGACTTTAACAGTAGTTTTGTACTCACTCAAGCGTAAATAAAGACCGTATTAAATGAATATTATCTTTTACATGCCATTTTTATGTTAATGAATAATTCTCATTGACATGTTTGTTTATATTTTAACACTGAAAATGTTTATAAGGACGTGTCGCACATTTGCGGCCGATCGCTGGTGCGTGATCGAAAATGGGAACCGGTGAGTTTCCATAGAAACTACTTCTTTTTTGTCAATAACGTAGTACACATATAAAACTTCGCTTATGAATGCGACTACATTTAACTTATAATCTGTACATTGGTAAATGAAGAATGAATTCATTGATTGGTGTCAAATGAACAAATATATGTATATTAGATTTATTGAAGCATTTTCAATGCCCTTCTCTGTGCATTGCATTTGTGCAATGCCTGTTAATTTTTTTGTGTATTCTAATCATAAGAATATTACGTATTAATATATATATATTTTTTTTTCAGGTAAGTTGAAGACGTTGTTGCCGTATGTAACTAATAACTAAAGGTAAATCAGTAGGTATAATCGACTTATAACGTCTGAATTTATTACAGCAATAAATTTATATAGTTTCATATTGGGAAAAATAATTTTTGGTGGTGTGTAATTGAATATGGTAAGAGTTGTAAAATCTCTGTAACGATACGTTTCCATAGAAACCGCCAAGCTCCTGTGCACAAATTGTTTCATAACAGGAAAATATGGAAACGTATTTATAAGCTTATGTAGGCGTATAAACAGGAAAACAGCATTTGATTCTTTCCCTCAACAATCGGTACGTTTAAACACTACTTATTTTGTAACATTGCAAGGATTGTCGGAACGGAAGGAATGCTCCAATTCCGACGAGAATCTCAACCAGTTGGTCAGATCACTCTGGAAGTGAAAGGTTATTTTTGGACACAACTTCCGACAGGATGTCGAGACTGGCTTAGAAATTAAATCAGCACAAGCTAACAGAGCTTCGCATGCATATTTCCGATTAACCTCATTTTGTATCGAGTAGCCGTGCGTTAGGTAGTGTTACGTTGATGTCAACTCACGAGGTCAGTTGACTGTTGCTTTAAAGACTACCGTCACGGGTTTCCATCGTTGTGGAAGTCATAGAGACAGTCACCAGGATGTCTAAGATGACGTCAGGAGTCAACAAGGGTAACGTACGTAGAGGGTCACGAAAGTATGGGTGGGATGAACATAAATTTTGTTGTTGCTCGTTTCTCTATTTTATTGGTTTTCTGGATTTCCGTTTCCAGATTTTAAAAATACTTATCAAATAAATAGTAATTACATTAAATTCTTCCCGTGTTAAAAATCGTCGTGGTATGCTGTTGCTCGCCACTCGTTTCGATTGCAGTTGTGGCGGTCATCTTCACTGGCGTTCCTGTTTTTTCTTGTGACAAAATTGGACAACTAATGTTTCAATAAACATCTTTCATAAACAAGTAAACTTTTGACTCAAAATTTATTTTTAAAACAGCGTGGTGCGATCTATGCACAGTACTATTTAATTTAATACAGTGATCGTTTACTGATTCGTGTGCCAGAATTAGGCTAGTTTCTGTAGTGTTCTGGTGTATTGCTGTTCTGTCTTTTCAGCACTCTGTTATATGGCGCCGAAGCTTGGGTTTTGAAATAGACTGCTTTGAAAAAAGTATATTTTGTTTAATATAACTTCCCAATTGACAGTTAAAGTGGCGGGAATACGGGACTAAGGAACTCGAGGAACAGGTTAAGAATGACTTCATGTAAACCGTTTTAAGAGTTACTGTAAATAAATTAAGAATTATCGCGTTTTCAGCAGCCGTGAATAAAACCTAAGAAGGAGAAACATTATATTGAATTGTTTCCGTTGCCTTCTGTTAAAATTATTTTTGTTTCAGTTTGTACGGTATACTATAACAGTTATCTTGTATACTGACCCTTCTATTTTTTTTTCTTTTTGAGTCTTGCTATCGTATATTACTGTTGTTCTGCATCCGATAGAATTGAGATTGTCTGAGAACAAACATCTTCGTGTGGACACGAAAGTCGCTCGACTTTTAGTCATAATAATGTCTACAGTTATTTCTGCGCTTGTTCGAAATTATAACGGGCGACCGCGTAACGTTATGTGTGGGAGATAAAACAAAACGCAAATACAAAATGCGTGCAGGAAATCGAGTTTCCCATATTTCATCGCGTTTGTGCACCGCACATTCACTGTCATTAAATCTGAATTACAGCAGCAACAGCGGTACGTTCTGAACGAGGCTGACAACAGGTTTGACCTAAAAAAGAAAGTACCGCTGGCGGTATTAACTAACAAAGACGGAAGCGGATAACCGGAAGTGACGTTGTGTGTGTGCGCGACAATGAGATGCTCTGGCGGAAGTGTAAATGTTTGTGGTTTATTAATGGCTGGTGTCCGGATCGATACGGTGGTGTCACGGGTGAGGGGAACATACGACAGCACGGACGTTATTTATTTACAGCAGTTACGTTGCATTTAACAGTATCGTGTTGCGTCAAACGTAACGAACGCCTTAAATGCAACGAGTTTATGCAACACAGCACAATAACACAGCGAAACCCAGCGTCGTCTTTGTTCTTGTTCAGTATTGTACGTTACTATGCTTTTAAGTGCATATACTTTTATCGCGGAAATATTTAATAATTTCTTGTATTTGAAACATTAGCTCAGTCTGCAACGCGAAATTAAGATGGGTCGTTCAGTTCCCAGGTTAACACAGGGAAATAAAGAGTTCCTAGCATAATGACAGGCGGCAGGAACGTAAGGATGGGCACGCTGCCTTTCTTGTATAACATACGGCTCACATAGGTAGGTTACACGTCCTGTCTCGATGGTACAAAAATGTCAGTTATTATTTAAAACATCAGTTGTAGCTATCTACTAATGTAGGATGAGGCATTCTCAGCCGTATCACCTGATTTAATCGCATCCCTGATCAAGCGTCTCGTTTTCTCAATACGGGATATAAAGTCGATTCTTACTTACTTCAAGAAAATGTTAGACTATCACTGAAGAAAATGTTGGTGATGGGGACACGGAAAGCTTTTTCGGCTAAAGGCTTCCATCGTGAGAAGAAAACCAGAGAACAAAACCGGACGGAACGATAATAAAATGCCGGAACCACGGTGATTCCCCTAGCTGGGTGAAATCCAAGGACCGTGGAGAATAATGTGAACATATTCCTTCCCGAATAGTCGACACAGCAAGGTCAGCGTGAGGAATAGTGTGTTATGTACACGTTTGTCAGCTAAACCTGCATACAGTTCCACTCACTCAGTGATGTGGATTTTTTTGGTACGTCTTGATTGTTGGTGTATTCGGGTTTGCCCCTTCTCTGTGAGGACAGGTACTCCAACTAGACAACACAATGAAAGGATTGTACCCTTGTCGATGAAAATAAATAAATACAACCTTTACCTTACTATAACATATATGTGCCCCCACTCAGGATCGGTAAGTAACATTTTCATTCATGTGAATAATCGTGTGGCTAATTAATTAGCGAAAGGAAACGTGGACATTTTTTTACAGAATACGTTTTAAAGTTAAAGTTTTTGTTACTACCTGTTTAATATTCATGCAATAAAATATAGTAGTAACGGTCGGTAATTATAAGTAATTAAATATTTAAAACCGATTATGTTCAGAGTAAATTATTATTTCAAACAAGTTTAAGTGGCTTTTATATAGGCCTACAAAATTTTTATGTTGGTACAAAACGAAAATCGTATATCTTATGAGTATATAAAAACCACTTAAACGTGCTTGAAATAATAATTTACTCTGAACGCTATCAGTTTTAATATGTAATTACGTACAATTAATCCGCTACATATTTTACTCGTCATTGGATTGGGCGGTTTGTTGACGCTTTCCCAGGTGTTTTGATTTATTTTATTGGCATGTGTATGCATGTGCTATAAGCCCTTACTTTAAATGCGTTTTGCTTTTTTTTTTTTTGTAGCCTACCTGCTTGCATACAGCCGTTTTGTTAATAAACCACTGGGAAACTTGTTTAAGAATTTTGTAAACCTTTCGTGTTGAAGTCGATTTAAAAGTGTCGTAATAAATAAATAATTTCAGTAGTCGGACGGCGGTGGCGCGGCGGGATGTGTTGACAGGCGACACACAGTCAAGGTGGTCCTCGCGGGCCGTTGTTTGCTTTAACGTTCTTTCTGTCGCTGCTGCTTTCACTGATTGTTTATCTGTCCGACTTGTTTACTGTTTACCGAATCTGGAACGTTGTAGAAGTTTGAAAAGTGCGTCATTGGCTGAGTGTTGATATCAGCAGAAAACGATAAACCGATGCCAAAGAAAGTTCCAAATATAGCAGCGTATCGCGAGACGCATGCATAACCGGAGTATGATTTATTGTTCTGTGCAAGCGATTTGAAGCTCGGCAAACTTCGGGTTTCCCTTATCAGTCTCGGTAGAGTGTGTATGTCCCGCTTGCAGTTTCCTGATTCAGCTAACGTTCGAGTGTTTTACGGAAAAGTACGTCTTATAAACTGGCTTCGTTTTAGATCGTTTGTTTGAGAAGCCTGTAGGCCAGGTTCCATTTAAAACCGAGCTTTCGCCGTCTTCAGGATTCGGTCAGAGTAAAAACTCCATTGAAGCCAGTTCAGACTTAAGGAGTTGAAGGGTTTTTTACTTTCGACTCATTCCCTTCAACATGTGAACCTGAAGACGTTGGTGTGCATTGTGATACCCAGAATGGTGGCGATCCCCGCATCGTGAAGTACGGTCCCATAAAACTTATAAACGTGGATTTTAAGCACACTTACTCAATGCCAGATTCTGTCAGCCTAATGTTCGCGGTTCACGCCTGCCTCTCATTATCAGGTGACAGGATGAGGTAAAGTAATGAGTTTACTCAACACGTAACGTATTGAGAATTTCGTTAGGACGCTTGGCTTACGGATGGACAGATTACTTGACAGCGAACCTTAGACACCCGATTACCTGTGTGTAAGTAATCCGTGAACGACGAAAAGACCAATTTAACGCATACATTCCGCTTTTTCATATTAAAATTGTATATCCCATCCGTTTGTACATGTCTAGGAATTTAAAAAGAAAAACAATCGGAATACAATTCTGTAAAGTTGGGTTGCACGGACGGTGTCAGCGTTATTAAATTGTTGTGAAAATCCTCTTCAGAGCCGGTGCAAAGCGACGGAGAACACATACGGCAATCAAGGTAAGCGATCTAGTCTTTCCCGTGTAGTTGCTTATACCCGGGAGAGACTCGGCTATTGTCCGGCTAATATCTGTCGCTTCGCAGCGGCTCTGAAGAGGATTCCCGGTGACTGGGATCGAAACATTAGCCAACTAATGTTGCACAATGTCAGCAACCGACCACGGCGTAACAGCCCAGTTTCACAACAGTTTAATAGTTGGAATACAACATACTGTATAACGTACGTCAAGGATTAATGTAGAACTCTTTAGCAGTTACAACGTCCAAGATTTGGATTCAGATTAGCGTCACAAAGGTCGTCACAGAATATAAATGGGTCTATACGTTGACTCATGCTTGTGGTAGTTCCTTCTGTAGTAAATTGTTTTTATCAAAGTATAAAACACTTTAAACTTAATAAATTCACAGAGAACAGACGTCGCGGGAATTTCGCCACAGCCTTTATACTGTACATACGCGGTTAGTGCGGTCGCTCTCTCTGTACTGTACATGTGCACAGAGATTGTGTGTAAACGTGCGGCTTCGGTGGTTTGCAGTAGGCGGCACTTTATGGACGCGCAGACACGCACACGCACGCCCACAACACAACCGAAAATAACATAAAACAGATGAATAAGTGCTCGGTATACTTTTTAATCATTTCTTGTTGAATAAATTCATCCCGATAAACATTTTTTAGTATCTTAAATGTTTTCCATTTTCATGAAGCTTACAGTTCTGAGTCAGGTTATGCACTGAATGAATGTTCGTGTTGTGGTTTTATAAGAATAGGCCTACCTTTGTTTTATGGTTTTAATAAATAGGTCATAGGCTATAGAATTTTTCACCACTGCTTACTCTTACGAGTGTAGAGCTCTCCAGTCATTCAGCATGTGACACAGACTTTAACAGCATTGAACGTACTACCGTGTACAGACCTAACTAGACTATTTAGAAATACAGTAGAGCTCGGGAAACTCGACTTGCTGTAGATTGAAGATAACTGCCGAGTGCAACTCATGAAGTTATGAGTTTCAATAACTTTACAAAACCGAGAGTGGATAATTCACAACTCCGTAGCTGCATACTGTAAATTAATTGACTGTATAGCAGATTTAAAGATAAATGACAACCTTAAGTGTTTCTCACAATGAGTTCTGCATCGCGCTGTTTCATCATGTAGGGGCCAGGAGTAATGAAACATGTGTCGCTGATGCACCCTGGTGCGTTAAATAACGCAGTGCTCTCTCTCAACAGCTTTTCATCCGTCATTGTGACTCATCTTTTCAGTTGTTTTCTCCTCATCGTCTTCTGTTTCTTCTTCTTTCTCTTCCTTTCCCGTTACCACTGCAGTAATATCGCCATCCGTAGGAAGTTCACCAATTGCTCCATCCGTTCTTCAACGTAACCATGAGTGGCTGTTTGACACCATGCATTCCTCTTTATTAGAACCCACTACTCTAGAATCTTCTGCGTCCGCCTTGTTCTCTGGAAATTCGTTTATAGACAAACAGTCGAGTAGACACGTGCCTTCACAGCCCGTCCAACTGGAAATAAACCTTTAGAAAATTATTGTAACGCATTTCTGAGAAATGTGACGAGTTTTACGAAACGTCGAGTTATCGTTTGTCGATTTTCTGAGACGAGGGCACTCGAATTGAGAAACGTTGTCCCTCGACTATGAGAAAGGTTGGGAAAAGTTCACTAATCGGTACACTCGACTTGAGAAACTTACCTGTAGGAAGGCAGTGGTGACGGCGGCAAACAAAATCTTTTACTATTAAGGTTTGTTTGTAAAATGTGTAGCATGAGCTCTCTCTCTCTCTCTCTCTCTCTCTTCTCTCTCTCTCTCTCTCTCTCTCTCTCTCTCTCTCTCTCTCTCTCTCTCTCTCTCTCCCTCCCCCTTCCCTCCCTCCTTCTCCTTGTGATTTGATGGTATACATTTTGTTCAATTTATGGTAAATTTGATAATTCTGTGTTGCGTTTTATGTTAGTTGTAAACAAAATATTATAATCAATAAATCTTCTGTGATTTGACTTCCAAGGAAAGTAAATAATTAATTATTATTCTATAATCCTACGACTAATTTTCCAGGTCAGATATAATTTCCAGCATGGCTTTCTTGTCCAGGGGATTAGAAAGATTAGAAGGTCTGATTAAACAAATGGTCCTCATGATTCTCATTTTGAGTTTTGGCTGAGAGGGTTGTTTTTGGCAAGTTTCTCAGTCCGTGTGACCCGTCTGAGACTGTAGGGTACTGTGTAAAATTACGTAGTCTACTTATATCCAGAAACAAAGTTCATATCGTATAAAACGTAAATTTGTATAGTAGCCTGTATTGTTCAAGAAATTAATGAGGTATCATTTTAAAGATGAAACAGAAACTTCATTTCGTTGATATTCGCGATCGGTAGCAGTTCGGACTTTGTAAAAATATCGTTGGGGCGTTGAGCAGTCTGTAACGCCAGTTGCTTTGGTGCTTTGGCCTCCATCTATAGGCTATGAAGACACCTACGCCACCCTCACGCCTTACTTAAATACTCTTTAAGCGAATGATGGATGGCCTACAGGCTTTTTTGTTGCCTAAACTATGTTAATGTATTTTCGTCGAATTAGTTATTTAAACTTTCTACATTCAGAAAGATTGTCGCAATATGAACGCATGCAGCGGAAAACATTACAATTTTAAACATTCGTATTACACAGTTCTTAATGATCAACCATTCTTAGAAAAAAATTCTTCGTAGGTCTGTTACTTTCATTACTAGTTTTGTTGTCACTCTTGTGAAGACTGTTGCTCTTTTGTAACCAAATCCATAATTCTCGTTTGTTTGCTCAATCATGTTAAACCGCACGAACGGTTCACTTATTAATCAAATTGTGAAGTAGCAATCGATACCATGCCATGTTCATTCGGAAAAGGAAACGAAACGGAAGCGTCATCGTACCGGAACGGAATCGCGTCGAAATCTGCTGTTGTAATTCCTGTTTCCTACAAAAACGAAATTTATTAAATTCGCAATAGCAGACTGCTTCACGGTTACCTTGTAATTATTCATAAGACAGCTGTTTCCGTTGTCTCGAACGAGACCAGCTATATTATGTAAAAACTGACGATGACGTAACCGCCGAGAGTAGACGTAATTTTATCGTGTAGTCGTGTAGTTACGGCTTAATCACGTCGTGATGACGTCGCGATCGTGCGTCTTGTCATACGCAGGTAGCCTGCGGCCCTATTGCGGTGTAAGCCTACCCCTGTTCATATTAACTGCGTTTTCCAGTTGGTCTGTTATTTTGTTGTAATTTACATAAAGATTGGAACGTCAATGAAAACGCGTTTGTTATAATATTTACAAGCCGAATCATAGGCCAGGCTGAAAAATACTAAATAAAAATTTACATTGTAAGGGGGTGAGTTATACTGTATGAGATGTCAGAAATGGTTAACATTGGATATGCCAACGGTTAGGAAACTATAAATTGTAACTGATTCGGACGTAAATGTATTTTGTACAAGTTAAGCAATTATTGTGATTTTTAAGCTCTTTTCTCTTTTAATACGAATTTCCCTACTTTCTGCTTAAATATAAGTCATTGTACGTTTGGTTGGCTTAAGGCCTTCCACGGGAAGGAGCATCATGTAAGCAATCGTGTCTTGGTAATGTTATGTTTAAGATATCTGGCCTTCAGTCCATTTTATTGGTAGATCGTGCCGGAACTCTCACATATATTTCTTTTAGAAATGCTATTTACATGTCGTTAATTTTTTTTTTTTGTGCCCGACTTTCAAGATTGTCCTTTGAGCAGTTGAGACAGACCCAAAAAAGTCAGTTCTTGGATTGGGATAGTAAAACTATTCACTATCAAGTAAAATCGCGTGTATACTGTTGGGCGAGGGATATTTTGATGAATAATACAACTGCCTATGGTTCCTGCTGTTTCAGGAAATGTATATTACTTACATTTTATCCCGTGAGTGTAGAGTACGCTCACATGGTGTCGCTACGCCCCCGCTTCGCTCGCGTTGTTCGGTTTATGGTCTGTTAATGAGTGTCATATATTTTTCACGCGCTGGACCACGCAGTTAGATGCGTGTTACTGTGAACTCAGAAGTAAGTTTGTAAAGTGTGCCGGATAAACCTGGATAAACGTTTGTATCTGGGAGACGTCGGGGCTCGTAATCTTCCGTTGTCGCTGTCGTAGTTTTGTACATAACAGACATCTAGGTTTGTTGTAATCTGTGTGTACTAATCACGGTTAATAGATTTCCCTCTATTAGGCATCTTTTTCGGCATTGACTTAATGTGTTCCTTCCTTCCTTACAACGCTGGATATTCAGTAAGTGTAGACATTTTTTCGTTTTAATATAACTTCAGTTTTGCGTTCTTAAAGTTCAGAAACAGTAGCCTATTAGGCTTGTCTGTTTTAACTGAGCTCGTCTTTTTTCTCACTTGGTAATAACGTGCATAAGAGATAGATTGTTTTGCAGATTAAAAACAAAAGCTGAGAAAGCGGCTCTTGTGTGTTTTTTTTTTGTGTTTGTGGTTTCGTGGAAATTTAACTGGGTTAAGTAATACGCTCGTGGTCTTTTAGTTTTTTTTTTACTAAATAAACATTCAGTATAAGCTAAACGTGCGCGCGCGCGCTAAAATTGTGTTTGTACGTAGAATAACGTGTAGTTTGTGTGTTTATTTGAAGAGCTTGATCTTCACTTACAGCAATATTTACATAAGTTATCGACAAGTGAATCACAATAGTGTGTATATAACGCGTATGCAGCAGCGCAAACTAGAACATAGAGGTCACACAACTTATCAGCCGGAAGTATGACCTTACATACATTAACTGTTGGAAAATTTAGATCGTGACATTTTGCACTTCAGTATCCCCCAGCTGTGTTGACTTCCATTTGATTCCGCGATTTAATGCTGTCGCTGGCAGCAATTGTGCGTCAGTTAGCATAATAAAATGTTTACGGCGTAATGTTAACGCTAACGGCACAATCGGAAAGGACGTTCAATAACGTTTTAATAGTCAGATGGGCACAAATGCGTAGTTTAAACGTCTAAATAAGTTAATACGTGTTGCAATTGTCCGTGTAAAGTGTTCACAGTATACACTTCGTAAGCGTAATATGTTAGAGGTTGTGGTTTATCAGTGGAACAGCTCAGTAAGGGCATCTTATTGTCAAGATGAAAACAATTGTCGCCACTATAACACAAAACGTTAAAACAATATTCAGTATGAATCACCTGATTTAACGTTGATTCTCGCTCCTAATTATGAGTGCAAATTTTGTGAAAAATTATGGCACAAAGTGATTTTGTCGTATCCGCTTCCCCGTAGTATAAAAAGGATGAAACCATTCAGAAAATGGTGTGTCCCAATACAGACAATAGTGCGTCGCAGTTATATTCTTGTATCTAAGAAATTTTATAATCACGCTCGGATGTATTTATAAAATAAGCATGGCGATCAGATAGCTAGCGCTTTCAGTGATAAGTTTGGTCAGAAATACTCCCATTGTATCAGTTCGGTAGCCTTGCTGATGAGCTTCGTCCGCTGTAATCCGTAAATGAAACACAAATTATCCGATACCGTAACAACTTGAATGAGTGACGGGTGGAATAGCCAAGGAAATATGGTGGAATAAAGTCGGTATCCATGAGAATGAAGAGATCGGGCAACTGGCGCAGAGCTAGAAGGGAAAAGAACAAAACTCATAAAATATAGTTCATTACTTTGGTGGGGGTTTTACATTTTCTTTTGCTATGAACATTAGGCCATGTTTCGTATTGGCGATGCTAGCGCGTACGGTAATTGTGTCGTTTGAGCCGAGCCCCGTGCAGAAACAGAGCCGGCAGAATTGGACAGTCTCAGTGCTGTTACGGTGTGAATCTAGCAATTCAGCGTTACGTCAACACGAGGAAACGTCAGGTCTCCGCTTCCTTAGAAACTACGTAACGCCGCAGCCCATGTAAGGTGGGCGATCGTGATGATGTAATACTGCAGATTTATTGTAGACTATGCGTGTTAATTGATATCGAAATATGATGGTCACATCATAGTGTAAACATAACCTCGTATTGTTCACTTTTTAAGTGAGTCATATTTATATCAAGAGTTATCGTTTCAACGTTCCTCCAATAAAACTTTAAAAAGATTTGCTGGTATTAAATAACCCACGTATATTGTGGTTATTCAGTCCTAAATTCGATCTGTTCTGTTTTAAGTCCTTCAGCGAGACTGATGAAGACGCTTCGTTTCCGAAACTTCATGGACGCCCTCTCAAAAAACAAACTGTACAAGCTGATACTAGCTAGTTTCTGTAAATTTAAATCGGTGAATCAGTTTTGTGCTTTTAAACATTGCTGTACAGGCCTACTGCAGCATCTGTCTCCCATCTCGCATTAGGAGTGATCTGTAGGAGACAGCATAATGTAAACAATAATTTTGTTGTTAACACACCGGTTACAGAATAATACCGTGTTGTACAAATATTAACAACGTACAAACACGTTTAAACAAATATTACAAGGCTTTTGTATTACAGTATAATGTATGCCGATGCTGTACAGAACAGGTAATGAAGATAATTGAATTGTATATTAACACTTGTTTTGTAAACAGTTTCGACCTTCGTGCGGTAAAACAATTAATTTATAATAAAAGGAAATTTTTCCGACAAATGTGTGTGTATCCGACAGATAAGTGTATTGTTCCGAAGGATACGGGGACAGTTGCTACGAGCAGAGGTGATTTAATGGACTCTTGGTGCAACAGTCGCCTGATTGTGAGACAGGGTAATGAATGTATGATCTGTTTGCTTAATCGTAATTTCTTAAAACCGTGTCTGTCGCATGGTGTACATTCTAAGCGTACAATAAATGTGATGAGTTTGTCACGTAGGTTAATGTTTCAGTATCATTGTGTACGAATGCAGAGAGAGAGAGAGAGAGAGAGAGAGAGAGAGAGAGAGAGAGAGAGAGAGAGAGGACGTAAAAGAATCAGCTGTGTATACCTGCTTCAATAGTTGAGCATTTCTAAAATCCCCCACATGCGGTTACAGTGACCGTACAGAAGCAAGAAGCTTCTGTGTTATGGTTAGACCTACCACACATGGTTTACATTCTAGAGTTCAACCCGGTTGTCTGTCCATCGCGGTTTATGTCTCCTTCATCCCTTCATATCGTAGTTTATTTTAGCAGTTTCAACTGACATATTCTTGTTAATCAGGAGTGCCTAATATTCCTATATGTGTGGCATCGTACTATTTGATAAATTGTAAGTGCTGTTTATTGCTGTTAATCTTTTTAAGTAATTCGTGTTCGACGTTATATGCCTGTGGTGAGATCGTTGGTCTACTTTTTTCACAAAGGTATCGTTTTCATATAACAACAGATTTTCACCTACAAAAAAGGACGTTTCCGTACGCATAGCGATCTCTAAGACTTAATCCGAAATGTGGTACCAACTACGTTGTTTAAAAAATTAATGAAAACTTTCTAACGGAAGCATATGTTTTACTGACAATATTGGGAAGCGGGTGTTTCCCAAGCTACCATCATCAGATATAGGCCTATCACCATTCACAAAAAAGCAATCGTATGATGATGGTAGTAGGAACGATTGAAATACATCAGGAACTATTAATATATTTTATCTGTATTTTATAAAGAGAGCGCGCGCGCATGTGTTTATTATATCAATAAAATATAAAACAATTGTTTTATTGATAATATTGGATGTTTCCCAAGCTGCCATCGTCAGATATATCACACAAAAGCAAACGAAAAGCTATGTGATGATGGTAGTTGGAACTATTAGAATAGTTATGCTAGGTCTATCTACACACACGAAAGTATAAATTAAGTATTATTGTTATTTATGTTTTAGTGGATGGTTAGTGAGGATCGGTCAATAATACAACTTTTAGTTATTTTGCGTCGACGTTTCGACAATATTTATTGTCATCTTCAGGACAATTGTTGCTGACGCCAAACACACAACAGATACAACTTTTAGTTATTTTGCGTCGACGTTTCGACAATATTTATTGTCATCTTCAGGACAATTGTTGCTGACGCCAAACACACAACAGTCACAGTTGTGTGTTTGGCGTCAGCAACAATTGTCCTGAAGATGACAATAAATATTGTCGAAACGTCGACGCAAAATAACTAAAAGTTGTATTATTGACCGATCCTCACTAACCATCCACTAAAACATTCACTGATTGACGGTCACTAAAAATTTAAGGATTTATTGTTATTAATAATGTCGTATAACATTATTTACACATGCAGTTTGGTAAATAATGCATGTGTGGACGGCCGGAAAGCCATGGGCACGATGTTTGAATAAAATAATATTGTGACAGTCCAAGAAGCGACGATAAAGGTCGACTGCTTGCAAATCTCGGATAACTTGTTTACGAACCACGGAAGCGGGACAAAACTAGGAAATACGTTCAGACACAAAACTATGATCTTAGGTTAACCAAATTAATGAAACATTAATCGACGCTTGGACGCGTTGCGGTTAATATAGTTATAAATATCATTAACGTATTCCAAATGAGAATTAGAGTCTCTTTTCCTCTCTTAGATAACGAATATTCTACTTTCAATCGATAACTGTTACAAGGAATTGTATAATAGCATAGGTTATTATAGGAACCAATTAGTGCAACCCAGATTTTATTTTATAGAACTTACAAATATAGACCTTTCCGTTTAAAATGACATAATTATATCGTATGCTGGTATTTTTTTTTTCAAAATATAGGTCTACTCATCAATTTAAACAATAGGCGCGACTTGTCTTACTAGTTTTTCTATTAATCCGTCGTCTCTCCAAGAAAAGCCAGAAAGTGGGCTGTGCTCAGAATACTTTGGCAAGTAAGTTATAATAGGCCTAGTTACCGAGAAGCAAGCTCCGTCCGCGAGCATAATGATCATCGCAAGGTATTTTGGACGTAAACGAATTTTCAAAGCAAAACATTTTCTGTATCGAAGTTATTAATTACCTACAATAATTACTTCTAAAACAAAACGTGGTTAGTTAGTTCATCCATACGATACCATTATTTAGTGTAGAATCTACAGAGCTAAAAACTGAAATAATATAAAGGGTTTTCGGTATCATTATAGTACGTATAAGATTCATTAAGGATCGTAATAGCAAGCGACGCCGAAGAAGATACGGTACAAGTTTGTCAACTATGGGGCGTTATGAGTTGCAGACCGATAGGTTTAATATACGAGTTTCCTTAAACAATTAAGTGTAACAACAACGTTTAAGCATAATTTCACGTTTTTCTCTAACCTTGCCGATGGAAAGCGTTATCTCCGCCGCCGCACAACTTTGTTATTCATATTTAAATGAATGCGGGTGCACGTCGTTTCCTACTTCCGGCTAATTCTGAACAAATTTTCCACTTGTTTGTGTGTTTGAACGAAGTAATATAATAAGCGCGTGGTTATATAATGAACATTTATTTTGTTGAAATCTGTTTTCAAAATGTAACAAGACGTGAAGCTTTTAAAAGAAAACTAAATTTGGGCAACGAAACCAATTAGATCGGTCAACAGAGCAAGTTGGCGGATGATAATGTATTCAATGTGAAGTGTAGTTAACATTCATTCGCTATAGGCTATACACGAGCTGTAAATGTTTTTTTGGAATCCTTTAATAAGGTGATTTATTAAAAATAGTATAATTGAGTTGGTATAACGTTTGACGTTTTGTCGTCTGTCTGCCCCAGAGCCTAAACGTAAATATGACTTTTCCTTCACTAACGGTTACATTTAATTGTTATAGCAGCCATCTCGTTGGACTTTGCTGCAAATGTTTTGTGCCGAATCGAGAAAACAAACTGTTACCCGTTTTTCTTGAGATATGTTGGTGTTTTTGATTTAGAGTTTTACAATTACAATGATGGGAGAGCGAGATGTAACTTTAATCCGTTGTCTCGATCATTTTAACACACGTTTGAAATACAAGAACAGTGACAGGCAGTGGCGTAACTACTGGAGGGGTGGATCAGGGGGGATCAATTTCACCCCCCCCCCAGAGCTATTAAAAATTTCGTCAAAATTCCATAATCACTAAAACGGAAGCCTATTTCTAAGCTAGTTGCGTGTGTTAAAATAATGGTTATAAATAATGTAGAAATAAAACGAATTACAGTATTTGAAAATTAACAGAATATAGTTTTCTTAGTAATGACAATCACTCAGTATTATTTGGTGAATAAATCACTCAAAAACTTTCAGAAGCAAAGAATTCATAAAATTATATGAAAATAATCTGAAGTTCTCATTTATCCCGACAAAAATAGGAGTCTAACATTCAAGCTAGTCTCATCCCCCCCCCCCACGAAGCAAGCCAAATCCCCCCCAGAAGGTAGTCTCATCCCTCTCATCCAGGAGTACCTCCTAGTTACGTCATTGATGAGCACATTGTTGAGACGGGTTACGCGACAACAGGAATAAGGGTTTCACCACCCGAAAGACTGGTAAAGGTGACTCTTCGTTTAAAACATGAGTATCGCCTAGTAATCTACAAGATAACATTATCTCGCAGCTGTGGGCACTCAAAAAAAAAGTTTACAATCAGTTGTGTTCGAAGATAACGCTGTGCGCTGGTATAACAGATGAATTACTGATAACGTCTCAGCACTTTTCCCTCTATGAAGGCGATTCAGTGATGCAGCGCTGGGGAAAAAAAAAAAAAAAAAAATTGACGAGTCCCAGGTGACCGAACAAAAATTTCCGTGAAGGCGAGACGCTTAAAAAAAGTCACCAGTTTCGGTGGAATCGGTTATGCTTTGTTTCGTTGCAGATTACAACAGCTTCCGTTTGGGATAAATGCTCTTAAATCACGTCTGCGGTTCGTTGGAGGAAGTATGGGCAGTTCCGCTGCCGATGTCCGGTTTCACAAGTTACTCGTTTATACACGAGTCTGTATCATGTAGAGTACACGACACTGTGTTCACTACAGACAAATCCTCGCATTCTGTACTATCTTGTTGCGCACACAGTTATTATTCAACATGTTACGGTACGTTACTGAGCAAAAAGATATTTCAGTTTCCACCGCAATCAGCGTAAACAGAGTGTAGGCCTTTTACAGATCGGCAACATTCAACAGCCACTTAAATTTCTTATACAGTATTAACCGAACAAGTTAATTATATTTTTAAAATACTTTAATATGTCACAAAGAGATTTCTGCCGTACATTTGAACCAAGCGGACTGAAAATTTACGTACGGGTGGACTAATCAAATAAAGTTTGCGTGTAAAGGGAGGTCAGTAATGTTTCTCTTAGAAAGTGCATCATTTATCGCCGCAGTATTAAAAGCATACCAAACCAAAAAGCATGAAGTTTTAACTAAAACAGATGTGCACCTGTGTTCTGAAAATGTAAACGTTAATTCGGGGGAGGGGGCGCAAGTTTTTGTAAAGTTCTACACAGTACGCAGGCATGTTTTCCCTTGGACAAAATTTTTATAACAATTTTGAAATGAAAATTAGCAAAATAAAAAGCGTATTCTTTTAGTAGTTCAGAAAGTAAACGTGGAGATAATATTTTGTACATTTATTATTAATTGAATACATTACAAACCTCTGATGATACTTATGTGTTCAGTGATCCGTACGTCAGGTGAATTGAAACGATAATAATATAATACAACTACTTGCAGAAGAAACTATATTTAATAATATACACTATAGGCCTATATATAGTGTAAACGTATAGCCTATACAGTGTATGTAGACGTTTAAACGTTCATCCAGTTTTGCAGACCTTTTGGATGCTGTTTTCATCATTTTCATTGTAAATAGTACAAACGATGAGTAGAACAAATAATTTGTAAATTTTTACTGATACGAAGTGCGGCAGAATATTCTCGTGCCGACTACAGAGTAGTCGTTATCATAATGCACGCAATAAAGGAACAGCTTTTGTAGTTTTTTTTTATTATCAAACAGCGGCGCAATGAATACTTTTTTAATAAATTTTTTGCGTTATCGGTTCAGATGTGGAATAATGATAAAGCCATATTATTCTGAAAAAGCGTGCAACTCATCAGACGAAAGCTGATAACTGGTGTGTTCGTTTTAATCGGAAACTGGACGATAACCAATAACGATTTTAATTAGGAAAAAGAAAATTGCGTTTCAGAATTTTTAGTGAAGGTCAGAGATTTTGTTAAGACGTGTGTCACATCAGCACGGTCGTGTATAGACACGTATATAATTTTTGTGAACGCTGGTGAATGTTTAACTCGGTGGAATTATTTCCGTTGTGGAATGCCTTATTTTGACGTGAAAGGTGGAGAGAGAGAGAGAGAGAGAGAGAGAGAGAGAGAGAAAGAGAGAGAGAGAGAGAGAGAGAGAGAGAGAGGACAAAACATCGTTTTTCAAGTTTTAACGATCTTTGTGTCGATTTCAAGTACTTTCTGCTGGCTGCCGCTTTTTGAGTCTTGGAATGCTGCATGGACATTTAATTTTTTAATGACTGTAATAGTTTTCAAATATTTTTATAAAATATACGAAATCGTCAGTTGTAGACTCAGTGAAACTGTTATTACGTCTTTAGTATTAAAAACCGATAATACAGTTTAGTTTTAAAAGGAAATTAGATGAAAGTCATGATATGTATGACCATCCATTCCGGTAGCTTTACAAAACGTTGTCCACCTTTTGTTGTGGATTTGCACTAGGACGTTACAGAACTTCGTCGTATTCTTTTATAGTTGTTCAATTTGAAAATTATTTCTCACAGTTGTACTTCCAGTCCAGTTTCCATTACGTACTTCCAGCATGGTTGCCATTCCAGTTTTCATTACGACTGATTTCGCCAAATTTATTCCTTTGCACAGCCTTCGGAACAGCGATCACATCTTGATATTTTTACATCTAACTGCCGTTTACTTGAACCTTTTCTACCGATATTTTATAAAAATGTGTACACACACAAACACACATACGTCTACCACGTTTGTCGAATTTAACCAGATTTTTACCCGTTTTGTAAATTAGTGAGATATGTAAACAACGTTATTCTTCGACTTTACATAAGAATTAATAATAAAAAACTTTTATCTGCCATAATATAATAATAATAGTAAACAGTTAACTTGTAATAAGAAATAAAGCCATTCACTGTACTATTTAGAATTTTGTAATACTTGTAGCACGCGTTTCCTGGAAGTGGAAGTTCCCAACTATCACGTTTGACGTCCACCAAACATTCTGAATTAATGGGAGTTTAATAGTTTAGCATTGCCTTCAGATTAGTTATTTATCTTTTTATGTATCGTAAAACAGTAGCTGTTTTATGTAAATTGATGGGGATTCCCGTTGGCGAACTGATAATACAATCTGCATGATAAACGTTTTGTTATTTCACGGTAATCAGCACTTCAGGGAATACATATGCACATTAGTGTGGAATACTATTTCCGTTTGTAGCAGGTTCGTACTTCTTGTAAACGCAAAACGATTCTTCGTATTTTCGAACGCAAACAGTTACTGAAAATGGCCGCAAGCAGCCGATACAAGGAAAAACGGAGCGAGATTGGTAAAGGTTATAGGCTATTTCTGTTCCACGTGATCGTTGTTTGTGTTCGGAAATGAATTCTCTGTCCCAGAAATAATTGTTGTGCCTTATTTACAGTTAGAAATTTGTGCGAAGTAATAAAGTTTTTTTTTGCACACGAAGTTCAACAGCTGTTGCGAGAGAGACGTTCAGACAGCTGGTTTTTGTTGTTAAAAGGTCACAAATACTTGTCGAGCCTTGTTTGTATTGAATCATTGGAGACGCTCGCCGCTTGTAACTGCAGAAATTGGTACAGCGGAAGTCATTTAAATTGTTCGCTGTGCGTGGGAACCGCAGCTGCTATAAATACAAAATATCTACGTTGCTATAATTACTATAAATGTAATTAATTAAATATAAAATTATTTTTAAGTTCTGTTTATACACACATGCGCGAGAGCATTTGTTTATAAATCTATAAATATATATATATATTTAGCCTATACACACCATGGACAGCCTGGGAAGAGAGAGAGAGAGAGAGAGAGAGAGAGAGAGAGAGAGAGAGAGAGAGAGAGAGAGAGAGAGAGAGAGAGAGAGAGAGAGAGAGAGAGAGAGAGATGGTTCTTTTATTTAGAAGTTATTTCATAAAGGTAATTTTAAATTATTGTAATCAAAACTTATACAAATACGTGTTTGTTATATTTTGTGCTCCCCTTTTCAGAGCCCGTTGAATTGTGTTCTGCGCAGGTTTTCATTTTGATGATTTTGAAGGACTTCACTGAGTATCGCACAAAATCATTAAAAATTCGTGTAGAAAATATCTATTTTTCCTGTAGTTTCAGTCGGATTTTATTTGTGCACGTTCTTATAACGAAGAAAGGCCAACCCGTTGAATTATTACGATACTGAACGAAGAAACAGATCGTTTATATACGAACTTTCGCTGCATTTCATATAGCTGAACTAGTGAACACATCGATCTCACCCCGTGTTGTCATACAAGGCACATGGACTAGACCCTGTGTTGAAAAGCATAATCCTGTATTACAGAATTATTATTTTGTTTATCTATTAATAGTTTTTCGGTTTTCTGGTTCCGCTGTTTCCCTTCAGCTGTGTTGTGTATTCAGGCCTACGCCTGTCACTACGTCAATGCGGTTTTGTTTTATGAAAGCAAACAAGGTTTTTTTATTTCCGTAACTGATATATTTGTAACTATAGTAACTGTTTTCACTCGGTTTATGTAAGTGAGTGATTTATTAGGTAAAACCCATGGGCAAAGAAAGACTGCGAAACATTGGTCATCGGTCGCATGACTTGGGTGAGCTGTTAAGTTGACTAATGTTTGTGGTTGTATCTAACTGAATCACATTATCAGGGCGCCATATTACGGAGGTATTGTCATTATCAGCCACTCGACGCTCGTAGATAAGCTCATGTGCTTTTGTTTCCTATATATAGTTTAATTTCCCGCGAAAAACACTTCCAATTTGTGATATGGAGAGAGATTATATTTTTTTCTTATATCTTTGTCGTCATAACCTTTTCTCTGTTATTAGAACGCTTCATAAAAGTGTAGACTAAATGGCTATATTTGTAAGATGATTTACTAAATTGAATTTTATTCGCGTGAAACATTTTTTTACTCCAGAATTAACTTAAAGCTGTGATGGATAGAACGCGTCCTGATGGACTCTCGTATTTTACGCAACAGATACTCCAATCAAGTGTCTCCTTATGCCTTTTTTTTTGGATTCAAACATCAGTCTTCTTTGTACTCAACACGAACTTCATCTGATCTCGTGTTTTATGCTTACGTCCTATTATTTTTTATCAGGTTCATGTTTGTGTTGTTCCGGGAAACAGTTTCGATTTTATACCCATTTAATCGTAGTCAGAAGCAATACTGTGACATTCGCACACGCTCGTGTTCACTGTACCACTGGTATGCGTATACGTATTTATCTATTTTATTTTTCGTTTAATTTTTGTTTGTTTTATTTATTGTCAGTTCATATAAGAAGTACTAAATTAAATTAAGTTTGTTTTAAATAAGCCATTCTAGTGTGTCAGAATATTTGTCTTGAAAAAGTTTCTGAAGAGAGGCGTTAAGTTTAAAGGAGAACGGTGTTGTTTCTACTAAATTTTTAGTCCTGTTTTAAGTTTATGCCATCAGTCAGGTGATTGATTTTACGAATTCGTGCTGTGTGTGTGTGTGTGTGCGTGCGCGCGCATGTGCTTCAAGTTTTCCGCCATCAGATCACAAAGTAATTTATTTGTAGCTGTTTTGTACAAAATATGCGTCAAGGTTTGAAACCCCGTTAACAGTTCCGTCTGCTTTCTTAATTTAACATTACAAGAGCGTCTGTTTATGACAATTGTCATTTTTTTTAAAGAGAATGTCAGTATGTGGAGTTGCTGCAGAGAATATATGTAATTTGGAAACAGAAAAGCGCTGTAGGTAGAAGTAGCAACAGCAGCCGGTTTCTTGGAAGCAGTAAGAATCTGTACACGTCCGGTGTGCAAGGAATTCAACAGGAAATGCCACCGTTCAGTGTTGCCAACTGTACGCGCGCTGCCAATTTTGCTGTTGCTGTCAGTAATATTATTCCATTTAATTTTTTTTTCCTAAACGAATGTTGCCAACCATTCCAAACTCAAAAGAACGATCTTTTTTCCCTTCTAGAACAATACTCTACGCCTTGATTGTATTTTATTGTTTTCAATAGTATTGTTATAACAAATAGCCTACTGTATTTACCATATTGTTTAACAAATTTTAATATAACTGTTACATAAGACATTTTTGTGTGATCATTTCAACTTTGCGACGATTGTGTTTAGAATATCATGTACTCACAATATGAGACGAAGGGGCTTAAATACATGTAGCTTTGTTATAAGTATAGGCCCTGTTTGTGTACGAATAAGTAGGCTGCCATTCTCTATAGGTATTTAAGATACGATATAAAATGATTTTCATTGTCCATCTCGGAAAAGAAAGCATAATTAATTGCACTGAATGCAACAATCATCTGCGAAGAGATTTGTGACAGATTTAGATCGGTGCTACAATGAATTTAGCTAGAAAATGTGAAGCTTAATATGGTTGTTAATAAAAACCCATCTGCATGAAGCATGCATTTCTGGCTTAGTCGAAGAATTTAAATAATTTTGAAACAGATTATGTTCTTTAGTACGCAACTGTCTTAGGGCAATCAGTTAAACGCAGTGTGCGTTTGTGGATAATGCACAGTACTTTGAGATAATAGAGTACGTTTTCTGTGAATAGAATAGATAACGTGTGTGTGAAAATAATTTTAATTGAACCCACCGATACGGAAGAAGAAAAAGTATCCGAGTCTTTATACTATAATCTATTTTATAAGTACAGCGTGTTTTGTTCTTAGTAGACGGAAATGTTTTAACAGAGTGCTCTTCACTACTCAGATGCATAAAATCAAATCTATGTGCGCATAATGAACGAAATTAATATCTCGTAAGCAGTAACATCGTCCAATGTATGGATTGATTATAATATCGTAAACGCATAAAATTAAAATTTGTAGCAATGGCGTAGATACGGTAGCTGACAACCCATTCTTACAGTGCTGGAATTTTAAACCGTTACAAAAGACGGATTTGAATCCTGGCAATATTAATCTAAAAGCTTTCATTATGACATGCAGTAAAGAAGTTCTGATAGTGAACGGTTAACTATTTAGCAAGGGTCGTTAAGTGGTGAGGAGAGTTATAGTAATAGAACTGGGCAAGACAGCACACGATTAGAAAGGAGTGAGAAGAATAATTGAGAAGATAACCGCCATTGAAGAAGAAATTAGCGTAGAAATGTAAAATAGTAGATATGCTTTCGTGAGGGCCTACTTCTTGTGCACTTGATATAGTTTATTGAATGAATCTAAAATAACTAAACAGAACACAATCCCGTCCTAATTTTATGTGGATGTGACGCGTTTAAATCATACGTGCAGAACAATTCGCATGAGTGTGAACTATACTCGGCACATTGAAGTAATTGTTGTTTGTAAAATACATTAGAAACTTTGCATTTTACTTAGACATTTTCGGTATTCGGTTGACGTCAGTACTTTGTCATGCGACGTTCTAATTTAAACTCCACGAACATAGTCAGCGTGGGCGAAAAGGAATATAAGCAGAAACGTATGCCGCCAGCGAGTTTGTGGTATTTGAAAACAATCGAAATGCTTCCAGAAATAATAGAAATTTTCGAACGTAAAAGAACCTAACGGATGCTTAAACAAACAGTACAGTTGGAGTTTCCGGCAATCGATAGCGTTGACATTAACTGGGGAAACAGTTATTGAGCACGATAATAATCGATCCTTCTTTATCGTAGTTGGTTAATATTAGACAAACTGTAGTTTCGGCAAAATGACATTGAAACTTATCGGAAACAGATTACAACAAAACCAGTGGCATCTGTTTACTGGCGTCTGTCTCTTAGCAACGGATTCTCACCGCGGAACAGGCAGGACTTGTTTTGTTTTACTCGGGTAACTGTAATGTACCGTTTTCTCCCCCGGTAGCTCGTCCGACCGTCACTCCAAAGTTAACTAATACGTTTCAAAATTGTCACACAGCCGAACTGATCAAGTTTGTCTACAGAGACAGTTGTGGGATGTAAACACCTTTATTTAATGTTGTGTTGTTTGCAACACATATACGTGTTTGTCGTAGAACATAATGTAACTGTAATACGTGATTTTTTAAAGCCTAAATCTTGATTTCAGATCTCTCTCTCTATACCTATCTACCTACTACTTATCTAAGTCTATCGTCTATAATATAGGATTATATATTATATTTCCCAACAAGGAACATGGTTTAATAATACGGCCTTAATAATAATAATAATGGCTTCCATGTATACCACCGGAGTTGCTTAGGAGAAAGCAGGGTAGGCTGCCTTATGTGAGCCGTACGGCATAGAAGGAAGGCAGTGTGGCCAGCACTACGCTTCAGCCGCCCATTATTATCCCCAGGATGTTATGCCAGGTACTCATTTTCTACAGGCTGAGTCGACCTGGGGGCTGAAAAACGCACCTTGATTTTATGGTGCGGGCCCGGGAATTGAACCCGGGACCTTTAGGTTAATAGCCAGGTGCCATACCCACTGGTCTATTGAGCCGTCTAATACGGTCTTAACTTTCTGTAAAACACTGCCAACGGTGGAGTAATCTTATTTTCATACGGTGTGTTTTCCAAAGTGTGGGTACGCTTCTGTTTTAGTTAGTATAAAAGTTTAATTTTCTATGAAAAATCTGAAAAAATCCTGTCGTTAGCTAACATCTTGTAATTGAGTTGTTCGCGAGACTGCTGATTATTGATTTACCTTAAATTAAATAATAGGTTATACGGGATTGTGTGGCCCAAGCTGGGGATATTTTTACGCCGTACAAACTACATCTCCTACATACGGATTATAACGTACGGTTTGTAATATAAGTGGAAATCCGGACGACGGGTTCTTGATAATTGTACTGTGTAAAGCTGTTTAGTGACGTGGTGCACAGTTGTTAGGTGTTGCCAGACGCCAATCAGTATTCCACGCAGCGCGGCATACAGCGTCTAGCTAACACAAGTCATATCGGCACGTTGCGTGTTGTTTGTACGCATGTAAATGTGTACGAAGCCAGCTCCTGCAGAATAATAACAAACACCGATCGGCGTAATCTCTCCATTATTTTTGTCGTTAAAAGATCGCACGTTGTCAGCGTATTAAATATATAGTTTATGCAGAGAGCATGTTTCGTTTTCTAGATTAGAATAGAAAATGAACGGATGAAATCGCATAAAGCGATGTGTCACTTCGGCATCACATCAGGAGGCAGCTCAGTTCAGTCCGTTCACTCCTTCACGTCGAGAAACTAGTGTGAGAAATTTTAAATAAGTTTCTTCATCCATCCTTAAATAATTGGGCCAGTATTTAGGATGAAAGTTTAGCTCCGTCAAAACATTTCTGTGTGAATATTTTGTTCGTTTTGAAAGCCAGTCTTTTTAACCCACAGTTTTCGTTTATTCTTCTTTCTTCCTACAAGAACACAGGCTACAGCACACCACAATATCAATTCCCCTTCCGTTGACATGATAAACTACAAAAACTAACTTTCGGCACAACAGACAATTGCGAGTACAGGGCGAATGCGTTCCACCAGAAGACGGCGGGTAGACTGATAGCACACCGATGTGACCTTGTGAAGGCAACGCATCAGTTCGGTCCGATGTGGCACAGAAAAATGAAACACACTGAGTGACATACCGAAATGGTAGTGAGTAGGCCGCTTTACAGAGCTATGAATGGCACTCATGGGCTTACTCATATGACTTAAAAGTGTCTCTTGGGTTATGAGTAGCCCTGAAAATGGTACGCGTGTTTGCGTATTTTATGTGTGAGCAGTACCATTCCCGACGTATTCCTTTCCGAGTTTGATAAAGAAGCGATCAGAGTATTGCCGATAAAAGATGTTGATCCATAAAGAATCACGTAAAGAAAAAGGAAAGTCTAGAAATTCTATAGGTGATTCTTTGTTCTTCATTCCTCATCCAGAATGGATCACGTCCAGTTTTAGTCTCCATAATCTGTTTTCCAATCCGTTATCTTCATATCTATGCAATCCCTTGCCGCAATATTCTCATATGCACGCATGCTTGTTTTTCTTGGCGTTCTCTGTTCTTTCAATTAATTTTTTCTTCAATTACAGGAATTGTGTAATTGTGGTTTCTAATCTTCCCAAGCGTCCGTATTTGATTTCCAATGTTAAAAATATCCTCCATCGTGTAATAATTTTTAACCGCGGTAACCGCCTCTTATGTAATCGCTTATTATGTGTGTTCCTAAAAGTTCGGCATTTCTCGACATTGTGTACCAATCATATTGCACCGTTAGTTAGATACGGTTATCGTTGTGAGTCCACGTTGCGCGGCATTGCCACAGTTATCAACTTCAAAGGAGTCGAACGTCGTGTCGACGTCTTTCTGCGTTGTCGGTGTAGCTGTTGTTTAATAACGTGCAGAAGCACGTCAAGAACGTAACTACACTGATACGAGATAAATCATTAGTACAACTGATAACAATTGCTTCAGTGGAGTTGTTACTGCACTTCCAACTCCCAACTGTTGCTTCAGAGCCGATGGGTAACTGTTTAAATGAGGGAGCTAAGTCTGCAAATTCTAAGCAGTCATATTTAAAAGACAGCCAGAATCCTGTATTCCGTATGGAAACGTGTGTAGAATGCTCTCTAACAGGACCACAGTTGTTTTGTTATAGCGCTGTGACATGCAAGCGTTCAAGCCTTTAGGGCATGCAGTTTTTTTTTTTAAGCGTTTAAGAAAACTTTCGCGATTTTAAATAGTTTCTGGAAAATAGTACGAAAACACGTTGACGGCTACAAAAGGCCTTCGCGTTCATAATAATGAGAGCGGTTCGTTGGTGCGTGACTGGCTAAGTTGTGAATGTTAACTAAAGCGTAACTAGTGCTTTAACGTTGTAAAATTATCGCGTTCAGATACTTACCGACCTTGCACTGGTTAGTTTCTTCACTGTGAAAGCTCCTCCCTCGCAATGGAAATGCTGCAGTTCGGGGGTGCGTGGGTACGTAACTCTCGCTGCATATCCTCTAGCGAGAGGAGGCAACACTATTTTTACGTAAGGCCTACATACGTATTACGCATTCCAAATGGTTAATACCATTATGACGTCACATTGACGCAAGTCATACAGTAGCACATGTTTGCGGTTTCATTCACGAGTGTCGTTAACCTAATAATGCATTGTCGCTTGCGTTGGCTTTTGTTATGTCCGCGAGCAGTGAATGCATCATTCGGCTGTTTATAACTAGCAGCAGAGAGACAAGTGTTCGGAGTCGTGGTAGGTTAATGGAGTGTTGACTCGTAACGTAAGTTACGAGAATCTCCGTACGTTGGAAATACGGTCAGACTCCTACCGTGTAGGAATGAAATTTTCTCCCATTTCTGAGTCGTAATTACTTTTAGTGAGATAGAAGTCAGGCCTAGAACACTGCGTAGTGCCAAAAAGTGCTGGCAGTTTCAGGATGACAACTAATTTTTTTAAAATTAAAGTCAATAGTTGAGTAAAGGTCCCTAACACTGTGAGAATGTCACCACTCCGAGGTACCGGTGACTTTGGGTGAGATTCTTTTCGGCGTAACCTATAAAGTAACTTTCACCCTTCCATAGTGACGGGCAGAACATACAGACCGACCGCATACGAGACTTAAGTGTACCGTGCATTTCAGAAAAACCTCTCTGTGTGTACACAAACACTTGATTAACTTCAGAATTATGTAACATTCAGGAAATTTGGAGATTACAAAATTTGCTGTTCTCTGAACACTTTTATCTGTTTGACGTGTTTGGTTGACGTATTTTTATTAGTAAGTGTCCAACGTGGCAGTCTCGAGTTGCGGATAGCCTTGAAAGTGGACGCTAATTAAAGTTGTACGAATTGTATTCTGTTATCAGTTTGCTTTTACTTCCGTTTAACTATAGAATTAATGTATAATAGAATGTATATAGAATATTATATATTCTATAGTATATTAATGTATGTAGAATGTATCCGACCGAACGTTACACGGTGCGCACCGAGTCGGACACGTGTGTTTAAATAATGTACATGTATGAATTTTAATATTTGACGATCTCTTCCCGAGTGATACGTCTGATGATGGGACATAGTTCCCGAAACGCGTAACAACAAAAACAACGCAACGAAGTCACAGGACGGATTTGAAATAAGGTAATTTATTATAGAATTAAGTTTTGTTTATTTAGTGTGGTGCGTATTTACGACCTTTTTCAAGCGTTTTAACTTTCGTGCGCTTTTATTCACTTACGCCTAAATGAACGGGTATTGGTATCAAGTTTACGTGACCTTAGCTGAAACTTACATGAGTTGTTTAAAGGCTGTCTTTGTATTTATGAGGTTCCAAGCAAACCAGGAGACTGAAACTACTTTTAAATGACCTAGTCTGCAACTCAGACGATGTATTCACCAATTTATTTAATATTAAGTATTAATTGTAAGGTTATTGTTTCCTTTATTTGCCGGTTAGTTTACGCAACATCTACGAACCATTAATTAATTACGAAACATTACCATTAATTACGAACCATTACGAAAGATTAATGAGCTTATGTTTCATTTGTACGACTAGAAAGAAGCTGTCAACGATACAAACTGTACTGTGCCGAGCTTGAAAAATTGTGTATCTTTAATTGTGAGCAGTAATATGGCACATAAAGCAACTTACCTCGGTAATCTATAAAAACCGTCTGTAAAAATCTTCACTACACATCTCATCTCATCTCGTCTGTATGCCTCCGTTATTATTTTTATATTATGTACTCCTTGTGTACATGTCATTAAATGTTTACTTTAACTGAGAATGTATGAACTTAATACTAGGTACAGAATTCCTTAGGATTTGACGGCCGCGGCGTCAACACCGTTGGAACTGGTTTTTGTCGGTCTGTTAGGCCGTGGTCTACTGCTTGTGTGCACGACAGACGTTTCGGCGCCACCATCGGAGGCCATATTCAGTGTCAGATACAATTGGCACGGTGTCCGCCAGTTACTCCAGTGCTGGGGTAGACACTATTTCAATCTAGATTACTAAATACTGTATTTTATTTTAAACTAGACTATTTAAAAAAGTCGTCACAAAAACGTAAGCTACAGTTTTTGGTTCATACAAGTTACACCGTCTTCTTCAGTGAGTTCTTGTAACTTTCATTTGATTTAGGAGTTAAAAACAATTCCGAACAGCAAAACCCCATTTCTGCCTGGACCCCTTTGACGCGTCACATAGATAGCCACTGAAGATGCATGTCTACGAGCCACATGTTTAGTTTTCGTTTCTTTATAAACAGCGTGAAATGTTGGAATAGCCTACTACATGTAGACGGCGTAGGCCTGTGTATAATACTCCTCAGTGACGAGTTTTCGATAGTGCCATCAGTCTGTTTTTTTCTCCCCAACCAATGTCCACACTACACGTGTTATATCTTATGAAACCAGCGAGTTACATGTCAAGCACGTGCTTAGCATGCATCTTATAAAAGGAAGATGTGTAGCATATAGCGTATCAAGTTAAAAGAAAGGAGATGAGGAAAACTGCCTGAGGAGAAAAAATGTTCAACTTGTGATAAATCCTACAGCTGGCATTATAGGTATAATCGATAAAATACGTGGCATTGTTACGATGTTAAGAGGAAGTTAACGCACCTGAGTTAATTGCAAGAACTAGTAGTAATTCCCAGTGTATTTAGTTTACACTTACGTAAGTTCAAAGACCACAGTTAACATGGTTCCAGCTGTGACAGTTGTTTTTAATCCATTAAGATAAACTTTATTAGCGTTGAAAACATCTTGTCATGTTTAAATGAAGCCATTTCGTGACACGCAAAGTAAATAAAACATCAGAATTCGAGATAATATTTCATTTATACGTTTCCGCAAAGACAGCACGTAAATATCTATATCAAATTTAATTATAAAGATAATTCGATTTTATAGTAATTGCATGCTTAATGAATTTGGTAGCAGGAGTAGTAAACTCAGCTGGACATTGCATCAACTTTATTGCTGGTCACAATTTATGTAACGAACAATTAGTTTGAATTATTTTTTAAATAATGTGAGGTTTATCTCGCAAATGCTGTACATAATGTGCTAGTTTATTAGCATAAATTATATATGCAATTTGTCGATTATATATATGTTAATGGCTGTACTGTTTTTATCAGTAATGCGAATTGACACACATCGGGTAGGATTCCTGTTCAGTGTTTACCACGTCCGTTCGCTTCGCATAAGGTCGTAAAAAGTTATTGCCACGTATCACTATTGACACTGACAAATAGTTCAATTTATTATCTAATATACGTATAAACACACCGATAACGTAGAGTGAGCCACCCCTTCGCCTCCCCTACCTCGTACTCACTCTTCGTTCGCTCACGTCAGACCGATGACAGATTTGTGACGTTAACTTTTTTATGATTAGTAATGTTTAGTTCATGTGCGTAAAGCTAAATAAATGAACAAACAAGATTACTTTACACAAACAGAAGACACAGATACGCGCATTTTATGTAGTTAAGTTTTATAGATATCGTAGTTATTGGGTTCCTTGCCCACTTCTTTCGTTGGTGTAAGCCATTGCTCTACTGCAATTTGTATAGTGTTCACAAATTTTCAGACGTCGTCTCACATCTCTAATAAACGTCCAAATTTCATATAGACCCTCACTTTTTCATCTTTTATTCTTATTTATCATTCTGTTCACTGCGTCTATTTACTTATGTTATTAATAATAAACAATATTTTTTTTATTTTTTACAAGAATATATTTTATTTATTGTATTTCGACAGTTTTTTCTGTCGTCAACAGAAAATATAAAATACAATAAATTATAATCTTGTAAAAAATGTTTATTATTAATATGTATTAATAACAACAATAACTGAGCAATTGGAATTTGTCCGTGTGTCAGTTTGGGGTATAGGCTGTCTCACGATAACTTTTGAACACTCCAACTGATTTTCGTAAAACTTGGCGTGTGTGTCCCTAGTTTTACTCTACAGAACCTTATCGTATTTGAGTGTTTCACCCCCCCCCCCCAAATAGGGTGCGGTAGGCAAAAATTATGAGGGGTCAGAATTATGGAAAACGCCGTGTAGGATATCATATTAAAAGGATTTTGAAGAATATTAATATATTGTTCATTTTTTAAATTTCAAGATTTTTATAGCACCCAAAAGTATGCTAAAATAAAATCACAAATATTCATGTGGGGTGTCAAATTAAGAGAATTTAACTAATATATGAATGTAGACTAGTGTTACGTTTTGGAAACTAAAAGTGTTAGGACCTAGGACCTAGTAAAAAGATCACATTTTTTTAGTTGTGATTGTCGAACATGTTGTCTCAGACTAAACAGAATTGTAAGCCAAATCCGGATGTTTCTAATTTTTAGTGTTTATTGTGCTCTACAATTGTTATGTTACTAAATAAATAGTTGAGTAGTCGGTATTTTTCCCATAATTGAAGAATTATCCAATACCGGTACCGAAACTTATGTAATAAATAAAATTACATTTATTCTGTTTTGAGTGTACTTCGTTCAAAATAGTGAGCGAGTTCGCAGCTCAGGGAGCATACTAATATAGTTTATATTACTACATTTGTCGCACGAATGTACATATTTCGTTTACCACAAGATACAGACATAAAAATTTCAGAGCATTCTGTGTGATATGTGTGCGCGTGCACGCGTTTTCGTGCGTGTGAGAAGACATTTCAAATGGTCATTGAATTCTGGCGACTTAAAAGTATATTCTCCGTTTATCTCATCGAGAGTTGGCATGAAAAGGAAACAATTCTGCAAGTGCGCCCCCTCTCCAATACATTCATACGTATTACTCATCTCGTCCATATGTCTCGTGTATTTTTAATATTATGTACCGTTTATTTACGTGTTAAGTTTTTATAATAACTGACGAAAGATTCGGTCATTAAATTAAAAACAGAAAAAGAAACGTGTCCGTGTTTCGACAAAATGTGTTGTCACCTGCTGGACAGTTGTAGGCGAGTTTGTTTGATACCTTATATGCGAGGATCGTAACGAGCAGAACGACTCACGGTGAAACGACCCTCATCTTTATTTCTCAATAAGCTAGACGCGGAGCGAACGGGCGACTATGGTCAAATTGTGGATTCCTTGTTATTTTACTGTCATGGACGAACAATTGCGCACACGCGTGTACACCGCAAACACAAGCACACATACTTCGTCCACAAGTCTTACACTTACATAATGGCGTTTGAAATGAAAATACGATTTACCAGGTGTAAATCAGGTGTTTGATAAACGGTTATTCAAAACATTTTCATACATATGATTTGTGACCGCGGTAGAAGTGAGTGAATGCAGGCAACTTTTCCTTGTTTAAACAGTTTTACTGCGCTTCGTTATATAATTTCCTGACGTCATATCAGCTGGAACCGTAATCGTGCGGCACGTGTGGCCCGTCTCATTTGGTAAATACGTTTGGGACACTCGCTACGGTAGGCCTACCGTTAAAGGATGAACAGAACGTAATTAACGCCTTTTGAAAACGACTATGACGAATGGCAGCGATCCTGCATATCTTATCTGTTCGTAAGGTCATTTCTATTTTGGAACTACCTTGAATCATAAACGATTATCGTTGCTCGATTATATCGTGTATTAATCACACCGTTTTGATAACGTCCTAAGACTATGTAATTCTATGTCTGTGTGTGAGTAGACGTGGCACCGTTTTCTGTCTCTGCCTATAGACAAGCTGCTGTTACGTACGGAATAACATTCACAGCTGAAAGAGTTGACATGCTAATAAAAATAAGGCTTGGAAACGGATGTACAGTTTTGCATCACATCTGCGTTGGATGGTTTAATTAATTATCTATTTCTGTAATCGTAATTAATGGTCAGTGTTTGTGATGTCAAATAATTTTTTATGGCCAGCGCTTTTGACCTCGCGTAAGTTAATAAAAGGTTGCACACAGATCCGCAATGACGTACAGAATCATCATTTGAATGGACATGGCTGTCGACCGTCATATTCCGATATCTTTGCGCAAATATTATAAAGAGGATAAAGATAGCACGAACACAAGACGGAATTTGAAAAAGCGTAAATTGCTTTCAGATTCCGTCGTTCTGCGCGAAAATTGTTAACGTGCAGACAATTATGTTGAATTTTTAAATTTGCTTTCAGTAAGGTGAACAATGTATAAGTATAGATTTTTCTTTTAGATCGTGTGAAGAATGTGTGCCTGAAAATCTCTTCTCCGTCGAAACAATACACAACAAATTGCTAAAATGAGGGCGTTTGGGTATTTTTTCATCCGTTTGCTTGCGTTGTAGTTACTGTCGCTTGCTCAGACAATAAGTATACTCGAGGCGTAGATTTTTATTTAACAGACGTGGGTTAAACTTTTTTAAAGATAAGGAACTGGCGCTGCGCGTTTTTATTGTCTTATCGGCGCCGCACAGGCATCCTACAACAAGGTCTATACAGTGTGTATCAATAATACTCGTCTGTCTTATCTGAACACGTTTCACGGACTTAAAATAAAGTTGCGGCAAAAAGATTCTAACAATCTTTGAGGACGAATATAATAAAAAACTGTTGGAGATGAACTGTTCGTTTGTAGAACTGAATTTTTTATAGGGGTACACTTAGGATTTCTGTAGGGTTTTGAGTACCAATCCAGCGATAATAAAAAAAGTAGACGTGTTGGTTGGTTCGAAGTCTTTGTGCTTCGTAGGCTTAACCACAGTTCTCTGGACACTAATGTATACCACCTCACGTTAGCGTACTCGATTTTCACTGATGATGGCACTGCCGAAACGCCTGGTTTTGCAGAAAACATTGGACCACGGTCAAACAGCCCGGGAAGGAATTTTAACAACTTTGTGGTGTTTATGTATCGAAGCACAAGCAACGTTGGCTGCGTTCAAGTCATGCCAAAGTATATAGTACACTAAGCTTATAATTAATAGGTTTTAATTTTATAGATTTTCATTAGTATAGCAAACTTTTCTCATTGAGTGAAATATTGTAAGGTAGGATAGGCTATATTATTATTTTCTAAAATTTACACTACTGAACTTTTTAACGTGAAAATTGCCCACAAACGTTTTTCCAAGAGTCTGCAGACATCACACTGCTTAAAACGGAACGCAACATCAGACGCCTTAAGCCGGGGGTCTTGCTTTAATCTAAATTCACCTCGGAATTTAGTGTAATTTATTGTAGGTCTATATTATGCTGTACAGAATCTCCTATGTGTCCAACGAGCTACGTTTCTGTTCATGTTTATACTTAGTCACAAGTAATTGTTAAATTTAATAATTGTTTAAGAAATTTCGTTGTTAAGATTTACCAGATTTAAATAAAATAAGAAATGTATATTTCTGAAGAGATCGTTTATATGTATTAGTAAATGAATAAAATAAATGACGTGTTAAAAATTTTCGTACTTTTGCGACACGAAGTTTAAAGTATTGACTCAATATTCTTATGATTTTCTTAAAAAGTTTACCAAAACGAGAAAAAAGTAGTACGTATTGGCGAGGCGAGGTGTATTCTGAGCTTAAACGAGCCGTGTTGACGGGAGATTTTAAGTTGTTTAACAACGTGGCGCTGCTACACGCAACTCATCTCGCTTCAGAAATCGAAAATAACTCAGGTAATCGGATATAGAGAGAAGTTTTCACAACTTCCATACTCAATATTAGAACGCTGAAGTGTGCGTGCGTGTGTTAGCGTTGGCTGGGCAGTTTGCCATTTCCTGAAATATTCTACGCTTGGCAACAGTGCATTCATATTGTTGCGAGACATTACGGTATGTCCGGTCTGAGATAACTGGCCAATCAGAAGAGATGTGACGTCATCCGCTTAACCAATCGGTAATGATGCTTCATTTGTCTTTGTTCGTCGTTTTTCTCCGCGTGGGCAGAGAACTTTTGCAACCGACAAGTGCGGCTTGTAGCAGATAGAGTGGCATGCAGGCGCTCACGCTTCTGAAGGTATGTCTGCGTTTACATCTCGTGCGTGCGTTCGTGTGTTCGTATTTTTATTATCACGCTTCTCTTCGACTGCTGTGATGCTTTTTCATATTTTATATTTCCGCTACAATTTTATTTTAGATATTATTTTATGTGTAGTGAAAAAATGTGTTACATAAAAACTTTAACGAGTGAATTTACAGGCACGATATATTCTATATAGGCCTACAATCTGTTATGTTTACAAATTTTTTCTAAATGATAAATATAAATTTCACTTTGTGTGTACGTGTGTGCGAGCGCACATAGTGCGTTATGAATATTATTCAGATGTCATTGCTAAAGACATGTTACCGTTGATAATGATTGTTTTAAAAAAGTATTTAAGAGTAGATCATGTATTCTGTCGTGTTTTGTTTGCAAGTTGCTACGCGGTGTACAAAATTTTATAAAGTTTATCCGGTTTATACTTTTCTTGTCGATGGAAACACTGGTCGGCCCCAGTGTACTTTCAATCTGTCCCGTTTTTTGCAACGTTTTGCCATGCAATACCATAGGCCTACTAGACGTTTAATATACACAACGATTGACTTATATTAGCGCGGTACTACTAAACGTTTATTAATTCGGTGTATTCATACGGAAGACAAGAGATGATGGGCAGACACGGGACGATCAGTATGAGGGCCGGCATTCGTTGAGAGCGTGCGCGTGTGCCAAGTTTTTGAAATTCTGCAAACAAAACAAAAGTACATGGCTCGTGGGAGCGCGCGCGTACGCGCTCTTTCTACTTAAACATTTGTCGTTTAACACAAATATTAAATTCGTTCTTGCCGAGATTTGTGTTATGCCGGTAACAGAAGTAATAAACGAGATAGTCTATCACGTATGGTCATTGTAGAAGAAAAGTTTCATCCGCTTTTGAATAAATAATGAAACATTTTTCGGTGGGGAAGGGGAGAAAAGTTTAACAATTAAAGGCTGGCCGAGAGAAAATAATTACGCGCAGAACGTACCAAAGAAATCTAATATCGCTGAGTGAAAGTAGAAGAATAATGTAAACTGCATGGAGAGAATGTAATGAAGTGAACGGAAAGGGAAGAACAACGGAATCTAGCCGCCTATCGGCATCCAAAACACCATTCTTGTTAACAACACTGTTTTTCGGTTTAAAACACGGGGATTTTTCTCTGTTGCAACCAAACGTTCCACCCACGCTTCGATGAGGCATTCTCACTGGCTTGACTGGCACCGCGATATGACTGAGTAGCGTTTCGTGTTACTTTATTGCGAGAATGTTAATGTATGAAAAAGTGTTTAACTGTAAATTAAATAACTTACGTCATATTAACTGTTATCGTTGTGCGTAGCCTGCGGTTATGCAGCGCTTGTCGGTAACGCGATTACTCATAGGGTTTACGTCATTGTTACCGTCATGTCTTTGTTTCTCTTCATAAGCATTCGTCAGTAGGCGCGGAAAGAATTCACTTTCATAAAAAATAAATCAGAGGTAACGGAAGTCACCAGATAAAGTATTAATGTTGTGTGTTGGGAGGAAAAGATTATACTGTTAGAATAAGATAAATTGGCAATAATTTTGTCTAGATTAGAAAATTTACTAAACAACTGGATTGTCTAATTTTTCAATATATCAGCCGGGAAGAGTTTTGATGGACGAGAAACAGATCAGAAAATTAAATTATACCAGTCGTGTTTCGCAATTTAGATCGAAAGTAACTGATTGACAAGTGAATGAAGTAAATGAATTACTTTTTGTTCGGTTTATTGAAAAATAAATCTTCCGTTAACTTTCGTATTTGTTGTAACTTCTGTGGTGACGGTTTCGCAGTCCTCACAAATATAAATTTACCATAACCACGTAGGCCTATCTTTGTTGCTTACTTTCGTTTTATCATAGCGTGTTCAGAAACATCCTGCAAAAATGTTCCAGCACGAATTCATAACTACAGGTGCACAGTTCAACACTGTAAATGGAAGCAATCATTTCCGCAAATATTGCGCGTACGAGGCGAACGCGGTGGTCCGATATAACACACGGTGTAATTTTATTCCTCACCCCACGTGTTTACGTAACGAGGTGACAGTTCCACGGCGTGGGTCTCGCTGACAAATAGGTTTGTTTAATGATTCATTAAGTTAAATCGTTGTTGTCCAGGAGCAGTGGTTGTGGCGCGGTTCTGCCGGCGTTGAAGTGAATAGTAATTACAGCCACGTGACCAGAACGTAAACAGCAGCGGCCCAAGTGGTGTAAATGCCGGGCGCCATCGATTCGCGCGAGCCCCACTGTGGAAACTGCGAGCGGAATTAAAATGTAAACAAATCATGACCATTCCCCGGCTGACAGTTTTGTAAAATGTTGTGCCCGTTTATATATTATGAAATGGTTATAATTGTTTTATGACTTATTCTTTTGTTTTTCCCTTTGTAGGACGATTAGATTGACGTAGATGAGGCTGTTGCAGGCGTGGTCGAAAACTTACAAGAAAGTAAAAACATTGTTCATGATATTTAGTCTTCGCGTTTACACATGGTATTTAGCTCCGAGCTACCGGAATCGGCCTAATATCTGAACGTTATACTTGAATGATGCGATAGAAAGAATTGTAGAAAGTTGTACTGTAAACGATTTTCGGGTTTTTGATGGAAATATGGTGGAAGAATCGTGTTCAGAGGTGTTTTCTTAGTAATCACCCATATTTCAGAGCCATAAAAAGGAATTTGTCTTATTATATACTAGGACTCGTACTTTGGTTTTCTGTTGCACGTCTGTTTAAAAGTTTACTGTAGCAGGGCATAGTAGGATTTGTTTGCCAGAGAAATTCCTCTTATTTCTGGTTCCCCTGACCCATACTTGGTAATATTAAGCCCCAGATATACAAAGCTGTGTATAATCTCAACATTACTAGACCTATATCGTGTAGCTAAATTGTTTATACGTTTTGGTTTTCTTGACTGAATACATTTTCGTATTTTCATAGTTAATTTTTATATAATACAAAAGAAGAAAACTTTCCATCGTACAATCCCCCTTTATACAATTTCGTGATAGATGTTTCTTTCCAGATTTTGTAGCGCATTCATTTTATTTTTTCAGTGGCATTGTTTGACATGTTTATAAAATTTCGATTCTCTCATAAATCTCCACTGGCCCTGAAAAATATGTTTATTCCATTGAATGTATTTCTCATACTTTCTCGTCTTTTCCGCAGAGCTGACAGTCTTGGACAGTCTCAGACAGTTTCTATTTACAACATTAATTCCCATATGGAAATGGGGATAAAAGTAATAGTAATGGTCTGATTACAACACAATAACGTCCTTCAACAAAAGGAAAATCAAAAGTTGGTTCTGATTTCGTGTAGACTCGTAAGATCAAGGAAATCTGTGGTAGCAGTTTTGAAGTTATGTAATAGTTACACTTGTTTTGAATAGGCTTTCAGGTAGTTAAATAAATATTTCCCCGCGAGCTTAGTGTAAATAATAAAAGTACAATTTCACAAAACTGAGCTGCTGTGTCAGCACGTGCGCGTCTAAATATAGGCGACTCACAAATGGGTTAGAAACTGAAGAATTCACAAACGGTATTTAAAATTCGTTTGTAACGGCGGCGTTCTGTTGGCTGTTTATTCGTTTTGTAAATATATTTTGTTGTTATTTGAAAATACTCATATGAAGTTAACGAAACAGTCGCTTGATCAATTTCAGTTACTTGAACTCAAAGTTACTTGAAACAGTCGTTTTGTAATTTCATTCAGATAGAAGGAACTGTTTATAATATTATTATATTTGTGGTATCACAGCAGAACACGTGTAAATAGTACCCTACTGGTTCAGTAATGAACACGTACGGATCACGTGAATGAACTGGATACAGTGTGTCCCGTTAAAATATTTGATGACATACTTCGTACAAAATTGCTAGTACAAACCGGATATTCCAACTTTGTCGCATTTACTTGCTGAACTGCTACTTGCTATGTTCCGGACGAGCCCTTTCAGCGTCTCCACCATTATCAAGTCCTAAACCACGGACCTAGTAACGTCACGTGGATCCTAGCCTGTATTTGGATCTCAGGATTGGATAAGGAAGTACTGTTATGCGGTTTATCATCGTCACTGTTCTACATGTACATTTTAGCAAGTGTCGTGGTATAATGGTGGAGACACTGAATGGCCTCGTCCGGAACATAGCAAGTAGCAGCTCAGTAAGTAAACACGACGAAGTTGGAATTACATAGACTGCTAATTCAAATAACAAGATAAACAAACCGGATATGTAGCAAGGACAGTGGATTAATACCATTACATGGCGGAGAATATAGTATGTGAATTTGTCTTCTGTTTTTTAGTGTTTTTATGCTTACTGAAAGGGAAAATTAACTTTGATCACACACGCGTGCCCATGTATATAGATAACAGGAGGAGTACATATACACCGTAAATGAAAGTAACGAGAAAAACTGAAAATTGTGCTACCCGAGGAGTCGGAAATTTTAGGTTCACTTTTCAAGGCTACTGTGGTCACGTGAATGGAGTATTTGGATCTCAGGCTTGGATAAGGAATAGGGAAGTACTGTTACTGCGATTTATCAATGTCACTGTTCTACATGTAAATTTTGGCGATCTTTTCAAAGGGCTAACCTGGCTAGGGCTAATAATCCATCTGCATGAAAAATAATTTATTCAGATACAAAACAGAAAAGTTGCAGGAACATAAATACCTCGTCAAGGCATGACGGACGTGGACCCCGACGTTTGACGGCCAAAGACGATAGGAAGAAAGAAACATCACAGGCAGAAATTTGCTTTAATAAAAAGGAGAAAGTGCTAACCTGTAGAAAAAGTGTTTAACTTAATGCATGGAAAAACTCTTGAGGTCTTTAGTATGGAGACCGTGTCTCTGAATCTTGGACCTTTATGAAGGGAGATATGGAGTGATTTGAGAGGCTAATTGAGACACATCGCCGGGCGGGAATGCAGGAAGACAATACAACAACATCAAATTGTAACTACAAGTTTTTGACTGCTCTAATTAAATAACCTGGTAACAAGAAAAAGATACCTAAGAACTTGAAGCTACGATATATAGAGAATAAATAGGGGCTGAAGATAACAGAGGTGGTGTAATAGAAAGTTATTGAAAGAAATTATAGGCACTAGTAACTGTTGTGTAACGTTTTGTGTTTTACACTTTAGTTATTTATAACCCGTAAAGTAAGAGAAATGCCGCCATTCTTAGGTTTTACTGTTGTCATAAATATGAATAGGTTCTTAACCCCACAGCGATACACTTCTGGGGCAATTGCCGGTCTGTCTAATGTGAACACTGGAATTTTATGTAGCTTGCAAAAGATACAGTTAATAAATTGTTAGTTACATTATATGATTGAATAAAGTATAACACATACCTTGTGTTGGTAGAGTTTCTTTTAAATGCTGAACTCACGTACACGCAGTATGTTGCCTGAGGTCGTGATGCTGGATGATGAAAGGTGTTAGGGAAGGGCTTCCCAAAGGGATGCTGTGGATGTTGCTGCAGATCCTTCACTAACGAGGCCACTAGATGTATTATAAAACACTAAATTGACATGTACGATTTGTACTTATGAAATGCTCACGCGCACTGTTGTCGGCGAACTGAATGTAAATTGTTAATTGAATGTAAAAAAAAAAATATTAAATGAAAACGTGAGGTAAGGTGATGCCACAAATGTATTGTATAGGCATACTTTTACCTAACAACCTCCACGCATGAGATGTGAGTAAGTACTGATTTGAATTGTTCTGTCCTGTAGACTTTGCTTAGCCCCCACTAATGGGGTGATTGGTTTTGACCAATCAGGATGTATAAATTTAATTGTAAATTAAAATCATGTTCAAACACTGTCTTGTTACATTAATAATAGTAAATAAAAATATTATATATATATATATATATATATATATATATATATATAACGCAAACTAAAATAAGTACTGTCCAGTAACGAAGAAGTTACTGACTGAATAGGCGAAGGGAAGAAAACATGGAAAAATATTGTAAAGGGGAGAGACGAACTTATTAGCTACATTATACAGGATGAGGAAATTACCAGAACAGTGGTTAAGGGCTACATTGAAGGGAAGCAGTACATAGTTTAATAGCTTAATATCAACGCTCTGGTGTATTAATCATTTAATAAGTAATGTTCCTGTGAAGAAGTGAAGCTGAAGGCATGCATAACAAACTATCCGTATGAAAAAAGCTGCCAACCAATCTGAGGGCCAAGGACCAAAGAATATGGGCACCCAAAATCTCAAAAATCAGGTTGTACGAAGATGTAAGTCTTGGCCATTTCATTTTACTCATCGTATTTTTTCTCAGCATGTTTATGAAGAATTGCTGTTAACTATGAACTGACGACTCGTAACAGCTTATTGTATTAAGAAGAGGATTGCGTGTTATGCACTCTGTAGTTTTCGTTGTTAGGGCTAGAATTAGTTAAGTTTTTCATCCCTTTTTTGCGGAAGCGTTTGCTGCTGGTTGCGGAATAGAATTTGATGTTGGAACGGTTTGTGTTTATTGGCGCGGGGTGCGGCCGATGTAGGAAATGTACAGCGCGGGATATATTTGCACAAGCCGGAAGTGGTTTCTTGTGTGGTGCGCGCGTATGTACGCTGTGACGTCACCCCGGCCTTGTGAAGCCTCGCCCTCGCATAGCTCTTTACTGTGCCTAGCTCGCCTCTTTGGCTTACACCTATTTTTACACTAACGTTATGTCCCCTACAGTGCGTTCTCTCTCGCCGAACGCGTTAACCGCCGTAGCTAGGTTTCCTTCATTTACATAACAATGCGAGAAGCAGATGGTTCGCAGCTACAGCGGTAATTAACTAATATGAATGTCACATAAATAGCGTTTCTGCTGGCTTTTCAAGTTTCGCTGGGCGCATAAAGATCCGACCTTTGCACATGAGACATTTAAACATTACGGTGACATGTCTTATCTTCAATTCCAGTTAGATGATATTTTTTACAAGGCTGTGTGCGACGACAGGCTCCTACTTTGCTACTTTAATTAAGCCTCCTTAGTAATAAGTAGTTTATCTTCAGTAAGTTTGTGGATTATCAATAACGTCTCCTGCGTCTTTGTGCGAAGGCTACGTTAAGGTACTTCAGCGTATTAGGTTTAACTGTAAGTAATATGTTTACTGAAAATTGTACTAAAAGTACATTAAACCGAAAACAACTTGAATGCCAAAAATAATTTAATGACTTAGGTATCTGGAATTTTTCCAACTGTGAATCAAATGTTAAAAACAAAGTAAATGCATTCCGAGTTGGGATGGTGAGTGTTGTGGCCAATGCGATAAGATAAGGAGTTAGGTATATTGTGTGAAGTGGTGACTGGTTTAATTTACGCTGTTTTATTGATGACATTTCGCTTTCGTTAGTGAAAGTATTTAATTAAGTCCGTGGAAATTCTGTAATAACGTCGTTTGGTTAGCTCAGCGAGGCGTGTTCGTTAGTAAACAAAGTAAAATATTAAAATCAGATTGGAATTTCAGAAACCAGCTCAAGTAGGCGACTGATGAAATGACGGGAAGACAATAAAATACAGTACTCGGGTTGTGAATACTTGACTCGATAAAATGCCTGATTCTATTATCAGTGATTCAAATAAGCAGCACTTTTAGGCGTACCGTATCTTCCTACCTGTGGTTCGTGTTTATGAGCGCGTAGGTCTGTACGCCCGACGTTAGAGCGCACAGGAGCCGTGTGTGATTAATTAATATCATCATGACGGTAGTGCTTTTCGTTTCCCACTTAGGCCTACTTTCTACGTCTATACTCGCGGAAGATATTAAACACTGTAGACTTTTTTTGTTTCGTAGATACATAACGGATAAGATCCTGAACTTACCTTAAATTCTGAGAATTATTTCTAATGTCTTCATTAACTTTTATTTAGTTTTTAGGTATTTTAAAACTTTGTTTGTTTATAAATTCGTGGTAAATTGAGTGTGATTTGTAGTGTCAAGTCAAGAAACTGCTAGTGTACAGGTAAACTGGCAAGATAACGGTTCAACCATAGAAATATTAGACCAGAGGAGCGACGACAGATACAACTCTGTAAAGGTGTGAGCGAGAAAGAGACAGATAGATTAATTATATAATAGGCCTGCTTCGTTTCCTGGCACGTGCGTCATTTTTTTTTAGCTGCACGTCACGTCACGTGATTTACTAAATACTGAGTAATTGTCATTATTAAACTCTTATCTGTATTTTATTAGTTTACAAATATTGTAATTCCGTTTATTTGTACAATTGTAACTGGCTTAGAAATAGATCTACGTTAAATGATTATGAAATTTCGCTGAAATTTGTAATGGATCTGGGGGGATCCTTCATAGTTACACCACGAATGAAAAGAGTAAGTAAACATTATCGGAAGAATTTTTTGAAACCGCAGTTTCCTCTTCTACTGTCAGAGACAAAAAATGTAGGTGGGTTACGCTGCCCACCTCCACTTTATTTCGATCGGTACTGGAATTACGGCATTTTGCTGCATTAGGATACGACGTCTCGCCTCTGTACTAATAACAAAAATTAACAGTCATACAAGCACTCGTAACTCTGCCATGTAAAAATAAATACTCTTGGTGGCGTGCCAATTAGCGCATTTGTTGCGGTATTGGATAATTGAGTTATGAACTCCGCAGAAATTCTTAGTATTTCGTTTGGAACTTCCGTCCTTCACCGTTGTAGAAAAACAAGAAGTGACCGAGTGATAAACTAACTAATAATATTACTACTTTCTTTGTGTAAGTATTTGTAAGGAACAATGAGGATAAAATATAAAACTAGTTTAAAGATATCTGGGTTGGCGTAGAATCAGACATCGTGATGCAGTATTTGTAAGTTATCAGGAACAGCACTTTATTAACGTATAAATTTGAACGGGTGTGACACGTTATTTGGTAAATACGCTAAACGAATTGCTTTAATATATTAAAATGGATTTTAGTCAGATTTAGAGAGATACCTTTTCCCTGAATTTTGAAAAGGATCTTTTCTTGTAGTCTTCAAGTAACAAAAACACCACGTTTACCAGATCGGAAAGCGGAACAGTATGTAATAAAATCCAATATAATTTTACAGGACTTAACGATCACACCATATATGGCCGAATAGAGGAGATTATACATTTATATCGAAACAAAGGAAGTTGTTTGCAAGCGAGCCGAAAGGCAAGAGTGAAAAGTAAAGTTACTAACCATAAAAACGCATTAGTCTTAACAGTGAACGCGTGTGATTTTCGTGTTACGGTAAGCGTCGTGGTAACAAAAAAAGTATATTACACGTTCATTCGTTGACGTTATTTTATAAAAACAATGTACAGTATGTTAATGCGGTATTGAATCCGAGTGTACCAGTCATGTAGCGCCGCGAAGGTCAGACGGAGTTGCTGTGACCTTGAAGGGAAGTCATCGACCTGTTCCGGTGCGGTGACGTCATTATATTTCCTGGTGCGACATAATGTACGCATGCGCGCACAATACACATCGCCTGTTGCTCGCCTTACACCCGGAACTAGGCACTACTATAAATATACAAGACTTGTTGTACAGTAACCACCACAAATATTGTTACACAAAATCGTCGCGCGGCTGCTAAAGTTAATAAACGGTAAATCGCTGTGTACAAATTTACAGTCACTATTTCACCACAGACTGTATTAAAAAAAAGTAATACTTCTGTATAAAAAAAATAATTCTTTTTGTTAACCCGTTTTCCTCGTGTTATGTAAGGATATGATTGAGATTTAAAAGTTAAAAAAGCCAACCGAACAGTTAAAACTCCTCACAAAGAGAGAGAGAGAGAGAGAGAGAGAGCTACACTTACTTCCATTGGTTAATAAATAAAATTTCTGATATACAATTATTTTATTAAGTTAGTGGGAGATTCAAAGCATTACAGTATAGGAAAGCAAAAAAACTACAGATTATTACCACAACTAGACAACAGAGCCATAGTTTTTTTTATTTAAATTTACAATACCAGCGGTAGATAGTTTTAAGGAACGTTGCATAAATTTTGTGTCTGAGTGTTCCATCACATCGTTTAAACATAAGGAAGAGGCAGCATAACCGTGTTACGCTTAATAATCGCCTTCAGAGTGCGCCAATATATACGTTAGTGTACACAATGCAGCATTAGAGATAAAATATCCGTCTCTTGTTTGCCGTTTCTAACTGTACCCATAAAATAAGTGTACAATAAAAAGGCCGCTATCCGATTTATTTCTCAGAAATTTCCGCTGTTTTTCAAGCGATTACTGAAGTGCATATACTGTTGTTCTGGCGATAACAATTTTTTTATTGACTTTTTACAACAGACATTCGTTAATTTAATCTCGTTCTTAATAATTTATTTTGTCAGACCTTGTGTGCAGCGGATTTTAATTAGTGAGAGAATAATTGTTAATTATTTTTTGTACAATTAATTAAATATAGAAGAAATAATCACTTCATCGTTCCTTATCGTTTTTTCTTCTTGTATAGAACGCGTTTTATCGTAAATACAGAACAGAACTAGTTTAGGGGTTATCAAAAACATGCACTGCTCTTGGCGTTCGAGTTTAATAAACTTATATGGTTCACTTGGAGTTTTGCTGCTGGGATGACGAAAAGCGTGCGCGCGCAGGGAGGGGAGCGTTACGTAAACAACACCGATTTCATACTAAACGTACGTTCATTGCAGGAATCGCATTGTTATTCTTCCGATCGCACTTTTCAGTACAAGTTGCAGTTCATAATTTACAACAGGGTGACAGTGTACACTTTAATAAAATTCTTTGTAAGCGAACGTAAGTGGTTTTTATCACGAAGAAATCATAAGTGGATCCTGGTACTGCTCGGCCATTGTTTAGTTAATTGTTACTCGAGATTTAAAAATCGTTTTTTTATAACTACCATAAGACGCATAGGCTGAAGACGATAGGTGGAAAGTCGGCCAAATATGGCTGTAGAATCAGGAGGTATGGTGACATCGTTCTCCCCCCCACAATGAAACGTGTAGGCTACTACTTCTCATGTACTTTACGTAATAAAATTTGAAAGAGCCAAAAACAGGCCACAAACTATTAAAATGTGGATTTTAGCATAGAGACAATCGCCGTTACATATGTTGCCCATACTTCTTACTTTAAAATCCATATAATTATTGTTTTTTTATAAATTTGCAAAAATTATTGAGAGAAATGAGCATTCTTCCATAATGTGGACAAGTGTGTGAATTAATGCCACAGACCGCATTTTCGGATTTCTGGTTTGTAAAATGATTTTCTCTGGTTCCTGTTTGTATATTACTCCTATTCTCAACAGTTCACTTTAACGAGAAATTATGCGCTTGACACGTTTAAGAATAAAACGCTTTGGGCACGAAAAATGTACATAAACCGTGGTACGTATATTAGTTGTATGGTATTTTCTAAATACAGTAGGCCTACTCGTATATCATTTAATGCAGAGTTTCAGTAAGAACGAAGTATTTCTCAGAATAACAGCGGGATTAAGAGTTTTCATTGCTCCAAGTGAGCGCAACCACCGATTTAATACAATACAGAGGACGAAGCAAAATCGCCGCCCTGTCGATGAAATAACGGAAAGAAGCCTTGTCAGAGAAGTATGCGGAAGCCCCGGCTTACTCGCTGGTAATTCCCTCGGGGTATTACTGATAACGGCCGCGTTAGTACTTAATAATGGTCGCTCGCGCGCTTACACGGATGTTGTCAACGACCATTTTGTTAGTCACTTACATGGAATGTTTGTTCTCGGGAAGATCCGATCCGGTGACGAGTCGCAGGTCGTCCGCTTATCGGCTGGCACTTTTTTTTTGCAGTAATTTTGGTTTTGTAATTCTTCTCAAGGGGTTAGCCAAGCAGACTGTGTATATGTAATTTTAATTAAAACATTCACAAGATCTTCTGATATCTTGCTGCAAAATAATAACAACAATAATAATAATAACATTCTGAGTAATACTAATATCCGAATTACGTTTACATTCTGTTTTGTTAAGATTCAAACACAAGTACGGAATATCTAAAGTATGTCCTACATTTGCGTCAGACGTTATCTTCCTACAATAACTCTGCACTTAAAAACGAGTGCTTCGATATATCTATAATTGAATGTTTATTGTTGCGCCTTGAATTATATTTTATTCATTAAAATATGATTATTTTTTCAGCTCCTGGGATGAAACTGTTACCCGTGTTGCCACCGCTTCAGGCTCCGAACAATATGGAGCGTCTCTCCTTGTTCAACCCTTCCGATTTGCTGTGGCGTTATCCTCTCAATTTTCACTCGCCCGCGCCGACTTATCCTCAGATGGACTTCAAGACGCATTTGCCTGCTAGTTTAGGTAAGAGTTTATGACACTTGAGTAAATAGTTTATAATCATTTTTTTAGTTTGAAGAAACAGTTTACTCTCAGTTTTATACATTCATAAACGCAGTTTGGTTTTGAAGTCTCCTCTGATTCTGCCAGAGTAGTAGACAAGTAAAACGCTTAGAGAAGATTCGGTGGACGTTATTTGGCAGTGTGTAGTCCTGTTCATAAAATATCTTCAAGACGTAAGCGTTTAATGGTTGGAGAAAAATTTTGGTGTTATGCTTAAACACTGCAGTTTTCAATTAAATGTAAATCTCATGGACACTTTTTAAATGAATAACATTTTAGATTACTTAAGCAATAATTTAAATTTTATTGGAAGTATTGTTGTAATGTAAATAAATAGAGTAACATCTGTGTAACATTTTTAAGCAGTAAAGAATTATATTTTAACCTTACAGTTGGTTATTATATTTGTGTGTCTTTGTAGTTAAAATATACATAACGTGTTCTCAGATAACGTTTTTTTTTTCTAAAGTTCCTAAAACACAAATATTTGTAAAATACATTTACATTTGGCTAACATAACAGTAACTAGTTTTAGTAGGTGTTTCTCATTTTATCAATTTATATTTTGATTATTCAAATCAAAATACATCAGACTACAAAGTGATTATTTGTTAAATATATCATTACTTCTCATGACTAGATTTTGTTTTGTTAATTGTATATAAAGCAGACCAATAAGAAATATCATTAACTGTAAATTACACACATGTAAATACGTATGCATATACAAAAACACATCATTCCATTGTGAAACATAGGGAGCCCACAGATCATCTGGATTGTTGGCAGTTCAATTTTTTTTCCCAGAACCTATATACTAAAGCAAAATGTAATTACTGTTAATTAAAGAAGCCCTGAATTTAATGTAGTGTTGAACCGTGTTTCAGCTGGAGATCCAAGATTGTGGTCCAGAGAAGATGTTGTATCTTTCCTGCGCTGGTCAGAGTATGAGTTCGACTTACCTCCGTTTGATTTAGAAATGTTTCAAATGAATGGTAAGTCATTTCGGAATAACAAGCAAAATAATAATTCTTTGATAGTGATTTTAATACATTGTAATTCCAAGACTGTATCAGTTGGATTGGACTAAGTAATCAGCAGTTTTGTTGTGTTGTCCTGTTATGAATACCCCGAAACGTTATTGATCAAGTCAGTCCACAAAACACAAGAGTTGGTGTGACCAGTGAAATTTGCGTTTTCTATCTTTGGTTTCCCTTTTTATAGATTGAATTTCTTTTCAGAATATTCAACGCTTTATAAAATGTAGTCTATAATCCAACAAAATGTAACACTACATGGAAATGTTATTTCACTTTTGTTTTAATACATCTTTGAAGTAGTGTTATGTGTTACACTTTGTAGCACGATCATTATAACTTAACTTTTTGAAGTCCCATCCAACCTAAAAGCAGCAGACTATACAATTTCTATAATGTGTGGTCACAGTGTTGTACAATCTAGTAAATGTGGCTAAAACTCAGTGAAACCCCAAAAATTTGTTTATAAAAATCCTAGTTTTTTTTTATTAACCTGGGGTACAAATTACAATGACATCTTGTGGTTTTGGCTGGAAAAGGGCTGTAAAACTGTGATATGCTCTAAATAGTAATGGCTGTGGTTGGTAAAGTTTTCATCTTTCGATGTAATCCATTATGGATTATCAGTTCTTGATATGATGAGGCTACTATTTGATTGTACTTTAGCAGCATTCCCAATAGTACATAAACTCTATGAAGATGTGTATAATGAAGAGAACAAAAAGTTGTTAACATCAAATAACAGTATTTGAAATATATCAGATTAGTAAAAACCTGTGTGTTTGATAAAAAAAATTAAAACATATTTTCTCAAGAAATGAAAGAGTATCAACTTGTTGAATTGAGCACATGTGTTTGTAGAATGAATTACAGAATATGTAATTAATGTAGTATAAAAAGTTGTTAACAAGAATTCAATAAAAATTATGTAAAGCTGAAAAATGAAGGCTGCATACAGGTTTGGGCAGTTGTGTATTTAAATGTATGCATAAATTTAATTCTGAGTCAGCTTCTTGTGAATGTTTCATTCTCAGAGTAAATGGATGTTCAAACTGTTCTTTCAGGCAAAGCACTGTGCCTTCTGACAAAAGCCGACCTTGGAGAAAGAAGTCCTGGTTCAGGCGATGTATTACACAATGTCCTGCAAATGCTCATTAGGGATTCTTCATCAAGGAACTCGGGAGCGTTACCTAACAGCCCACTGACACCACACTTTCCTTTGACACCATCGTGGTCGTTTAGTTCAACTCCAGCGTTAGAATTTCCATCAACGCCCACTGCACCACCATTAAGCAATTCTGTGACACTCAGTCCAGCCCCTTCTGTAGACAGTCAGGCGGGCAGTCCAAGGCAGCCCGATGGTACTGCAACCACCACCGCATACCCTGCTCTTAACAGTAAGTTTTTCTGTAAAACATTTGAAAACACATAGGTATACGTATAGATTATAGATATCAATTCTTCATCAGCAACTTTCCCAATATTGAATAAAACTAGAATCTTTTTATATGCAGAAATTCTTTTTTCTGCGTATTTTAGATACAAACAAAATTATCAACTTAAACTTGAATGTGACAGATAATAGAATTCTTTTTTTTATAAATCCATTACAAAATTCATGGATTTCTGTACCAGAAACAGTAAATGTAAGTAGATGATTTGTATAAATTATGAATAATGCATTTGGCCATTTTGGTAATTTGTTAGAGAATGAGAACGGTTTTTGAATTCAGTTGTATAGAGATTAGCAAGTTCTAATGGCTTCTTAATGGGGGGTGATATTAGTCTATTATACATGTTTCTGTCAGTCATAGTAAGGGTAAAACAGAAAAAAAACAAATGACCAAGCAAAAACTAAGGCTAGATTTAAAAAAAATTGTAGATTTAGTTATATGAAAAATTTACTTTTATGAAGAAAAAGTGTATGTATCTGAATATCAGCATTTTTTTTAATGTGGTGAATACTTCCTTTAAAAAAAATTGTTAAGTGTTTGTGAGGAAATAGAATTACACTGAGTGTCCAATCAATAACATTGTACAAAAAATACTACTTATTTTTATTAAAATATAATATTATTTTATTTATATCATTATTGCTTATTGAATAGTATTTAATCAATTTATTCATAATGTAATACTAAAGCAATTCTTATATTTTATTGAAAATAACTAATGTTTTCTAGAGTACAATGATGTATTTGTGGTCCACCTGATATGTTTTATCAAATAACATTAAATGTACTATATAGTGTGTACTGCTTGTATATATGACAGTGGCGGCTGGTAACGTTTTTGACTGGGGGGGGCAACATTTTTTTGGACCCATATGTAACAAAAGTCACCAGTAGACAACTAAATTATTGCTATTATCATGAAATAATTGTAAAATTGAACCTTTTGCTTTGCTACTAAAAGTACTGTTAATATCCTACCTTGCGAACTACCAATATTTAAACAGTGTTTGAAACTGAAATTATTTATAACCCTAAGCAGTTCATGTTCCTAAACTTAAATACTTAATAAATTATATTAGTAAATGCATGCATTACTAAATAAATTATGTTTGTTCCCTACCTTGGATTAGTTTATTTGTTTGAATATGAAATCCATTCTCCTCTCCTTTTGCTTGGGAAAATGGTCAATAACTAATTCATTGAAGTTAGGAGTTATTTCTAACATTTTTTTCTATTGAACACATTCCCAGAGCACTTAGTCTGTCCTCTTTCATTGTATTACGTGTAAATGTTTTAATGCGTTTGAGAGTTGAGAAACGTCGTTCACTTTCTGCTGTAGTCATAGGGATTGTACAAATAATTTTTAATAGTTTAGTTTTACCAGTTCGGGAAAAACAGTAACTAGACTGTTTTCATATACAAAATTGAGTAGAACCAATGCGCCAGTTGTCTTTGTGAAGTCGGGCCTGCTGTATAGAACTACCAGTTCATGGCTTAATGCAGTTTCATTTAAATTAAATTGTTTAGCAGCAATTTGTAACTGTGTTTCTGGAAAGATAAGCTGATTGATGTTTAGAAAACAGGGTTGGTTGGAACAAAACTGCTGTTGCTAAATGGTCTGAAAATGAAAATCTGTCGTCTATGTTGGTAACTATTATGTCACAAACTTCTTTAGCTGCAGTCTTCTTGCTTTCATCAAAACTTGCCCTTTTTGGATTTTGAGATGATTCTTCAAAAATCATTTGTTGCAGACAAACTGGCATCAAAATCAATATAATATCTGACATTTTGAATGTGTGACTTGAATGAGGCAACATACTGGTGTGCTGTAATACTGTCAATTTCTACTTGCTGTAATTGGTTAAACAAAATGTCACAGGGTGGCATAAGTTTGTTGAAAAATGTTAACCAAAAATTAAAATCATCATTTAATGTTTTTCAGTCCTAATGCTTTCTGAACAGTGGAGTTGTCACTCTCATCATCATCTATGATTTTTTCAAGAACAGCAGAAATGTCAGTTTTATGAATAAATACTGTTGTGACACAACGGGATTTAAAATTCCACCTGGTATTTTTCGGGTGATGTTTCTTTACTACTTCATCAAGTATGGCAGTTCGTTTGGAAGATCTTGAAAAAAATGTTGTAAAGCCATCTAAATTACAGAAAAATATTTTTACTTGCTTGTTTTGTGATGCAGGACGCTCAATAATTAAGTTTAGTTTATGGGCATAGCAGTGTATATACTGTGCATTCTTGTACACGGCTTTAACTTTTGCTTGAACACCGTTATGTTTTCCACTCACCACTGCTGCCCCATCGTAACTTTGTACAATAATTTTACTAGGCATCTTATTAAGTTCTAATTTTGCTAATTCTTCAAAAATAGTATTACTAATACCTTCAGCGGAGTGATCTTGTGGACTGACAAATCTCTCATGTAATTTTCCATTCAATTCATACCTCACAACTAACATCATTTGTGACAGAGTGGCACAATCCGTGGTTTCATCTGCTTCAATTGAAATGTAGTCAGTTTCATTTATTTCTTTTTTTATTAGTCCAATGCACACTGCATAAATAGAATCCAAAATTTCATTTTGAATTGTTTTAGAAAGACCAACGAAACCCTATTGTTTGTTTTTTCAATATGCTCTCTTAAGGTGCTATCTAGGCCTGCCATTAAATTTACTAAGCCCCTAAAAATACCTGGATTCTCAGATGTGTTTGTTTCATCATGTCCCCTTAAAGCTAGTTCAAATATTCCACAAAACATTACACAGTTAATCCTAATTAACTTACTTAGGATGTATCTGTTTTTAGAGACTTCTTCATTATTCTGTTTAATTTTTAATCTATATGCACTGTCTAACTGGCAACTAATATTGACTGTCCCCAAGAATGAATATTCAATACAATTGTTCATATGATTTTAACTAATTTTGTTTTTTAATTTTTTCTCCCAAATGTTTCAAGTCCTTAATTCCATTTTCAGTCCAGGCTGAATCACTGTTTAGGTTCATCACCAAAAATACATAACAAAAAAAGGAATTCATCACCTCACATCCACATATCCAATCAGCATGTAAGTAACAGTTTCTATTAAATTTTCTTGTGTAGCTTTTTTTTACTTGATGCTGGCCTATCCGTTTATAATTTTGTTGTGTGATATCTAAATTGGGTTTTGGTGGCCCTAATTGTTTTAGTTCTGTTTTCTTTTCGTAAGTAAGTGAATATGAAATAATCAAACTTTACTATTACTTAATGAATTCATAGCCATTTTTTTCGTTTCTAACAAATACGTGCAGAACACACAGGTTCAGGCCTACACAGAATAAGTTACAAGTTTATGTACACAAGGTTTGACAAAAACACTATCTTACACAGAATACACTGCCTAATAAAGAATAAATTATTAGAACATTATGTTTACACAAAAAATACAACAAGAACACAATCAAAACTATATAAAACACAAAAGAAAATATATCCACTTAAACAGCAACAGAGAAGTTTTGAACAATGTTCAGGTTCTCTATAAAAAGAGCCCCGAAATCAAAGAGCGGGCAGAGTCCTCCCTATAATGGCTGCTACTAATTTAAAAGCATAGATGTGTACACGTCCTCTTTCCCTGCTCCCCGCAAGACCCACCTATGTAGGGAGGACTGTCTTAAAAGCATCCGGCTGTGGGACCATGCCGAAAACATCGGGTGATCACTATTAGTCGCCCCAAAAATATCTATCACATAAGGATACTCCACATTAACTTCTCTTCTACTCAGATAAATACAAAATCCCTCTTGCGTCTGTAGACTTTGTGCCAGAGGTTCATTATAATCTTTTTCTATGATAACCGCTTTATTGTTAGCCCAATTCAAATCCATGCGATTATGTTTCAGATTATAGTAACAGTAGCCAGAGTAATGGAGCGGCTAGTTCCGGCAGCAACCAGTCAGATTCGGAAGTAGAAGAGCAGCCAGCTACGGTTCAAAGGCAACCAGTTCCTCCACCTCCAACTACAACTACTATGACTGCTTCTTACCCTCAGAGCCCACCACCACATTCTCCATTATCTGTGAAAAGTGTGGGTCATTCGTTTTTCCCATCAGAACCAAGCACAGAGCCCAATACCAGTAAGTGTTAACTTAATCTTATGATAAGTAAGTAGGTAACCAATAAATAATAATGAAAATAAGTAATAAGCATTTTATTGTTTATGTATGGTATGAGTGGTACATTCATTAATGTGTTGGATAAAGTATGTATAAAGCTTAAAAACTGATGAGATTGTGACATGACTGCTCAGAAATAGAAATAATTATACTTAATGTCTATTATTTATTGGGTGTATTAAAACAAAACATTTAATATTCTTTCAAACACTTTAATACTAACTACATGAAGATGCAAAGAACAGATGTAGCCAAGTCACAAGTGATGTCTTTTCTAAACTTAGGTGTATGGTTAATAAAAACTACATAGACCTAATAATGAAACTTTGAAATTAATAATGAGTTTCAAGCATATTATCTGTACATTCGTAAGGATACACAGAAGATAAAAATTCAATTCAGTGTTAGTATCAGATGAGTGAGATACATATTTTACCTTTATGAGTATACAGACATCTTCAGAATAACTAAAAAGAAAATTAACCTCAATAATTTACTTTTTGTTTTCCACAGATGGTCGATTGCTATGGGACTTTTTACAGCAATTGCTCAATGATTCAATGCAGCGTTACACTGCATATATTGCTTGGAAGAATAGAGATTTAGGCGTGTTCAAAATTGTCGATCCACCAGGATTAGCCAAATTATGGGGAATTCAAAAGAATCACCTGTCAATGAACTATGACAAGATGTCAAGAGCTTTGCGATACTATTACAGAGTTAACATTCTGCGTAAAGTTCAAGGAGAACGCCATTGTTATCAGTAAGTTATCCTTAATTTACTAAATATAATTTGCAAGAATATGAATATTTTATCATTCTAGTCATAACGGTAGTGTTATAATGTATTACTTGCGGATCTGTTGTAGATATGTATTCTGTATTATTGAAGATATGTTTTTATAACTTTCAATAATTTTAATAAAACCTTGATAATAAAACTTTAGTCATCATTTATTTGGTTAATTAAATAACTTCAGATATTTAAATTACCATAACTAATACTATCAGATATGTAAAACTCCCAGGCTATTTGGCCATGGTCCAAAGTTCAAACTGCATCTCTGCTACTGCCTGAAATTTTGATGGCCCAAGCAGTCATCATCGTCAGAGATAGGACTGATAGCATGTTAAACATCACAAACAGTTTGGTAACAAAGATTGGGACGTATCATCATGCCATCAAACATCAGACAGTAGCAGAGGTGTAGTTTTTACATTGGACTATGGTCAAACAGGTCAGGATTTGTAACAGCTGAGAGTACTGACATGAGCCATGAAAGCCTTTGACAGTACATACCATAACTAACATTAATTTGTAAATGCCAACTGAAATTTAATCTACATTAAACTAAGTGAAATTTATAATTTCAAAAACAAGTAAAATAATAATATAGATGGCAGGATCCCATACAATGCTGCCTGTATTCTTTAAGTGTACAGGATTGTTACATTTTATTTTGAAAAAAAAAAATATAGTGGTTTCTAGGAAACTGTTTTATAAATTGCAACAAGTTTAAGCATTAAGCAGTGCCACTCAGTACTCAGCAAGGCACATTAAAAAATTTTAGAACAAACTGTTCTGAAAGAACAGTGTTAAGTGTAAGTGTTGTTGAGTCAGTTGTTAAGTGTCAAATTATAGTGTAAAATTTGGATTGAAACGTTTAATTATTTAAAAAAAGTGATGTTAATCTTCTTTACAAGTTACATCCTTTACTTGGTCTGTTTATGCATGCAGCAGATCAGTCTTATTTTAGCAGCTAAATTTCAAAATTAATAGTTTCTCGGGTATAAAAATGTTCACTTTGCAGAATGGTGAAAGTTTTGTCTCCTTATCACTTTCATTTTAATTAATTTTAAAAACCATATTCTCATCTACACAGAATTATACTTTTAATAGTTTCAGTCATATTTTCAATTATGTTTGTAGGTTTCTACGGAATCCAAGTGAACTTAAAAGTATTAAGAATATATCATTGCTGAGACAACAGATGAACAGTGCATCTGCCAATAGTTCACCTGATATGGTTCATATAAAATCTGAGCCAACGGAAACAGCAGAAGAAGAGATGAGACCCACCGATTTAAGCATGGGTCAACATTTCAGGCTCAGCAGTGAAGTTGAGTAAGTATAAAGTATATACAATCCAATCATAATATTGTTATAGATGTATATGTTTCTGTACATTACTTCGAATCTGAAAGGAAAGGCCAATAACCTTGACTGGGTAAATGTAAGATTGGGGTAAGATTCCGTTAATTGATGCAGAGTCAGAGGAATCTGTTCTCTCTGACACAACTTTTTCAGTTATCTGATTCAAAGACACAATTTCAGCAGTGCAAGGTAAATTTCTGCATTGGTTCTTACACGACTTGTGGAGAAATCAAATGTTACAGTGAAATACTTCAGATAATTTGATCAGTATTTCATTTCATCAAACAAATCAGTATATCCCATACCAGTAAATAGAAGAGATAAAATTAATAGTTATTTCTATAATTCTTGAAAGTTGAATGAACTCACAAAGTTTAGAAATAAGTTTATTAGAAAATACGACAACAAAGGCTATGTTGTCTATTGAAGTAACATAGCAAACATGGAAACGTAAAGAAGTTACACTACTTTGGGTTGTTTTCATGCTATGGTTTCCTTAACAAACTCATTGATGTATACACTATTAACTTTATTTCTGTCAATGAAAACGTTTTCTATAAAATTACTTACTTTACACCATTCAAACAGCAGTTTATGAAAAATATGGAGTTGCTAGACATTGTGTTCTCTAAATTGTAAAAAGTAAAAAGCCAAATTTTGTTTTTTACTCTAAGTGGAACCATTTATCTGTGTTTGTGAATGTTTAACTCTGTGAAGGTTATTAAAAAAAATACATCTTCACTAAAGACAAACAGACTTTGACTAAAACAAAAATCATATAATGCCTTATATTAAAGTGAATGTTTTTTATTTTAGGTATTTACGAAACACAAATGAAAATAAAACTGCCAAGGCTATGCCTGTAATACAACATTCATTAAATAACACAGCTTCAACTCCTTCTGAAATGGAACATACAGAATCTTCAGAAGAAGATTTAAGGCCAGTTGACTCAGGTATCAGCCAGCACTATTTACGACGAGGGGCAGAGAAGGAAACACAGCCTCGCGACCTATCACTTGGTGGACCTATGCAAATTCAGTTAAATATGAGAACTAGAGAAAATTTTGCTATGCCAGAAGATTTTTCAAGACCTGAAGACCTTAGTGTACCAACGTCACATCTTCAAGTGATAAAAACAGAAGAAAAATCATAGTAATATATTCCATGTGTTAGGCCTTAAATAGACCTTTAATATTTAAATATGAACAGAAACATGTGTGTAAAGCGTTTTACAGTTTGTGAAAAAAGTTAAATATTTGTTTGTTCAACATGAAATAAGTCACATACGATTAGCATGAGTTGCAATAACTGCATTGTAACATTATATTAGCACCTTAACACATTGCCCCATTATGTTATGTTTTGCAGAGATTGTTTTTTTATTACAATGTTTTTCTTTTGTAGCACAAAAATAATTTTTGTCTTCTTTGTGTACATGCTTAAAAAATATACCGACTGTTCACAGCTCACAGTGAAATAAATACAGTGAAGACCTTAATGTGAATTTTGAATTAATGTGGAATGTGCAGGTGTTTAAGTGAAGGAATTCTCTTGTCGGCGGTAGTTAATAGACATTGTGCTTTTAATATTTGTTATGAATTACAGAACTAAATAATAAACATTATTAGATTTTTAGAATTCAATACATTTCATTTCGAAGTTTTTGGTTTTACAGTATGTTCTTTCCACGATTTGTCATGAAGACTTCATAGATGTTGACAAGTCTTTTTATTTTATATGTGTTGACCTTCACATGAGGGCCTGTACAGTACCAATTGAAATTTTGGAATCTGTTAAATTGTCTTAAATTGTAGTTCTAACTTGTGAACAGCTACCATTTACTTTATTGTAAATTTAAGCCTTGGATAAAAAATTTGTGCCCTAACATACCATTTTCTCAAATGGTCTGCTGTGGACGTAATATATGACATGTGGGGATTAAAAAAACATGAATTTTAATATAATTTTTATAGGTGCTTAAATGCTTTATTTCTTTGCATAGATAAAAATATAACAAATACACATATAACTGTATTAAACTATTTAATTATTAGTTACTGTGATCGTTAAATATGGTGTATCCAGGATGAAAAGTTTTACTAGAAGTGATGAAGTAATGCTGTGGTTCGTCAATTTAAGTGACAGTGCAGAAGAATATTGTCTTTCAGTATGGTTTATAATAATGACATATTATGTACATATGTGTATGTATAATTCAGAAGAAAAAGTTATTTTATTATACCAGAAGAATGTTATAAAGAGAACAAGAAATGTATATTTTATGTATAATTATAAAACGTTTTAAGTCATGGTAATTTTAATTGTTGTGCCAATATTTAATGAGTGGCAGCTTTAAAGCACTGGTTCATCAGATACTGTGGTTAAGTTAGGTAAGTTGTTACATTTCTGCTTCAGACAGTTTTGCTCAAATTTGGCTTCCATTGTTTAATTTTAAAATTAAAAGAATTATTTTAGTTTTATAGGTTATATAATGACGTTATGCAAACTGTTGAAAGAGGCATTGAGTAAAAAATATATGTAGTAAATATAAAAAAAATTTTATTTATGACAAACAGAACAATGAATTTTTGTGATAGTGTATTTTAACACAGACCTGTCATCTTCAGTTTTCATGTTTCATATTAGAACATAACATTCCAGTTTGTTTGCAGTTATTGTTTTTCAAAAAGGTACTTCATATTGTATCCAAAGTAAAGTATTTTAGAACAAAGTTGCGTAGCCAGTCCCTGATCTACATAAATCTGATTTAACTATATCTGGAATAATATGTAAACCTGAATAAGTTGTTCATATGTGTGGTGGACTCATAGATAATCTGTATGCTGTAAATGAGAGACAGATGCCATGTTTAGATATTCCTATTCAGTATATAACATAAAATTCTATAAATATATCCTAATGGTGTATTGAAATTGCTGAATTTATATCAGCGTTTGTAAGTTGCAACAGGAATAGAACAGGATTTACATGAGGATTGAAAATAATTAGTCGTGTACTTTACTTCAAACAGATACCAATAAAGTACCACACACAGGTAACAAAGTATTTTTTAAAGTAGTTTAAATAAGAGATTACAACATTATTATTTGGGTAAGAAATGTTTGCAAACTAAAACAGATATACTGTATGGGTTGAAGCACATTTCTACACTACATTTTTTTGTGCTGGGGAAATTGTTTATTTAAACAATTAATACAATATAGTTACCCAAAATCTTATGTTGACCACTGTAATAGACCAATGCAGTTAACTTTCACTCTATTTATTCTCTTACAAGTTTCCCAGTTACTATGTGAAATTTTTATTCATAATGAGGAAGTTGATTTTAAACAGCCCATACAAATAAAAATGGGAATGCCTAAACATGGTAACTATAGGAAAATAAAGATGTGTGTAAAAGTTATATTACAAAGTCTTCAAAAATTTTCCAGGCAGTCTAGTTTATTTTAAAATGGTGATACAAAATTAAATGTTTAATTTTTCCAATAGTGTACTTGTCCCCACACACAGAAATAAACAAAATTGCAATACAGAGTGTGTAAGAATCGAAAATATATATAAGAATTGTTAACGTTTACTAATCAAGAAACAAAACATGTAAGTTGTGTAGTCAGTGATTCTTACTTCAGCATTTCTTTGTATGATCTCTTTAAAATATAAGCTGTTGAATCAATTTTATTTTTGTTAATTGATATAATTTTATGTAAATGTATATAATATTAAACAAATTAATAGATATAATTTGTTACATTTTGTTATAAATTTATTATTAAAAGTTGTAATGATGTTTTGTAAATATTCCTGTCCCTGTAATATCAATAGTTACTGGTTAATAGTATTTATTTTTGTCTCAAATGATAGCTGTTGTCAATAAATATTTGTTTGTTTTGAAAAAAAAAAGGTAAATCTCTTCTTCATTGTATTTCTTCTGTCTGTATCACATCTAAACTGAATTATTTTTTACTTTCCTTCTTGTGGGTACACATTTAACGCTTACAATTTAGAACATTCTCATTGTTTCATCAACAGAACATCTATTAAATGGTAAATTAATATGTCAGCCAAATTATAACATTTTGCATTATGTATCAAAGCCATATCATTATTACATTTGATGTGAAGATTGGTACTAGTGGTTAATATATAAATGTAAATAGTTTGGTGGATAGGAAGGTTTTATCAGAATCTGGGTTTTTATTTTCATAATTATCATTTTCTTAGTCATTATGCCTGAATCTTGTTGCTGCAGATGTAACAAATTGTGTTGTGTGTATTCAAGTCCAATTATTCCCTTATTACTTGCTCAAGGTAGCATTCTTAAATAAGGCTACTGTGGTTAAAGCGAGTAGGGTGCTACTCAGCTCTTGTTGGTGGTTAAACTAAACCATTGGTTTGTATTAAATTTTTCAACCATTCTGACTTCATGTTCTGTTTTCAAACCCACAAAACTGCTATAAGTGTAACACACACACACACACACACACACACACACACACACACACACACACACACACACACACACACACACACACACACACACAATATTTTAATTAACATCTCCCTTAGCATACACTATGTATGTTTACTTGTAATAATTTTTTAATCTGCAGATGCCTAAAGTGCTTTGGGGAAAAAATGAAAGACTGTTTTAAAACTAAAATCAGCTTGTTTATTAATTAATAGAAGTATGGGGGGGGGGATTTCTTAATGAGGACACAGAATTTTGCATTTCGACACATTACACAAACAGAAAACATTTACATATTACTGAAAACACATTACACCTTTCTTGATAGAAAATTCGGTATTTCTGAAGTCCTATGTTTTATCAATTACAATGAATCGAAACTTATTCATTCTGGCAACTATTTATATCATGTATTGGCTCACCTTACTAATTACTACTCCACTCCTACTAAATACTACTAATTAAATGTTCTCACTCAAGTAGTACATCAATTTTGGTTTCCCCTATTCAAATCCTTAGGTATGTAGCCCATTGTTTGAATTTATATGATGACTATTGCATGTTATAATTTTCTACTGTTTCTGGCAAGTATGTTTCTACTATGCAAGTATGAGTACACAGACTTTTTGTATATTATGATATCTTTGCAATTAGATATTTGTACATTATAAATTATAATTCTATTATTTATTTTTGTTAAAATGTAGTTTTGTGTTTGTCCATTGTCTTTCTTGAAAGATGCATTGACATCAGACACTATAGAACTCTGCAATAGCATTAAACTGTACTAATAGAATAATATTTTATGATGCTGTAGTGTAATGCACATGGTGCTATCATAAAAATCAGTTGGAACAGACTCAGGTTTTTTTAACCTGAAATTCTGAAAAATAAATGTACAATTCCTGTACAAAAATTTCATAAATATCCATTTTCCAACCCTGGATGTACATTAAACAGTTGCTAGTTTATAAAGAAGAAAAAAGTCATACAGAACCATTTACATATTCTCTCAGGCAGCTTTCCAAGTACCAGTAAACTTAACATCGAATATCAGTGAATTAAATAAAAATATTTAAGATTAAAAAATAATGTCATCGAGATTACATTGAAGAAACAATCAAACAAGAGATCTCAAAGTGAGTGTATAAATATAAAATTTACAAATTTGTAGAATAAATAAATATATTTAAAATGTACATTTTAGCGTTTTGTAAATATTTTGTCAGAGATATAGAAAATAGATATAAATATATACATAGTTTGTGTACATAGTAGTTTATATATATATATATAGGTTTAAGCTTTGGGAGACATTGGGATGAAAATTTCTCAAATGTATTTTACAACAAATAAAAAATCTGAAAGTTCTTTTGCATTTTGTGCGTGACAAGTCTTTTGTTTTACCTTAATAGTGTATTACTCTGCATTGTTCTTAACTAATATTGATCCTTGTAATGATTTATCCTTGATCCCGAGAATTTAAATTTTACAGCATTATAGTACACACACAATTAAAAGTTTTCATTTTATAAAAGATTTTTATGAAATATCCTGACATGGAAACAACAAAACTTAAACTATACTCCATGTTTGCTTCTTGTACGACCAGCACTGTACACTATGAGACAGTTATTTTACAGTATATGAAGGAAGTTTAATCAAAGTAAAAATTTTGAAGCTACTTTTATGTACACGTTGCTTGAAACAGATGGGAGCTCCTGTTTTTTGAAAAGCTTCTAACCAAATCGCTTCAGCTGTTCACTGCTCCCAACTTTTTCTCATGAATATGAGCGACTATCAGGATCATTCTGCTAAAAACAAGGAAAAACAAAAACACCTCATCATACTGAGCAAGTGATTGTGATGTGAGCTTATCCAAACATAAGTAGAATACATACTACATTTCTCTGCTGTAGAACACAAAATTTTAATCTCCAGACAGTGACATGCCCCATGTCACAGACAATAAATGTTTGTTGTAAGTATGAGAATATGATTAAAAATTTTGCAACAATGTTTCACCTGGATGAAGAGGGTATTCATGTGGGTGGAAGAGTGTAGTCTTTCCGATGTCACAAAAAGTATTGGATGCTGGCAATTTAAATTTTGACTCTGTGAAAGGCTTTACAAAAGGAGTGCTTTTGGTCCATGGACAAGGAGGTTACAAGACTGACCATGGTCAGTACTACCCAATTTTGAAACTAATGACCTGCCTAAAAAAAGAAAAGTTCTTTTTGTTTTAAGCCAAAAAAAAGCTAAAACGTCTTCATTTCATTTTTGGAAAGTATTATGGGGATAAACTGGCAAGATAATGAGAATATTTCCCTTTTTTAAAGATCTGTTTAAGATAGTTAACACTTTGTTTAAGAGATAGGGTGAACGCTCAAGACTGTGGTGATATCATTGAAGGTCATGTTTTAGATTGATGTGTAATCAAACGCTGATATTTTATGATGCTTCGTACAGAAAATCAGAAATTGCAAATACATTTTATGTTTTTCTTCATGTGGAAAATTTTGAAGACTCGCTTATTTCTCGAAGTAAAATACTTTTCTGGTCCACTGTTTGTGGTTGGAGGTTTCAAGTTTTATTTTTAATTTTGTGCAGATTTTGAGAATGAATGTATCTTAAAATAGTATAAATTTCTTTTTGGCATGTCATCCCCCATTTACCTTTTTTTATTATAACAGCGGATAAAAAATCTCTATTCTACTCGAGCAGAACGTGTTATGTGTAAAGATATTTTAAATTCATGGAAAACATATGGGCGTAAACATATTTTTCACAGTAACGTAAATAAAAATAAATCAGCTCCTGGTTGCTTAAATTGCTCAAATATAGGCCACGTGTTGTTAAAAGAGTCACTGTCCTGCACGAGTTGATGGGTAAACCATGGTGACCATATAGTGTGAAATAGCCGGAAGCATTTGGCAGAGCATGTGAGTTAATCTATGCATTCAATAATCAAGAGGAACTATGTAAAAATTTGTGTGACCCAATATACTGAATACATACTATTGATTAAGTTAACTTAATGCCAAAGTAATCTGCGAATACAAATTTTTTTTATGAGCTTTCCTGAAATTTCTTTCACCAAAAAATCTTATTTACTTGCTTTAATACATATGCATATAGTTTTTAAAACATACAAAATTATGAAGTGAAAGACATGGTGCAATAAAAATACAGAATTTGATTTTGTATTTTTCACTAAATGGCTATGTTTGGGTTGCTGGTAGAAGAACTGCATGGGATATTATGTATACGATAGAGAGTGGAGAGGGAACTAGGTACACATGTACTTTATTTTTTATTTACATAAAGTATAGAGTATTTGTTTATTAAGTTATGTAATGGGGCAGAAAGGAGTTTTTTTATTATTTATTAAATGTGTATGTGATCAACGCAGCAAGTCCCATGTAAAACGGTTTTATTCAAACAATGAACGCAGTGACATAACTCGTGAGCGGGTGTGGTAACAACGCAATACGGTTCTGAGAAACCAAGCGTTGTGTTACGAACTAGTACGCGCGAACACCAGCATGGGCGCGGATGCGACGCTTACAGCCTCGACCCATGCCAAGTAAAATGGCTAAGCTGTAAAATTATTTCAGCAATATGCTTTTGAGATGCCGGATATCAATTTGAGGCTCCGCCTATCATGGCCTCTATGTCGTAGTCGCTTGGTATCGTCAACACCTTGTGAACATTGGAAGATCCACGCTACAGGTACGGTGACTAACAATCTATCACATGAGGGCTGTGCATTTCCGTCTGCTACATAGTGTTGGAGTAGGAAGCGGGCTGCGTAGTTACCGCCAGTCGACTTCACCTCTAGACCGCATGCGGTCATCTAAATCTTCTACTCGAGTTTAATCAAGGTCGGCCGACTCAACCAGTGCACATTGAGAATGTATAAATAGTGTAAAAATATTTAAAATAACTATGGAACAGTGAATTTTTTGATACAGTGTAACAACAACCTTTTTTGGACCTCAAATCAGAAAACTGTGTGTAACGCGCCATGCGATCGACAGGAACAACGCCCTAAACGTAACAGTATCCAATTAAATTTATTCTTATGTTATATAAAAAGGGGTAATCAGTATGTGTGTGTGAGCAATTACTGGGCTGTCTTAATATGATGTAATAAAATATTCGTTAAGGTACTAGTTATTAGGATATGTATCATATCAAAGGAATGTTTTGTACATTCAAGGAAGAAATAATCAAATCAATAAGAATAAAGTTTTAGAAGAAAATGAACGCTCAGTAAACTTAAAGAGAAGTAAATTAAATGTTAAAGTTGAGAAAATAAACAGATCTGATTAATGTAGTAGAACAGCGTAGTTATTGTGTAACAAACCCAGTAACCTCTCTTACAGACTGTGAGTTCGTGTAAAAGGATCCTGGACCCATAAAAGGTAGGTGTTTGTGAATTCATGCAATGTTGAAAATACGATTATGTGTCTTTTGTTAATGGTAATAAGTTGAGTAAGTACAAATGGCCCCCGTAACAGGGACAGTCTATATAAATGATATTTTGTATGGGCTGTGTCTACTCACAGATGTAAGAGACGCTGGTGGGAGTTACATATGAACGAAAATTAAGTACAGGAAATATTTATAGAATAAAATTAAAATAAGAGTATGTTGTAATATGATTGATAAGTGTAAGGCTAAATTTGTGTAAGATTAAAATCTCGTAAAGAATAATTAAATTTATAAAAATGGAAAATAATGAAAGTAAAGTCAGTACGGTAACGGGGGAGGTCATTCAGACCCGAATAGGGGCAAAGAGAATGTTTTCTATGAAGTAGATAATGTAAACGATTCAGGAATGGAGACAACTCCAAGCCTGATAGATGAAAGTAGTTTGATGCAATCGGTAATAATAAATAATGCAGAAGCAAAATCTACTCCAGTAGCGACTAAAATAAAAGAAAAAGAGTGTACAATAGCTGATATGATGAACCTTATGAAAACCATGTCTGAGAATATAAATAATAGGTTTGATGTTAATGAAATTAAATTTGATGTTCAAAATAGTAATTTTAATTCCAAATTTGATGAACAAAAGAGTAGTTTTGACGCTAGATTTGATGAACAAAGTGATAAGATTAAAAATAATTTTAATGATAAATTTAATGAGATCAGAAATGAAAACAAACAACAGAATTTTAATTTTAGTAAGCAAGTAGATGAAATTAATACACGTTTTGATAATATGAAAGATGAGATAATAGAATCAATAGATCATGTGTTTGATAAACAAATAAACAGAATAGTTGACACGATTAATAACTTTACCAAGAATAAAGTAGACGAAAATGACGAGATTAAAAGGGGGGTAGAGACTAGTGAAAAGTCCGATAAATTCGATGAAAATAAAGACGGTCAGATGACATATAATGAGGTAAGTAGAGGTGAGAATTACGAGGATATAATTGAAAATGTGGTATCAGAGAGTGATACATTAAAAATAGTTAGTGATGATATAGAGATAGTTAGTGAGATAGTGAGTGAGAGTGAGAGAGTAATGGGTTGTAAAGAGTAGAAACAAAGGTTTATCAGTTAGAGATAGTGTATGAAGAGGGGTTAGGTGAGTATGGAGGGCAAAGGGCAAATTTTCCCTGTAGTATAAGTGGAGTAAAGACTCCACATGTGTTTTATGAGGACAAAGGTTCCTCCAGAGGTTATGTGGGAGACATGGTGTCTCCAAAGGGTCCCTTAAGTTGTTGTAGTGATGTATCTGGTAAAGCCAGGAAGTATTTTAGTGATTTTATGTTGCCCTTTGCATGGAATGAGTTGATGCAGGGGGGTAGTGACAGGTGTTATGATGATGAGAGATGTTTTGAGAGAGAGTTGTGTGTAGATAGGGAGATAGAATTATATCAGTTAAAGAGAAATTATAAAGAGTTGATAGAGAGGTTAGAAGTGGAGAAGATAAACAATATGAAATGCTTACCTTATGAAATGAAGATTGATGATTATTTTGATAATACTGTTGTAAATGATAATAACTTACCTGATGTCGTGATTGATATAGTAAATGAATATGATGGTACAAATGACATGGGAATAACCAAAAATACTGGTGGAGACTGGACAAAGATAACTAATGCAGACAAGGTTTATGAAATAATAAAAAGGCACAATCCTATAAATTATAATGGTGTATAATGAATGACATAGAATTAATGGGTTATTACAATAATAATAAGAATGTAATGTATGTAGAAAAAAATGATTTGTGTTATAAAAACATTAGACTAATATATGACGACGGGGGTTAGATAAAACTCAGTGAATGGACATTTTAAATATTTGAGTTTGTGGTAATGACATGGCTAGATTATGAAATGAGGTGTGGTAAACAGAAAAATAATGACAAGAATTTATAAATAAATTTATAGTGAAATTAAGTGTGTCTATGTTGTAAAATGTAGGTAATGTAAACAATGTGTGTAGGTAATAGAAATTGTTTTAATAATAATAATAATATTTTGGCAGACTAAATAAATAATGAGAATAATTATGAAGGTGGTAATAAATGAATTGTAATTGTTTTGGAGTAAAGTAATTAAAATATGTTGTTTTTAATGATTGATATAATTAAATGGTTTGAGACGTTTAAATATTTTGATTGATTTTAAATGTTGTACAAAGAGATTTTGATAATGAATTTAAATGATTTCATGAGATTGGAATTTGATAAGAAATAATAAATAAATAAATGTAAAATGTGTTTAGTTTGTGGAGTAACATGGTTGTTAAAATGTTTCAGAAGATACATGGAGTTATGTACATTATTTGGTGTTTATATTTTTGTGTCTATGACAGTATATGAGTGATATACTGTAAGTATGAAGTTTATAATACAATTTAAATAAGATTAATGTTTGACGTTTGAAAGTTAAAATTGTAGAGGAATCTAAGAGAGGTTAAACATGAAAATTTAATTAATAAAATAACCAAACATATAAGAGTTGACCATCCGTGAATTGTAGTAATGGTGTCAGTGTGAGCCTTATATGTCTTTTGGTAGTTTCCCCAATTTTCGGGCGGTCACGGCTTCACTGAACCCTGACCGTGGATTTATTTAAGTATATTCTAAATTGGTGAACATAGAAATTGACCGGGGGGTAACAAAGGGGAAACTACATAACTATGGAACAGCGGCTATATCGAAGGGGGTGATAGTGCCGTTTTAAGAGTGTGTGAATCATTTTAGTAGGATTACTGGTGTCCTCGGACATCAGTAATGCCGAATTTTAATATAACGCTGAACCAAGAACGGTAGAGACAGCGTCTATACCATGTATATGTAAACTTCAGTTCTTGGGGATGCAAATGGGCGCCACAGTCCAACACCAGGAAACAATAGTGTGTGTGGTAAAGGAGCTGGCCGTTACAAGCCAGGGGCACAGATAACACATCTGTGCATAAGGCAAACGCTCGAACCGGTTTATCTGGCGGGTGGTTACCAAATTGTAACTGGGTATAAAGGGGGGATTTTAAGAAATTGATGTAGTAGGAGGGTAGCTGAAAATTCAGTGAGAGGGTGACGACCTCTGTAAACAGCGGGCGGTCAATTTAACCGGCTCTATAGAGAGAGTTGGGGGTTGACAACCCAGAGGGCTGTTCAGTAACTGTTGCTATAACTATGACTCAATGATTAGTGATGTATTTCACGCATGAGAGCAAACAATTTTAAGTGTTAGGATCAATTATGATGATGTTAATTTTAGAGAATATTTCTGATTGCAACTATATAATTTTGTGTATTTGTGTTAATTGTATGTTAGGAGTAAGGATTATAAACATGTGTACTTTGTATAAATTTTGAAATGTATCTAGAGAAAGGTCATTCACATGACAGTGAGACATCAGCTGACTGTTGGGGTTATATGTAGTATGTCACTTATAAGTAATTTGCAGAATTTTATCAAGATAATTAAATGTTTGAATATAATTAAAGGTTTGAATAATAAGTTTTCAATGTGTTTAAGAGATTTTAAATTAAATGGTGAAATGGATTTGAGATAGTTTTGAATTTTCAATGGTTAATGTAATGTAAAATGTGGTAAATGTTAGAATTTGGGTGACAAGCATAAAGAAGGCATTTGAAGTAATCAGTCCAAGTTAAGTTTAGATGGGTGTTAAACAGAATAAGATTCTGGGGAGTAAAAGTAAGATAGAAAACTGAGTATTAATAGTGACACAGTAGCGACAGGGAGTATATGTAGTGATGTAGTGAGAGTAATGAGATGATGAGGAAATTTTGTAAAAGGGGTTGGTGTGATAAGGAGTCCTCAACGAAAAGCGTTGTGGCGGGAGGTGAATAGTTTTAAATGGGGTTTGGCGGGGTTACCTAGGGGGAGTCCAGGAACCAATAAGGGAATGAGTATGGGAAGGGAACACACGTCCTAAGTACAAAGGGGGTAGAGAGTATTTTGTTATGAGGGTAGAATGATTCGAAATGAGTTAGGGTAGTAAGTTAGTGGAGATAGATATTTTGAGGGAGTGGTGTCAGACTATGTAAATCTGTTAGTAAGTGTTAAAGTTAGAAGGGGGTGAGGTTATATTTAAACACCCAAGTATGTAAACCAATTATTATGAATAGTTAAAGAGTCACCCAAACTAATTGAGAATGAAAATGTTAGAGAGAAAGCCAGAGTTAAAGTGTAATAATAAATGAGACCAGTAAAAGATCGAGTAGAATTTGAAAACAAATTGAAGCTGTAAAATGTGTAAATTTTGGTCAACTTAAATGTGAAGTTATTGTTTATTGTAAGGTAATAACAACAATGCTAATTTTGAATGTTCTATGTTTATTATGTTTGAAGGTAAAAATTACAAACATATTATGTATTTTATGGTGTAGCTTTGTGTAGTGTATATAGGTCAAGGTCATTCACTTGACCCAGAGAGATCAGCTGATGATTGATGTTAGAGACAGGACCAGTTTCTAGTAATTAATTCACGCAATTGTGTTACTTAATTAAATTAAATAATTTTATTTTTTTTGATACTGATAAAAGAAATATTTTGGGGAATTAAAATTTTTTGAAAAAAAAAATTCTATGTTATAAACAAATGTTAGGATAAGTGAATTTATGGTTTAATAAAATATTCAGTTTATTTGTTTTTATGATTGTTAGTAGTTGGTGAAGAAAAATGGTAGATTCATGTAAAAGATTTTTGGTATTTTAATGAAATTAATGGTAATGTAAAAGTTTGATTTTGAATTTAGATTAATTTTTGAACAAAATTTAAATGATTTGAATTTAATTAGTTGCTGTGTTTTGATTTGAAAACTAACGTTAATTTGCGAAATTATTTTGAAATTTGAAAGTAAGAAATGGAAGGTAGATATTATAGTCAGTAATAATGAGTATATGTACACACCCAGTACTTGCTAAAGGCAACCCAGTATGCATGAAGGGGGGAACATATGGGTGGAGGATCTGGTATGGTATAAGGCCAGGGTTTTAATTTGGGCGGAATGATAGAAGGTTAGGTGTACTATGGTGAGTATCTGTCCGATTTTATGGTTTTGGGATTTCGTACAAAGAAGTCCAGTAATCTCGTTCAGGTGCAGCCATAGTCGCCTAGCTAGGGGGGTAGTTTACCCATGATGTGTTAAGAATTAAAGGGGGGTTGTTGGCACCATATCCTCACCGATCCTCTTAGGGGTAGCAATGAGAGTTCTTCTGTTTCGGCAGAAGACCTATCATTGGGGGGGTATTGTAATGGGGCAGAAAGGGGTTTTTTATTTTTTATTAAATGTATTTAAATGTGTATGTGATCAACGCAGCAAGTCCCACGTAAAACGGTTTTATTCAAACAATGAACGCAGTGACATAACTTGTGAGCAGGTGTGGTAACAACGCAATACGGTTCTGAGAAATCAAGTGTTGTGTTACGAACTAGTACACGCGAACACCAGCATGGGCGCAGATGCGACGCTTACAGCCTCGACCCACGCCAATTAAAATGGCTAAGCTGTAAAATTTTTTCAGCAATGTGCTTTTGAGATGCCGGATATCAATTTGAGGCTCTGCCTATCACGGCCTGTATGTCGTAGTCGCTTGGTATCGTCAACACCTTGTGAACATTGGAAGATCCACGCTACAGGTACGGTGACTAACAATCTATCACATGAGGGCTGTGCATTTCCGTCTGCTACATAGTGTTGGAGTAGGAAGCGGGCTGCGTAGTTACCGCCAGTCGACTTCACCTCTAGACCGCATGCGGTCATCTAAATCTTCTACTCGAGTTTAATCAAGGTCGCCGACCCAACCAGTGCACATTGAGAATGTATAACTAACTATGGAACAGTGAATTTTTTGATACAGTGTAATAACAACCTTTTTTGGACCTCAGATCAGAAAACTGTGTAACGCGCCATGCGATCGACAGGAACGACGCCCTAAACGTAACAGTATCCAATTAAATTTATTCTTATGCTATATAAAAAGGGGTAATCGGTATGTGTGTATGAGCAATTACTGGGCTGTCTTAATATGATGTAATAAAATATTTGTTAAGGTACTAGTTATTAGGATATGTATCATATCAAAGGAATGTTTTGTACATTCAAGGAAGAAATAATCAAATCAATAAGAATAAAATTTTAGAAGAAAATGAACACTCAGTAAACTTAAAGAGAAGTAAATTAAATGTTAAAGTTGAGAAAATAAACAGATCTGATTAATGTAGTAGAACAGCGTAGTTATTGTGTAACAAACCCAGTACCTCTCTTACAGACTGTGAGTTCGTGTAAAAGGATCCTGGACCCATAAAAGGTAGGTGTTTGTGAATTCATGCAATGTTGAAAATACGATTATGTGTCTTTTGTTAATGGTAATAAGTTGAGTAAGTACAGTTAGTTATTAGTTTTTCGTATGCTTTTTTAATAATATATATAATACTTTCACTTATGAACTTACTATTGTCACTTCCCAAACGTTTCAAGATGTTGTTTCTCTTCTTCAGTGGGTTGAGTACTAACTGTCGATTACAGAATAACCGTTACGGAATGGAATGTGTGGTGGGGGTTGATGGTGGGAAGGGGTTGGCGCTGAGGTTCGAATTATGTGTGTGGATCAGTGTGTCAAATAGTGTATGTGTTTTGTAATGTATCTGTTCATTTAATATGTTGTTTGGTTGTAGTGTGTGATATCTGTATATTTCAAATTGTTCAGCTGTGTTTAGTTTTCTACTTTTTGGTAAGTAGTGTAATATTTCCATGTTGTGTTCTATGTTTGTGTAGCTGTGGTTTTCGTTATGTAAATGTGTGGCAAATGTGGAATGTATGTAGTTTGTGGTGAGGGCTTTTAAATGTTCAGAAAACCTGGAAGAAAAAGATCTTCCCGTCTGGCCGATGTAGAATTGTTGACAATCATTGCAATTTAATTTGTAAACCCCTGTTTTGCTGTATGTGTCAATGTCTTTGTTAGTATTGTTTATGTGTTTTCTAATGGTGTTGTTGGTTCTGTAAGCTACTTTATAATTTTGTTTCCTAAATGTGTTTGCAATTTTATGCGTATTGGAATTGTAGTATGTAAGTGTTATGTATTTACTGGGTTGTGTGCTGTTGGTCAGATGTGTTTTACTTTTTGTGTTGAGGATTCGTTTATGTAGTTTATTTATTTATTCGGGGTTGTATCCGTTTTTGACTGCTATGTATTTAATTGTGTTTAATTCATCTTGGTGGTCATGTGTGTTTAGGGGTATTGACGTGAGCCTATGGAGCATGTAGTTGAAAGCTGCATGTTTGTGTTGAGTTGGGTGGTTGAATGTGTTGTGTATGACCATGTCTGATGTGGTGGGTTTTCTGTATATTTTGTATGTGTGTGTGTTGTTTGTTTTGGTGATTGTAAGGTCTAAAAAGTTTATGCTGTTGTTTAATTCTATTTCAAGTGTGAATTTTAATTTATGGTGTAAAGTGTTAATGTATTTATGGAAATTTTCTATTTGTCTTTTGTTGCCGTTGTAGAGGAGTAAAATGTCATCGACATACCTGTGCCAATATATTATTTTATCGGTGTATTTGTTGTTGTTCAGTATGTGTTTCTGTTCTATGGTGTGTATGAATATTTCTGCTAGTATACCTGATATAGGGGAGCCCATGGGTAGTCCACCTGTTTGTGTGTAATACATGCTATTGTGTGCGAAATAATTTTGATCTGTGATAATTTTAGTTAGATGGATGATCTCGTTTATGTGTGTTTCGGGTGTGTTATTTATTTTTAGTAATTGTTCTAATGTAATTATGGTTTCTTTTATGGGAACATTGGTGTATAGGTTTGTTATGTCGAATGAAGCAAGTGTGGAATTGTGGGGAATGTGTACATGTTGAGTTTTTTTTTTTTAATAATAATAAGTGAACGAAGAGGATGCAACAACAAGATAATTTTATGCTTTTTTATTCTGCAAGTTAATTCTTTCATTAATTTCATTAGACATTCTACTTACTCTTTATACCCATATAATTATTATGCAAACTGAAGCACATAAATGTGGATCAGAACTGTTGTTCACCAATGTAACAGGTGCAGACATTCATTTAAAGTTTATTTTAAACTAGCTCAGACATATTTTACAAACTTTTCCCATCTTACCAGAGTTTTGCTTATTGAATCTATAGTCGCCAATCCAGATCTCTTTGTTGACTATTCCAGATAATACTATAAATGTATTATACTACTATGTTGTAATATGTAAACTAAATTGTAAAATAAAATTTTCAGCAATATTATGTGCCAAGAAGACACTTTCTGTAGACTTGATAATGCTTTGTACACATACTACTAATTTGTCGAGTATACTACTAATATGAAGGCTATCTGGAAAGTGACATTTATTTAGGTATAAAAAACATCACAGTAAAGTTTGAAAATTTATTATATGCAATTTATAACTTTTCAAATATTTTTGTAATCTCCATATAAACTGAAATGCTTGTATTGGAGATTTTGCGTACCTGCAATATCTAAATTTTTTCTGTAAAATTTACAGAAATTGATTGTGTTGTACAATTATCCTGAGTTTTTCCTATTTTTATCAGAGGAAATAAGGTATATTTTATCAGTCAGTCTCTAAAGAATAAAAATGTTTGTAGTGATGACAAAGACATTCTTCGTGTAGAACACGAGTTTGATTTTATTCAAGTGTTGTATGATTTTTATGACATTTTAAATAGTTGTTGTTTTCTAATGGCAGGACATTGAATCATTCCATTTGTCTTCTGGCATCCCAATAGAGTTTTGTAGATTCCCTGTCTCTTGATAAGAGTGATCCAATCCCGAACACACAAGAAGATGGTCTCTGTTCATCACTGTATTCAGCTGCTTACAAATTGTGCAGTGGTGGGATTTGTAGATCTTAATACGATGGAGGTGTTCAGCAAGGCAGTCGTGACCAGTATTGAGTCTGAAGTTCGCTACTGCTTGGTTTCTGGGTATATTTTTGTTTTTGTCCCAAGTGTTTCCAATGTTTTTCCAACATTTTAAATATTGACACTGGAATTTATGCATGAAAATTGTGGGTTATGAATTTTTTGTGAAGGAAAACAATACTTATAAATAAGCAGTTTTTAAATATTTATTAAATAATTAGTTACATTACTATGTTGTCTTACTTGTGTGCTACATGACTTCTAGTTTTGGATTTAGTTTATTTATGTGGGATCTTGTTTGGTGAATTTGCTTAATTAAATTGGAAAATTTTCCTAATTTCAACTTTTAAAGGCTGGCAAGTACGTTTTTGTATTCTGTCATAATAACAATCAGCTATCTGTAATTTAAGCGACTCTTTCACACTTGACTGTAAATAACTTTGTTGCCAGAATTTTTTCAGGTAATGGGTTACTGATGAAAAGTGGGGTGGGATGATAAGTTGGTATTAGCAGAAAATTTGGCAATTATATTATAGGTCATTATCAGTGGCGGCGCTAAGATAATGGCCCCCCCGCAAAAAAATTAAGGGGCCCTTCGAAAAAAAGTTTAATTACAAAATGGGGCATAATGAAGGTGGTAAAAATAAAGCACGTGAACTTTTTACTAACTAAATCATACAACTGTAAAATAAGGCTTTAAGCTAAACCACTCACGTTTTACACACACAATAGATAAAAATCGTTTACTGCTAATGCGACGCACTTGACGTATGTAAGCCTACTCGACAAAAAATGGGCGAGGAATGACTTATTGAACGAAAGTGATCATGTGTAATGGTGTAATGACCGTCAGCCCCTCTATTTTTGTTTGTCTAAACATGTTATTAAAAATAATTATAATACCATTCAAAATGAAATCTACACGTCACGGGATCGTTCACTATAGGAATAGGATGGTCTATAGTTTTTAATTTTCATATTTTCATGTATTTTCACTTTACCATTTCACAACACAGTTTACAAAGTTCTGATTTTAGGAGAGTTTATAATAAATAGGCCTAATATTCTAATATTATAAGGTTCTTTTAAATTTAGCATAACTTGAGTGTCTACAGATCTTGAGTGTCTACTGTTGTCCTAATCTTCTTTTTTTAAGAGTTAGAAACTGTTCAACTACTTCACTAATATTAATTTTCTGTTTCTTCATGTTCAATGCTTAAAATTGCTAAGTCACTCAAACGCATTTGGTCATCGTACTTCTTAAGTACGACTATATTAACTTTAGTTTTGAAAAACTTCTTTCCGCCATAGCTGTTGTAACAGGAAGAGTCAAGTAAAGTTGTAGAGCTGTAGTTAAATCTGGAAGGCAACTGACAAGGCAAGAATTTTCCTCAACTAGTAAACTCATTACTTCCCTGACATTTTTCTTTTTGTACGGTTTTACATAGGATATTCAAGGGACCACGGTAAAAGTTCGAATTATCCACGAATTCGAATTATGCACGTTCGAATTAGCCAAGTTCTACGGTAACATAAATTAATGTTCTTAAAGAAAATGGTACAAGAACTCTAGCTGTTTTAAATAAAACTGTAACTGAATATTTGTAATAACATAAATTAATGTTCTTAAGGAAAATGGTACATGATTATAACAGGGTGTCACATGTTAGCACTAATAAAAAATTGTTACTTGTTACAAGAGTGTTTATTGCAAATCCTGTCACTCTGTTTGGGCTCCAGCACAATTTTCGCCTCCTCTAGGCCAAGTAGCCTAGTTTTTAAATTTTGTGTAACAGCCTAAGTGGGCGTTACACTGGTTCTGGCTATAAGGTAAAAATTTTACATTTTTACCCATATAAAACTTTGTATTCCGAGTCGGTAGTGTTATACTTATAATTAGTTGAATTACATCATAACTATATAATTTAATTATTTATTATGTTGTAAATAGGGTTGCCATACGTCCTGAAAAAGCGGGATTGTCCTGAATTTGAGCATGTGTCCCGACGTCCTGACTGAATTTTTAAAAATCCCTAAATGTCCTGAATTTTAAAAATCATAGCAAGTTATTTAAAATTTGCCCGGGAGCAGCGTGTTTCCGCTTTGGTTACTATTGCTAAGCAGACATTTTACACGGAGCTCGACGTGGTTTCGGCATATTATCTGTCTTCAACATTGGTCTATTTTAGTTTATTTGCGTGTTTCTGTAATACACCATTCACGGAAAATAGTTATAAAGGTATTATTCACAACGGATCTTTTGGAAAAGTTGTATTATGTCGAAAAAGAGACTTTCAAAATTCAACGAAACATGGACAAAAGATTTTCGATCGGTTAAGCGTGGAAGAAATGAACATGAAGCATACTGTGATTTGTGCAAGTAAGTAAATGAAAATAACATTCTGTGGTGTAATAGAATAGGTTAGATTAGACATTTATAAGATTTATTTCAATTTACGAGAACGTGAAGTTAGTTCCGACCAATAACGTTCACTGCAGTTAATCTGAACAACCGTATTCACAATTTGGCCTATTTTTTAATAGGCCTACTTTTACTTTTATTCTCGTTAGAAATTATGGCTTAACTTCGAATCGTGGTCTTTTAGGTTAAGTTAAAAGGTTAAATTAGGTTAGCTTACGTTAGATTACATTAATTTATAAAGGATTACATAATTACATAATGCTACTATGGTTACCCGTACCACCTAAAGTGTACAAGTGCCGGATTGGATTAGGTTATGTTAAATCTTTACTCAGCCTAGACAGTAGCAGGCCATGATTCTTTACCGAAATTATTTCGGCACTTGATTATTAAAAGTGAATTGAATGCAAGAGAAGCGTAATTGCATTTCTTAACAATTGAATTTGTATTTTCAGTACATATGTCAACGTGTCCCATGGAGGTAAAGGGGATGTCTCCAAGCATTCATTAACAGGGAAGCATAAGAAAGCTCTGTCTGCTGTTTCAAGAACACCAGTACTTCAGGGATACTTCATTGAACAAACCAACGAAGCCAAGAATGTCGCAGCAGCTGAAGGTGCTTTTGCGTATGACTCCATTAAGCACCATATGTCATACAATTCAGCCATTTGTAGCTCTAAGATGTATAGCAAGGTATTCAAAGACTCAAATATTGCATGTAAATTTTCGAGTGCGAAAACAAAAACTGAAGCAATTGTAAATAATGTTCTTGCTCCCCATACTTTAAATGATTTCCAGAATAATATAAAACATGTGGATTTTCTAAGCATAAGTACAGATGCTAGCAACAAAAGGTATCATAAAATGTTTCCAGTGGTTGTTCAGTATTTTGATAAGAATGTAGGTACACAGACTAAGCTTATTGAATTTGATGAACTAGAAAATGAAACTTCTTTTACTATTTCCAATTACTTGTTGAAGACTGTAAAGACATTTGATATTTCAAGAAAGGTAGTTGCATTTGGGGGTGACAACACTAATACTAACTTTGGTGGGCTAAGAAAAAGAGAAGGAAATAATGTATTCAGTCATTTGAAGAATGATTTGGAATGTGGTGACAATCTATTAGGAGTGGGATGCCCAGCCCATATTCTGCATAATACCCTACATGCTGGGACTGATATTTTGAATATTGATATAGAGACACTTATAATGAAGTTGTTCAATCATTTTTCCATCTACACAGTTAGGGTAAATACCCTTAAAGAGTTCTGTGATTTTGTTAGTGTTTCTTATCAAGATCTACTACATCATTCAAAGACAAGGTGGTTAAGCATCTTCCCTGCTGTGGAAAGAGTCCTGTCACTATTTGAACCTCTACAATCCTATTTCCTGACAATTGAGAATTGTCCAAAATATTTGAAATCTTTTTTTGAAAATCCTCTTGCCAGAGCCTACCTCCATTTTCTTCAATCCTTGTCTCATACATTCCAAATATCCATTCTAAAGATAGAGCAGGAATCTGTATCAGTTATTGAAGTTGTTCAAATATTAGAATCAGTGGCAGAAAATCTCAAGCAAAGACATGAACAACATTTAGTTTCATTAAGCGTTCAAGAAATCTTAAACAATCTGGGTGATCACACAAAGGCAGAGAATTTTCAGAAAGAAGCTGATGAATGTTATGAAACGTGTGACAAATATTTGCGGAAGTGGTTGGGTTCATTCACTGACTTAACATGTTTTAAGTGGATGCTTTTGGAGGATGTTCCAACATGGAAAGGGCAAATAGAAGAGACTGTTAAATTTTTAATGAAACGGGGCCACAAAATTGACGATTCTATGGCATTTAACCAAGCATTGTGTTTGATAAACTTTGTTAAAGATAAACTGAATAATGATGAAAATGATTTTGTATCCATGTTAGCTAGTAATAAATGGGTTCAGTTTTTAAAGCAATGTAAATCCAGTGAGCAATATTCTGAATTGCTTAAATTGGCTCAGTTCTATTTCTGTTTACCTGGCCATAATGCATGTGTGGAAAGAATTTTTTCTTTAATGAATTCACAATGGACAGATGACAGAAATAGACTGAAAGTAGAATCTGTTAAATCAATATTATTGCTGCAATACAATTTTAAAGAAATATCTTGTCAGGAATTTCATGATTACATTTAAAAAAATGATGAGTTGCTAAAAAGTGTGTCATGTTCAGAAAAGTATGATTGGTATCAGCATCAGGGCACTTCTGTGTCATAAATATCTTTAAGCAAAGGTAAATAAATGCTGTTTTTAGTTTTCATTTACTCGTGTTATTGAGAAATGAGTAATTCCACGTGAGCTGTCCCATCTGTTACTTAAAAATCTATGCAAATAACATTGAATATTATATAATTTTGGAGTGGTCTGTAAAGTAGGTATTTTACTTAAAGTATGATTTCTTATTATTTCTCTATTTGATTTGTAACATTAACATCATATAACAAGTGTGTCTTTTGGTAACGGACGGGACAGTTCACATGGAATTACCCAAATACACTTGTTGGAACCATAGGCGCCGACTTTTGGTCTTGAGCACGGGGGCAAGGATGGAAATATCAAACATTTTTATGGGAGCAAAAACACGATTGCGTCCCCGTACCACTATATGCATGGGGGCAAGTGCTCCCGTGGAGTCGGCGCCTATGGTTGGAACTTGTCGATGTTGGTGTCCTGAATTTCATCCTGAACATTATGGCAACCCTAGTTGTAAATCAAATCTTTTCCCAAGCAGAATATTCATATTTAAAAGACTAGTTAGATATCAATAAGACTGATTACAAACATACTGAGTTTATAAGCATGTACATTGTTAAAGAAGATAAAATTTTAACATTATTGTTTTAGGATTTTGGAGTAGCATTTGTTTTGCAGGCTCAATTAATTTGGAGGTGGGGTTACAGTGGCGATAAAAAAACAACAAACAGTGATGGCTGACAATCTACCATGTAAACATTTACATTTATTTTCTATTAATTTTTTTAAATTATTTATCATTATGGTTAGTATACATCATACATACTATGAAACTACTGAATATAAAAGATAAAGTGATTGTGCATTAAAAATCGGTCATATAATTATTTAAATACTTAACAAATTTAGGAACGTTATTAGTAGTAACATAGTAACTAATTAGCAAATTTATTATGGTGGCCCACTTTTGGTAATAAAGCAAGGATTCTCAGTTTATGTAATGAAATATATATTTTCCAAGACCAAATCTCAAGCTCTGAAAAGAATTCAAGTCCTGTAATTGCTGTGAAATAGATGTCTTGGAATGAATATATGAGCCTGAATTTATAAAAGTGTCAGAGACCATTAAAAGTAGCCTAAAAAAATTATGCTCCATTCAGCATGAATCTATATTTGCAATACACAAGCTCATTATTAAGGGTTAGCGGGGCTCAGCCTGATGCTTTTTATTAAAAATATTAAAATAGAAAAAATATAGAATTACTTGTTTTATGCTATATTTGTATACAGTTACATTTCTTGCAAGCAGTAACACCAAAACATTGACACTGGTAAGCCAATGTCAGTAGTCAACAGGTTAACATTTGCATGCACCCTTGTACACAGTTTTATGTTTCTATGTTGTCAAAGGTCATTACCCCACATTCTATTTCACAATGCATGTACTAGAGTTAAAGAAATGGGCTACCATTTTTTGTCTCTTATTCCTCCACTGCTTGAAATTTTTATTTTTTGAGTAAGAAACTTTAGATACACAAAGCTGATGTTATATTGAAAATCCTTTTCTTTTTTTGTGTGTTGTTGATATTTGATGGAAAACAGTCGAATACAGTTTTTTTATAAATTAATATTAATATTTACCTTATTATCCGTCTTGTGACTTCACTTTTTTAAACAACACTACGCGTTTCGGAACGTATGTTCCATCATCAGGCGTAATTACTCTTGCGAGGTCGTCGAAACATTAAGAGATATCATAAACACATAAAACACTAAACATAAGTTAATATAAGGTAAATATTAATATTAATTTATTCAAAGTGTGACTTGAATACGAATATCATGGATTTTAAATACAGTTTTTTTGTTTTCAATTAACAGTGTGACATTTGTATTTAAAAGTCCAGTATTACAATATAAACATTTTATAGTGTCTTATCTAAAATATTTTTACTGATAGGTCTATTCTTAAAAAGTAATTGCATTTTACATTCTGTTTCAACACTGCTATGCAAAAGAGACCAACAAATTATCATGACCTACTACTGACTATTGGCATAATTTTTTAGGTCTGGTAGCACCCGTGCATTGCAAAAATTTATTATTCTGTCTGTCTATTGAGCATATATTTAAGCTGGTAACAGGCATACACTAGGAGTGATAACACTGCTCTATTACTACAAAAACTGTCCTATTACATAAGCTCAAAGATACACAGAGGCGGCTCTGCCAGGGGTGCACCACACCCGGCCACGGGTCCAGGGGGGCGCCAAAGCCCTAAGTAGCCAAGTACTTTAATTAACTTAGGCTAATTTTTTATAGGTTCAACGCAAGGCAGTTTCACTCTACTAATCGTTATTTGACTGTATGCAGGTACAGCAGATCAGGAATGACATTTTGTTACAAAATCAACCTTATTACTAAAATATGCGATGCAGACATATTACGTCTGATATGCCAGTGTGCGTTCCCTAAATGTTATTAGATGGGGATATTTATGTGCATGCGAAATGTATCCTTAAGTCTAGGTATAGCAAAATTGAAAGCTAAAGACACGTGCGCAGAAACAAATTTCTTCATGGAAGAGTCCACTTTGAAATTGTGAATGGCGGGAGGGTAACGCAGAATCAGCTGCTATCCAAGCGAAGGTGTTGGCACAACATGCATGTCACATTTTAGTTACATTGTTAATTACTGTGTAATGTACTACTTCAGTCTTGCTTTTGTTATTATTATCTCAGTTTATTATTAAATATGTCATTGGTTTACAGTTCACTGTAATCGTTACTTAATTTTGCCGTTTAATTTCTATTGGTAGTTTAATTCTATAATAACGTATTTTGATATTTTGTGTAATCATCCAATAACGCGATTTGTTAAAATGGATACTGCTCCTTCAAACTCAACTACCAAAAACTGGAAAAGCATGGATTCCTGTCTTCTTCTAAGAAAAGTTCAGTAAAGATAGGTGTGAGTGTCAAAATACACAACTGAATCAAAATTAAGTTTTTTCTTGAATTTTGTTGTCCATGATGTATCCGTTGATTAACTGATTATAAGTATAATACTACTGACTGAGAACACAAAGTTTTTTATTGGTAAAAATATAAAATTTTTACCTTGTAGCCTGAACCAGTTTTTGGAAGGCTCTGATGAAGGTGATAAGCGAAAACTTAGTACTGACTACAAGGTAAAAATTTTACATTTTTACCAATAAAAAACTTTGTGTTCTGAGTCAGTAATATTACACTTATAATAAGCTTTTTCATTCATTAGACGGAACTATTCACGCTAGCTTCGCACATACTTTAGCAAGTCTAAAAATAAATAAGTATGAAACAAACAGTACAGATATAATTGTAAATATTAGCTATATTATGATATAACACTTATGCGTATATGTGAAAGTGCGCGTTTTCGTTTTGAGTAATAATAAAATGAATTAGAATATTGAAATTAAAAAACGTATTAAAATATTAAATATTGCATGTTATAACTTTAACTTGTTGCTTTATTTACAATAAAAGATTGTTTTGCCAGCTGGTAAAACATAAATGATCTCTCTGTCATTCATCTGATATTTTACAGGCTATAATATTGTGAGGTTAAAAGATGTTCTTAATAGATATTACTTCCTAAAATACTGTATTAAATACGGTAACATGATTTTTCCTCCTTCTTGAAACAGATTTTTGTAATCTAGGATTAAAAGATTTTCGCATGTAAGCTAATACGAAGAAGTCGTTCCTTTATGATAAACAGCAGAGATAGTCAAATGTAATTAAAAAGCGTAAGTGAACAAGTGCACAATTTGCACATTCCATTCCATTGCGATAAGAGCTGGTAGTAAGTCTCAACAGCAGACAACTCCAGGACTAAAAAAATCACTGAGATAGGTTGTACAAAAAATTGAAGTCTTATAAATTCATTTGCTCTCTCGTTATTTGGTACGATATATTATCCAAAATTAATACTGTCCGCAAAGCTTTATAAAAATCTGACATTCCTCTTTCAGAGGTAGTCAAAATAATATCTCAAGTAAAACACAATTTACTCGAAACTCATATTAAGCCTGCATTCAAGGAAATGATTAGTAATGCAAAAACTGTTTCCAGAGAAGTTGATGCCAAAACTGAATTTCCCGTACCTACCTGTCCCCGTCCCAGAAAAAGACTTTAATTATGAAGCTATGGATGAACCCATCACTGATACAGAAAGCAATTTTAAAATAAATTTCTACTATTATTTGCTAGACACCTACCTAACAAACGAACTTTTAGATGAAAACAATCTCTTTTTCCTTTTTACAAAACATTAAAAATTGGACAAATTTAAATTCTGATGAAAAAAGAACGTTCTGTTTAAATTTACAGCAGGAATTGATAATGGCCCAGAATCGGACATTGACAGAGACGATTTATTCAATGAAATCGAACTTTTACCAATGTTGGTTGAAGATTGTACAACCCCGTTAGATATTTTGAAGTAATTGTTTTCAAACAGTTTAATTTCAGTATTTAAATTTGTCAACCATGTTAAGAATTTATTTAACATTACCAGCCACAGTGGCTCACAGTGAAAGATCGTTTTCCAAATTAAAATTAATTAAAAATTATCTCAGGTCAGCAAAGTCGCAACTCATCTGTAATTAGTATTGAACACAAAACTCGTATTGAATGCAGTGACATTGTTAGAGATTTTGCCAATGCAAAGGCACGAAAAGTTAATTTTTTGTAATTGTGTGAGTTATTTTAGTTATTTATCATAAACAAACATTACTTACTAATTCAATTTTTATTTTTGTGTTACAAAATATATACTATATAAATGGTGCAATAAACTGTTTAACATAAATAACAAAATTTAGTTTCTATGTAAGCCCAGAAATCCTCAATAACAGTTACTCCCAGTTTCCTATCCACCACCAGTGGTGTGGTGACTTTGGTGGTGATCAATTGGAATAAACTGGTTCAGTGTATGTATGTTACGTATTAGACTGCTGTTCCGACAGTCCCGAGTTCAGTTACCGCAGAGAGGTTACAAGGTCATATCTATGAGGTTGATGTGATGGGGGAAGGTGTTGGTGATAGGCTGATAGGTTTTGATTGTAGTGGCTGGTGGCGCCATGGTAGTCCTCGCACCCAGGCGCTGGATAGGCTAGAGCCGACTCTGGATATACATGATATAATTTATGAGTTCAGGCAGACAGATGTTACTGTTACTCTAAGCTACCCTAAGTCTGTACTTAAATAACTTTATTCTAATATTCAATTCTTTGATCAACATTTTATATCTACAGTTATAAATGTTTTTTAATAATAAAAAGTACTATTGAATCAATGTTAATGTGCTGTTTACTTGGGGAACCTGATATACACTTGGTCCTTTTATATTCCTGTTTTTGATCAGAAGTCTGCTTCCATATTTCTCCTACAGAATTCTTGTCCTTTTTTAGATGTTAAGTATATATTCAACTTTTTGGCATCTCGTTTCAGCCACATCAAGTAGACGATTCTTATTTTAACTTTCTTAGCACATAAACAGAAAAAAGCTATCAAGTTCTAGAGACTAAGAAGTAAAAAATAGTCTACCTAAATTCCTAACAGAATATGATGCATGTAATACATTCATACAATGAAGATGAATATGCGCACAAGCACACGTATACACATACATAACATTTATAAACATATAAAGATAGTAAAACAAATTTTCAAGTTTGTGGATTTTTAGCAAAACTTACACATACATTTAGGTATAGTTTGTACATTAGAATATTAGCTTATAAATACAACATAAGTACTGTGATTTTATTTGTACTAATGTACTGATAATTCAGACACTCAAGACATATTATATATACAACTTTATACTGTTTTTTTATTATTATTATTTGTTTAGTTAGATAATTACATTGTTTGAGATAAAATATTTCATTAAGGTTTTTTTTTTGTATTCAACTGCCATTGTCACATATACACAATTGCCTTATGTCAGTAGTGTTTACGGCCTTTTATAAAACTGATAGCAGTATGCAGTTGTTCCATACATTACGTTCTTCTTTCCTTCTGTTTTCAAAGTGTCACAGCCCTGCCTGAACCTAGGATTCCTCTATGATTGGCCTCCAACCATTTCTTTTGCCTGTTAGGCACCTCCAATTCCCGATTCCTTCTTCTTTACTTAACAATCTCAATTTTGAAACTTTCTGCAACAATTTATTGTGTACATGAGTGTGTGTATGTGTGTGTTTGTGCGCGCGCGCAGAGCTGCTTTTAATACCCAAAGGCCCATATTACCCACCTTCTTCTTCTTCTTTAGCACGACAGCCCAACGTGAGTCCTGGTTCCAAAACCAATCATCTCCAATGTCTCCTATCTATAGACCTCTCAGTGTAACCCCTCACAGTCTTCTTAGATCTTCCAGCACATCATCCAACCATATTATCCTAGATTGGCCCCTCTTTCTGCTTTTATAGACTTACGCCCTCAGGATTTTCTTTTGTCATACGCTGATAATAATCCATCCGCTTTAGGTGATCTAGCCATTGTATTTGCTGAGCCTTTATGAATCTCACAATGTCCTCAAGCTTCAGTAGCTCATCTATATCCTTATTATTTCTTATTCTCTATTTCATCAGTTTCTTTAACTGGGCCATAAACATATCTTACAATCTTTCTTTCAAACCTTCTTAGTGTTTCTTCTTCCTTTTTTGTTAATGTCAATGTCTCATCTCCATAGTAACAACTGGTCTGACAAGTGTCATGTATTTTTATTTTGTGTTGCAACTAACAAGTCTGCTTCTTAATAGTATGCCCTATTTCCTATTTGTATCCTGTCATATAGTGTCCTGTTTGTGGATCCTTCATTATCTATCAAGTTACCCAGATATCTGAACTGAAATGAATTATTATCTATGCATAATTATTATAGATTTCTTCTCCTTTCTGATGCAGAAATAAGCATGTATTTAGTTTTGGTGATATTTACATTGAGTCACAGTCCAGCAGATTTTTGATTCAGCTCCTTGTATACCTTAACTACCAGTTCTCTTGATCTGGCTATTATCACAACATCGTCAGCATATGCACATATTTGGTTTGTTTATATCCTCACTGATCTATGTCTTTAATGGCATAGTGTAGCACAATCATAAAGAGGATGGCCAATAACCCATTACCTTGCTTAACTACTTTATTAAGCTTAACTACTTTAAGATTCACTCAGCATGTTGTCATACTTAATTTTTGCTTTTGTGAATCTCACGGCCATCTTCGTTAACTTTATAAGTTTCAAAGGAATTCCCATATCCCACATGGCTTCACAAAGTCTTACCCTTTGCACACTACCAAATGCCTGTCTAAAGTCCACAAACAGCAGGTGAATATCTATATCATGCTCATAGCACTTTTCTATAATCTACATGATAAGAAACAACTGATCAGAAGTACCTCTTTTTGGTTGGAATCCACACTAGTATTCCCCTAGACTATTTCTGCCCATTGCTTAAGCCTTTCATTAATTATCAAGGTTAGTACTTTTATACAGTGCTGAGTAATGTTATGTCTCTATAACTGTTACAATCCACTTTATTACACTTCTTAGTTAATTTCAATAAAAATAAATTATTATTTTAAAGCTCCATTCTTCAGACATTATTTCCTTTATCCAGACCATACAAATTAGATCATGTAACTATTTATGGCTTTTAGAGTTGCGCCCCATACTTCAGTAATTGTGCAGGCAGATTATCCAGTCCTGGGGCTTTGTTGTTCTTAAGCTTTCCAACTGCCACTTCTGTTTCATTTAGTGTGGGGTAATCTACCACATGATCACCTTCATCTGTAACACCAACTTTGTCACTACTTATTGCAACACTATTAAATACTTCGTTCTTGATGAGACCTTTCGGTGTCTCCACCATCTTCAGGTCTTAAACGACCCAGAAGATGGTGGAGACATCGAAAGGCCTCGTCAAGAACGAAGTATTTAGCAGTGTGGCAGTAAATAATGACAAAGTTGATGTTAAGATGGCTACTAATAAAACTAACAAAACTGGACCTTCATCTGTTGTTTGGTCTACCATTTCTTTTTCGTTTCGTCTTCATTCAACAGCCTCCTAAAATGTTCCATTCACCTCTCCAGAATCCTTCTGTTACCTCCCACAATCTTACCATCTTTACCAATACATCCCTTACTTTTTGGTTGGAATTCCTTTGTAATTCTGCTAACTGCTGCATGGAATTTTCTAGTCTCACTTTGTTCACACAACTCGTCTATCGCTTTCAACTGTTTCATCACTATCTCCTAAAAACAAACAATAGCCTTCTTATCCCATTCCTCATATTCCATATAACATGTCATATTCCGTATAACACCATCTTGAAGTTCTAGGAAAAAGTTAATCTTATCAAATAGAAGAATTGGGAAAAGCTGGTAATTAGAATCTGTAAAGTACAATTAAATAATTAAGGCAATATTTCTTTATTATTTAATGTTATTTATCCAAAATAAGCTGAAAGACTCAAAACTCTTGCCCATTTTTATTTATTTATTTATTTTTTCTTTCAATCCAGACTTGTATTTACAAAATTTAATCTTTAGGCATTGCTAATACACACAAGCTCTATAATTACAAAAATTGTTCACACACACACACACACACACACACACACACACACACACACACACACACACACACACACACACACACACACACACACACACACACACACACAATTTACAAACAACAGCTTACCAACACAGACACTGTGAGGAGGAGAATATAGAGTAACAACAAGAGGATTACCAATGGTAGTTTGTGCTAACTGACAATTCCGACACTTGTTAATAATTCATTATATCATACAATGCAAATAACTTTGATATTGTAAATGTATTTTAATTAACAATGATTTTTTAAAATTAGTCCTCACCTTTGCATAGACATTTGTAGCAATACAGAAAAAGTAGTATGAAAATTAATAACATAATCATGAATGTCATATAAATTACTGTTAGATATGTGGTCAATTCTTACCATATCTGTTTCCTAATCAGAATTGGTGGCTTCAGTATTAGTGATACTGATAATAAAACTATTAATACTGTAATAAAATCTTAACAGTTTATCTTCCTCTCTCAATATATGACGAACACAATGAAGTCACTTGTTTCATGTCTTGTATCTACCTGGGTAAACTGTTTAATTAAAAATTCTCTCTCTCCTGTATCACTGAATGTGAGATCCTATTTGTTGTACACCTTGTGTGTGCACTTCATGAAATAGTTTGTGGGTGTGCACGCACACAATTGTATATAAATAATTTTCAAATGTGATTTATTTATAAATGACATTGCATGCGAGTCATCTAATCAGGACGGCAGTAGAGCTGCTGGGGAACAATACTTACATCATTTCTTACACAATTTTCACTTTATGCCTGTCTAGTTTATGTCCACAGGCATAGTGCCCTAACACCCTAACACACCGTATAAAGACATAAAGATTAACACAAGTTACTTATCTGACTGTTAGTTTAATATGTTTATCCAGTCATAGTGGCATGTGTTACAAACACTATTAAATGTAGAAATATTTTATATGTAAACTATTTAATTCAATTTTTTACACCGGTTTTCAATCAGTAAAAACATTGGTAATTCTGCTAAAACATTTTAATAATTTATCTGTTTGTAATATATTTTCCTTAATAAAATTAAAGGCAAACCTATTTCTTACCTTTTGTTTACCAGTTTTGTAGACGAATGACTAGGCATTTTTGTGGTGGGTTGATTGATCATTGTTTTAAAATGTTCAACCAACGAATACAGTATTGGCCTGAAACAAATCAAATTAACCTTTCATTGTTGGTAACAGTTTCTTCCTACAACTCAGGTAAGGAATAAATAATTATCTTGTTGATTCATCCTCTTCGTTCACTTTATAAATATTATTATATATATAAACTTTCACAATTGAACTTACTTTCATTTATCTTTCCCAAACGTTTCGAGGTGATGTTCCTCTTCCTCAGTGGGATTAAATACTGAATGTCATTTTAACAGTATAACGGTTATGGACTGGTGTGTGTGGTGGGGGTTGATGGTGGGAGGGAATTGGCGCTGAGGTTCAAATTGTGTGTTTGGATCAATGTATCGAATAGTGTATGTGATCTATAATGTAATTGTTCATTTAATATGTTGTTTGGTTGTAGTGCGTGATGTCTGTATATTTCAAATTGTTCAGCTGTGTTTAGTTTTCTACTTTTAGGTAAGTAGTGTAATATTTCCATGTTGTGTTCTATGTTTGTGTAACTGTGGTTTTGTTTTGTAAATGTGTGGCAAATTTGGAATGTATGTAGTTTGTGGTGAGGGCTTTTAAATGTTCTGAAAATCTGGAGGAAAAAGATCTTCCCATCTGGCCGATGTAGAATTGGTGACAATCATTACAATTTAATTTATATACCCCTGTTTTGCTGTATGTGTCTGTGTTTTTGTTAGTATTATTTATGTGTTTCCTAATAGTGTTGTTGGTTCTGTAGGCTACTTTATAATTATGTTTTCTAAATGTGTTTGCAATTTTGTGCGTATTGGAATTGTAGTATGTAAGTGTTATGTATTTACTGGGTTGTGTGCTGTTGATCTGTGTGTTTTACTTTTTGTGTTTAGGATGCGTTTGTGTAGTTTATTTATTAAATCGGGGTTGTATCCATTGTTGCCTGCTATATATTTGATTGTGTTTAATTCTTCTTGGTAGTCATGTGTGTTTAGGGGTATTGAAGTGAGTCTATGGAGCATGTAGTTGAAAGCTGCATGTTTGTGTTGAGTTGAGTGGTTGGATGAGTTATGTATGACCATGTCTGATGTGGTGGGTTTCCTGTATATTTTGTATGTGTGTGTGTGTTGTTTGTTTTGGTGATTGTAAGGTCTAAGAAGTTTATGCTATTATTTAGTTCTATTTTAAGCGTGAATTTTAATTTATGGTGTATAGTGTTAATGTATTTGTGGAAATTTTCTATTTGTCTTTTGTTGCCGTTGTAGAGGAGTAAAATGTCATCAACATACCTGTGCCAATATATTATTTTATCGGTGTATTTGTTATTGTTCAGTATGTGTTCCTGTTCTATGGTGTGTATAAATATTTCGGCTAGTATACCTGATATAGGGGAGCCCATGGGTAGTCCATCTGTTTGAGTGTAAAACATGTTATTGTGTGCGAAATAATTTTGATCAGTGATAATTTTTTGTTAGATGGATGATCTCTTTTATGTGTGTTATTTATTTTTAGTAATTGTTCTAATGTAGTTATAGTTTCTTTTATGGGAACATTGGTATATAGGTTTGTTATGTCGAATGAAGCTAGTGTGGAATTGTGTGGAATGTGGACGTGTTGAGTTTTATTCACTAGATCTAGATTATTTTTGACGGTGGTGTTGTTTGTTAAATTTATGCTATTTCTGATTAATTTATCTAAGTGTCTAGCTATTTTGTGTGGAGGTGCTTGTGTGTTGTTTATAAGTGGCCTGATGGTAATATTTGGTTTGTGTAATTTCGGTAGTGAATTTAGTGTAGGGGCATTTGGTTTAATTTTTTAGATATTTGATGTTGTCAGGTGATACTATGTGTTTTGCGTTATTTAGGGTTTTGTTTATTTGTTTGTGATATTTTGGGGTGCTGTCTTTATTTAATTTAGTGATGTTGTTTTCATTAAAAAATGTTTCGATTTTGTTGTTTAAAGCCTGTTTTTCCATTATGACATTTATATTACCTTTGTCAGCTTTGAGTATGGTTAGGTTGTGTTCTTGTAATTTACGTTTTATGTTTTTTAATGTTTGACATTCATTATTGTGTTGTTTTTGTTCGTATGGCTGAAACAGCCATACAACACACGCTTAACAAAGACCATGATACCATACGCTTTGATATAAAACGCAAATTACAACACACACAACATTACGAACAAACATTAGATATTAAACCAAATGCCCCTACACTAAATTCACTACCGAAATTACACAAACCAAATATTACCATCAGGCCACTTATAAACAACACACAAGCACCTGCACACAAAATAGCTAGACACTTAGATAAATTAATCAGAAATAGCATAAATTTAACAAACAACACCACCGTCAAAAATAATCTAGATCTAGTGAATAAAACTCAACACGTCCACATTCCACACAATTCCACAATAGCTTCATTCGACATAACAAACCTATATACCAATGTTCCCATATTTTAACTCATTTTTTTAAGTCCAACTAATGCCCTTCACTTCTCTTGCTTCTACTCACCTTCTCGACACGCCCCCAATTGTTAGTCCGACAGTGTGCTGTATTACCCACTCCACCCAATTGCATAAATGACGCGTCTTAAAATTGCTTACAAGTTAATTAGGTAGACTTTACATCAGATTCTAAGCTATCTTATTATATTACTAGCAGGTACCGCAGCTTCGCAAGCGAATATTTGTATATGACTGTTGTGGTAACTGTCGAGTTGGTAAATTGCTAATGGTAGATCTGTATTAATAATATTCTTATATTGTAAGTTATGAATATCCAAAAAGTGCGAAGCAATAGATCCATCATTCATGTTTCCTCGATACGTAAAATCAAAATTTGATAATTTAGCAGATATTTACAAACATGCAGTAACACAATTAGATGAAATGTTTATTCATATAGAATAATCCATTTAGTGTATACATAAGTATATTGACATCAGTTAGGCGAAATCTTACGTGCTAAGTCAGTCTTAAACTTTTTGGTAGAATCCTTATATATGTAAATGTATCACAGTCCAGTATACTCAGTTTTTATACACATTTTTATACCAGTGCGTCGTTATGAACTACATTTTTTGTTCTGCCGTTATCAGAGCAAATAAAGAGCTCGCTGCTTCTGCTTACTCGAGAACATGCCACATACAGTTGTCCGTGAGAAAAGCAAGCAGCTCTTAAATCCACACCAGCTGTACGTAAAGTTTGCCCTTGTGACTTATTGATAGTCGTTCCAAAGCGTAAATTACCCAGAAACTGAAGTCTTTTAAATTGAAATGGAAAGTTATTGGGTATGATTGGAATTCTTGGGATAAATACTGTTTCTCCTTTGCCGCAGCCTGTTAAGACAGTCGCTTCGATGATACGTTTTTTTAGCGGCCTAATTTTCAATCGTGTTCCATTGCATAACTGTGGTGGCACCAGATTTCTCATGAGTATAATTGGAACACCTAGTTTTAATTTCAATGTGTGAGCTGGTAATCCTGATGCAGATAATATATATGAGATAAAAATATCTAGCAGAATCCAATGGATACAACAGAACAATAATCAATAAACACCTACACAAAACAAACAACAGACAAAGACAGAAAACAACAAATTCATAACGCTAACATACATCAATAATCACACTGAAAAAATAGCCTACAAATTCAAAAAAGCAGGATACAGAATCACATACAAAACTGCAAACAAAACAGCACACACACACACAGCACAAAACAAATTCAATCTACCTGGTGTTTACAAACTAAATTGCTCAGATTGCAACAAATTCTACATAGGCCAGACTAGCTTCAAACAAAGATACATTGAACACACAAAGGAACTACACTCCACTACCGAATCCACCTTTGCAAACCACCCCATTGAACCAGACCACACATACAAAAACATCGACAATAACATAGATATTCTACGTGTACACATAAAAGGCCGAAAACTAGACACTCTTGAACAACTGGAAATATACAAACACACAAAAACACATAAAAATGACATCCTAAACAAACAGACACAATTCAAATCACACGCATTATTCGAACATATCATACCACACACACACAACATTGATCATTCAAAAGTTGACGCCATTGCCAAGAACAAGACGGACAGAGCTCCCAGTGGCAGCCTCTCATGAAGCTTATAATAAGCGAAAACTGGTTCTGAGAAGACAAGCTATGGGGTAAAATTAGTAGTCCCACACATTGTTTGAGCTGAAAAATACAAAAAAGTGGGTTTCGGAGTTGTATTACTACCACTTTGCAAGAAAATTGCTGAGAAGTGCTAAAAATTGTATAGGAAAACATAATTTTTAGGTTTTATGGACAATAAGATTGTTAAATTGCCAATATACAAAAAAATGATGTACATAACACCCACAAATACAAGTTTTCAATATTGGATTTGAATTAGAAACAAAACATGGGGCAGAAAATGTTACAATTCTAAATGAAACAAAAAATTATAAACACGATTTTAGAATATTCAATATTTTTATTTTAAAGTTTTATTGCTATGATTGAAATGCTGGGATCACTTACTAAATGCCTTGAAATCTAATATGAATGTGATCCACTGTTGCTGACATACAATGTTATTTTCTTAGTTGAGTAGCTGTTTGAATTCGTGTATGTTTTCAGAACTTAAATGTAATCTGTGGTATTGGCTTCCATTTATTTACTGGAAGAAGTCTTAATGTCAGTATGAATGGATGTATACATCAGTATATATTTTTTAACATGATGGAGCTCCTGCACATTCTACTTCCATGTGAGGCAATTTTTAAGTGGACATTTTGCTGTAAAATGAACTAGTTGTGGAGGACTTTTAACAAAGTTATTGTACACCAAACCAAACAAATTATGTTTTCCAACTCCAATTTTTGGTACTTTTAAACGATTTTCTTGTAAACTACTACTTATACAGGTCTGCAAACTGTTTTTTCACATGTTAGGAAGAATTACATATGGGACTACTAATTTCGCCACATAATTTGCATTCCTGGAATTATCATCTTTCATGGTTTTACCTTCAGAACAGAAACATGGGAAAATTTTTTAACTGGGCACAACTTAAGAAAAAGCATTCCCAGATCTATGTTTACATACCGGTAACCTTATTTCTTAACTTTTAGCTCTAGAATCACTTCATGAAATAATCCCCCCCTCCCAGGAAACCTTCTCTCTCTCTCTGTATGTTACAAAAAATAAATATGAAAAGGCTTAACACTTGGGAGTATTCACCTGAAACTAAATACAAGAATCAGCAGTTCATATGAGAATAACAGAAGCTATGTATAAGAGAAGAAAATACTGACAGACCAAAACATTCACAATGGATTGAGGCAGGCTGGAGTTATGAGTTGATATTGTTTACTTTACTGTGAGTGAAATCATTAAAGTGACAGGAAACAAAAATCATGAAGTATATATAGGTTAAAATTACACAGTTGGAATGTTACAATATGCCTTCACTGATAAATAGACAGTACGAGCCTCATATACAGGTCCTGATTAACCATTAGGCTACATAGGCTGCCGCCTGGGGCACAAACATTTTAGAGAAAAAGAAAGTAACAAAACTCATGTTGCATTACATATTTTTTTTCCATCATGCCGCCCTCAAAATCATGTCATTTAAAGCAAAAATATAGCTTTATTTTCTAATTGTGATTTATTTTATTTGTATGTAGAATTAAAAAACACCCAACCTTCTGAGCCAACTTTGTTTTTATATTTTTAATATGCTTTTGTGAGTTGTCCATTTAACCGTTTTTTAACAGAAGTCAATCAAAATTATTAACAAATAAATTGTGATCGTTATGTGTTAATTTATTCTTATTAATAGAGCGTAATTTTATCAAAGAATCAATAACAGAATTAAACTTAAATTTTTGTAGGTGCGTTATTTCGAGCGAAATAAATTATTATTGTAATAAATAATTACAATAATTGTAATTATAATATTGTTCATATTATTGTAATAAGTAAATTTTGTGATAAACATGGATAAAAGACAAATCGTTGTCCATTCAACCCATATGTTTCTGAATAATAAGTAGCCTGTAATAAGACACTTCCACCTATGGTTTCAGATTCTAACTGAAATAAACAATGTATAACTGTTTGTTCTGATTGAAATAGCTATTAGTTTAAAGACAAATGTTGAAAAAAATTGCGAAATCATCTACATTGTCTTAATAAAAAACGATCAAAGGGCCTTATTTGGTGGAAGTACCTTATATCAGTAAATTGTACATAATACTCATCGCTAAACATTAAATATTATCTATGGTAAAAAATGGGGGGGGGGCAAAATTAATTAGCCTAGGGCGCTAAAACCTTGTAATCAGGCACTGCTCATATATGCATACTTTGAATAAAAATAAGTTACAAGGAAGACTTAAAAAAAAAGATCAACATTAATATAAATAAATGTCTAAACAAAATAGGGGAAAAACAAAGGCATTGGCATATTAATCTTATTCTTTGACATCTATATTTAACTGTAGCAGTTTTTTTTACATTTATTTTGTTATACTTTACACATTGCTTAGTCATTGTTAAAACATTATTTATTGCACTTTGTAATTTATGATGTTACTAATATTACTCAGTTGATACTGTCAGTTTCTTATTTTTTTACCATTGTAAATTATTATTTATTTATCATTATTTCTTTTTCTACTACTGTAATCAACATTTGTTACTTTAATGCATTTACAAATCAACTTAACCAGGTATATGCATAATGTAATAGGAAAATTTTTTTTGAATGACATAATTTTATTTGTGATTTATAATAAACACTGCAACTTTTAAATTAATTTGACCTCTCCCTGAGTATCCTACTATAATTTGTTTACTCCTTTTTACAGAAAAGTTATAGATTTTCAAATACCAATTAATAAATTTGATTCAAACGTCACAAAGTGCAGCCAGAGGTTAATTTATTTTGTACATAAGCTGCTTTACGTCTCAAAGTCAATAAACACACTTACAGTTCTGCAGACTGCTCATTATCAACAAGGCTTAACTCTCTTAGAAGTGTTGCTCTTGACATTCCAGCCTCACCAATACCGCTTTCTGAATAAAAATTAAACAGTATAACAATAACAGTTATGTCATTTAAATTTCATGTCTATAAAAGATGTATTTCCAATGTTGTTTTATTGTTTGGCAACATATTTTATTGTAGCTTAAATTATACAGATTTTGACTTAAATCTCAGTATTCAGTAAAACGTGGACAACCAAACTGACTATGTACCTTTCAATTCTACTGCAAAAGTCCCATTAGTTCTTGGATTTCATTGTCCATGACGTGTTCCCTATTTAGTTACTTAACTAAATATAATTACTTCACTATCGACTCGGAACACAAAGTTTTACTGTACCAAGAAAATGGAAAAGTAATCTAAACTTTGGGCATAGTAGACCCAGTGGGTATGGTGCCTGGCTGTGAAGAAGCTTTTTAAAAGTGAAAACTGGTTAAGGCTGTAAGGTAAAACTTTTACGTTTTCACCTATAAAAAACTTTGTGTTCAGAGTCGGTAGTGAAGTAATTATATTTAGTCCCATTAGTTGTGTAATATTTCCTCTATCTCGTTCTTTCTTACAATGTATTATGGAGTAATAACTATTTACTGTACCAAGAAAATGGAAATGTAATCTAAACTTTGGCCATAGTAGACCAGTGGGTATGGTGCCTAGCTACTAGTCTAGAGGTCATGGGTTCAAAGTCCAGGCACACAATAAAATCAAGGTTTGTTTTTCAGCTCCCCCCTCAGGTCTACTCAACTTGTAGAAATGAATTAATGGGAAAATATCCTGGGGTAATAATGGGTGGTAAAGGGTAGTGGTGAATTCCTTTGCCGAATGGCTCACATAAGACATCCTACCCTGCCAAACTCCCAGACTGCTTAGGCAGTAAAAAAAGAAATCATAATTATTAATTCTAAAATTAAGATCATTGTGTTTAGACTATCCATGTAACATGACTTCACACTTAAATTATGAAACTGCCTTTACATAATTCAAACTGACCACCAGATATTAACAAAACGAGAATAATTATAATAGTGTATACATAACTATTATTACGAGATTTCATACAAGTCACTCATTAAAAAGGTCACAACACACTGTATGTCAATATTAAAATAAGCAGGCTATATATAACACACTTAGATATTATCAAACTAGAAAAGACTTTTTACATTTTTCATGTTTAAAATACAACCACTCTCAGTAACACACACACACAAGGTTATCACATTTTAACCACTGTTACCACTATAATGTTTCTTAGAATAATCACAAATTTAGAAATTTCTTTAAACAAAGAATTGTTTAAATACTCCACTGTTTAAATACTAGTAGAGAATCTATGATTTTCAGGCAAATGTATAAAATTTTATTGGTACATCACTGTCTAGTTAACTGTCAGTAATATACAGTGCAAAATGTTTAACATGAAACACTTCTCAAATTCTGATCACTGCTTTTATTTTACAGTTATAATTTGTATGATGAACACGGCAGTTTTACCTGAAAAATATATGTTAACATAAACAAAATGAACTATTTTTGCTCTCCTTTAACATACAAACACAGAAATGTGTTTTCGATATATAAATCATTTTCAAATCCGTTCTTTCTCTCTTAAAGAGAAAGAGTAGGGAGTGAACAATTCATTAGATACTGTTTGGTATGTTATGTCTGTACCTGGTATTGTATACAAATTCTATATATAGGTCTATATATTGCAACAGTACACAAGATATGAAGTTCATTTAAGTGGAATACTAATGCTATATAACATTTTCTGATGGCCATAGACATGTTTTAAATTGATTTTGTTCTTTCTTTGTAAAGTAGTAAGAAGTTTTGAACCAAGCTATGTTTTAAAAAGTATGTTATTTCAAAATGTTCACAATTTTATTCTCTTTTATGTTGTCATAAAAGATATATTTGTGTGTAAGTGCGCGGGCGTGCATGTGATTTACATTTTATTTAATAACTTCGAGGAAATTAACATTTTGTTCTGAAACTTGGACAGAGTATTCTCATGGTTATAAGCTAGATTTTCCCTATACTCAATTCTCCACAACTATACTTTTTATATATTTTTTAAAATGGAATCAGTCTATTTTTATTCTCGTTATCTCCTAGAAAGTAATAAAATTTGTAGATTAAATCTAGACAGGCCTTTGCAGAATCGGACAGAGTTTAAGCCTGATTCTAGTCTATCTGTATTCTCATCTGTGACGTTGCAAGAGTTTCAACCAATCAGAAGGTCTAAAAATTATTTGAGATGGTCCTTTGTCGAGAGCACTTCGCTCAGTTTATTCCGAGGACTTGCCATAGAAAAACGTGCTCGCTGCCACGAGTTTTTCGTGACAAGACAAGTCGTTATCCTTTAAACTTAGAAGTTGGTTCACGGTTCGAGGTCTTCGAAACCATTACCACTCAGAGAACTCAAATAATACATAGATAATTCTAGTACTTTCCCGCGTACAATAGAAGATTTCCACTAGGGGCAAAATATCTGCCGAGATATTTTGATAGTTACGTGAGAACACTTCAAGAAACCGGAGTTTGTGTAAGATCAATACACGATCTATTTTACCCAGTTTTAATCCCTGAGATTGAGGAAATTAAAATTATAAACAATAACAGTTCATACTGCAGTGTGCGTGTGTGCAAAGACATGAAGTTTCAACATAAATTGTCAGTGTTAGTGATCTTCGAACGGTCGACGTGCAGAGTTGCAGCGGTCCAATCGCACTGCGTGTGGAGCGTCAAGAGGCTATGCGAACAGTGGAATTCAATGCAACAAGTAACATAGTTGTAAAACAAGCCCATAGTAAATCTTAATGTTTTAATTTAATAAATTTTCATACCTCCAGATATAGACTCTGTTGTAATAATTTCAATATTACCTATCTATGCAGTTTTCATTTGTATCGTTGCAATATATATATTAGGTTGTTTACAAGTAGCTGTGTCCTTTCCCTCAGTACTAAATGTGTTGTTCACTGACTCCGGATAAACTGTCATTCCCTTACATTACTCTAGAGGGTGCAATAACTTAGCTGTAGCTTGGCTTACAGTACAAATAACACTTTGTGAAAAAGCTGTGAGATTTAACTGTTTATTAATTTTTTTGTTTACTGCGACCTTCTCACTTTTTATAGTCTTTAAGTGAAGTCAGGCCCACATGTACATGAAGTTATGCTTTCATAAATTCCATTTTTTCAATCCAGAATAAAAATAATGAGACGAAATGCTATTTTTTAATTATAAAAACAACTGCTTCAAACTGTTAATGAAGACAGTTCATCCAAAACAGAAACCTGTAAAAAATATGGTATACAACTCGAATTTATCTATGTTAGTAAAAAAAAAAACAGAGATCAAATTTTAGAACTGTATGAGTCGACAAGTTTGAGTCAAATAGAAAATGCTTCTATAAGAGTAATCATGAAAAATTAGTTTGTTTAAGCAAACAAGATTACAAGATGCTCCTAATTCTGGACCATTACTGATGAAAAAACCAAACGTTTTTGCTCAGCAGTTGAATTTACATTTCACTACAAATCCTGTCTGGCCACAAAGGTCTAAGGAACAATATGGCATAACCTTTAAAAACATCTGTGGTAAGTCAAGAGAGCTATCACAAGCAAATGATATCATTTTGGTTGAAATATATGCTGGCAGCAGTTTTAAAAGACTATCCACATAGTCTGGATATTTGTATCCAAACATGCATATTTTGATATTTTTAACACAGATGAAGTAGGACTATTTTTCCATTCTATGCTGGATAGGAAAATAACTTTAATTCAAAGGCGAACGCTCTGGTGCACTCGAAAGATTGCTACAAAAAGGAAGTGATATTAATGGTAGATTGAAATGCTGATGGGTTACAGAAATATGGAAAGAGTTTAAAGCCACATCGTTTCAAAAATGTTAAAAAGTTGTTACCAGTAGAATATATATAATAAAGGAGCATGAATGGTATCTATTATATTTATGGAACCTAATGGCTAGTTTTGTTAGAAAAACATTTCACTTGTCAAAAGAGAAAAATTGCGTTAATTATTAATAACTGTCTTGCCCACTCAAGTGACTTACAATTGAAGGCAATTAAACTTATTTTTCTGCTATCTAATACGACTAGTGTCCTCTAAAACCATGGGAGTAAGATAAAAGTTAAAATGTTAGTACAATATTGTTCACTTCTTCATTTTGTTTCACTTTCTGTCTTACACGAAATTTAGTTTACAAAAAAAAAATTATTAATCATAACTGGACCCGTCTTTTCGCATTAAACGTTTTCCACTGTAATGTGTTCCAAATCACAATTAAACTGTAAAAGTTGACTTCTAATAGAAACATATTATAAAATATTGTATACCTGCTGAAAATACTGTGCACGAACATTTATATCCTGCCCACGTGAGATATTCTCGAACAAGTTCGTTTACAAGCAATATTTCATTTGGCAATTTTGGTTTGCCAGTCTTAGATCTTATGCCAAGAGCGTTCATAACTCCTAACCTCACTTCGGCTCGTAAAAGATTTAATTTCCCATCTTTTTCTAGAGTTTCTTTTACAGCTAGAAATATTATCAATTACATAGTTAGACATATATACAAGTTTACATCTATTTTGAGATTTGCATCACTTATAAAAAAAAAACAAGACAAAATTTACCTTCGTATACTTCACCTTCTGTAGCCATTGTTTACAAACAACAGAACACAATCACACATTCAGTTCAACAGTTCAAGCTCACTTACTTGCGTCTAGTGGTGGGAACAAAAACGCACAACTGTTTGAAGAAAACAATTCTCTGAAAAAAAAAACGAACGAACTGTTCTTTTCCGCGGAGACAAACTGTTTCTCCGTTTTAAAAACGGTCGTGGCGTTGACAACAGTTTTGACAACGCAACTGTTCACAGTTTTGGGCGAATTCGATCACTTTAGTGAACTCGATCAGTACATCTCAATCAGTGAAATGATTCGATCCTTAAGATTCGATCAATTCGATCACTATTTAGCGAGTTCACTTAACTTCAGTTATTTGTACTCTTTACATCAATAAAGTACCTACATAAATTCGATCATATTAGATTCGCTAACAGGACTGTATTATTTCAGTTATTATATAAATTTCTAATAGTTGAATGATTATACACACCCCCAAAAATATATTTTGATATAGAAAACAAACAGCGAGATTCATCTGTTCCGTTTTTTTTTTAATTTAATAAATACAGATGAATAAAAAGATCCACAATTACGAAAAATTAATGTTTATTTTATTTAAACAATAGGCCTACGTATCGCTTTTCATTTTGCCATGCGACTGTTCGACTCGAAATTGAATGAAATGACGGAAATGCCAGAGCCATCTAGCAGAGACTGCTTGCATTATCTCGATCACTGATCGAATCAGTAAGTGACCGAGATGGGAACGAGACAAACATGGCGACTGATCGAATCACTGACGTCACAGATCGAATCACTGGCCAAGGTTGAATGACAACCAGAGGCATCTAGCGGAATCTGCTTGCGTTATCTCGATCACTGATCGAATCAGTAAGTGACCGAGATGGGAACGAGACAAACATGGCGACTGATCGAATCACTGACGTAATTGGCCAAGATTGAAATGAAAGCAGCAGAGTTCGCTCGCGGTAACTTGTTCATTGATTCGAAATTCAAATCAGTAAGTGAGCGAGATTGAAACGAAAGACAAAGATTGCCATGATGGGATCTATTGACCCAGTCAACGAAATTACAGAGATTTAAATGGTTAGTTGAGGACGTGAGGATATAATATCTCTTACTACTGATAGAACTTGGTAGTATTTCTGTAGCCTACTAATCTTACCCTATAAGCAATTTTATGATTAGGGCCTACAAACAAAGTGAAATTACTTTAGATATTGATTATTTCAACTTTATTCTTTCTGCGTCTTCATTAAAAACCTTGGAATCAATATTTTTTCTTGCCTTTGACAGCGAAATGTTTTATTCTTGGATTTTGTAATCCATTACTTACCTGAGTATTAAAATTACCGGAGGCCTGTCTGACTCAATATTTACAACCAAAGTAACTTTATATTTTTCCTTTTTATAAATTAACACTTGTTCTTACCAAAATGTTCCCACATAAAAAAATAAAATGTTAATGACCTTCAGTGACATAACCAATTTTTTAAGTGGTTAAAAAATGTGAATAAGTTGGTTGCTGAAGTAATACTATTTGAAAGAATATTACAATTTTGGTGCACAAAAAGTAAAGAAACACTGGCAAGCTTCACTTACTGGATGTGGGATGAATACACAACCAACACCTTGCAATATTTTTGCATAGGCGTTTGCACCACTTCTTTAAATAACCCCCTCATAAGACCTGATAAATAACAAGTATTTTAAAGGCAATAATGTCTACATAATAACAGAGAAGAATCATTTATTTTGGAATCAGTTATAATAATTTTTAACAAAGGGGATGGAGTTACAATGGGTTGTTGGAGTTTTTACGCATTGATTTTAGAACAAAAACTGTTGAAAGACAATTTATTAACTACAAAAACACAGTTTGCTACAGCCATCTATACACATACGTTTTACACTTCATATACTTAACAATAGTTGTCTTCCTTCTTAGCTACTGTTTTTTCATCAGAATATAACATTGTAGTATAAAAAACATAACAAATGAACAGACAGAATTCTTTAATTCGCCTTTGTTAAAAGCAGCCATTTAGTTAAAATAATTTTACAATTTGCATTCGTATTATATTTAGTATGTAAATGGGATTAGTAGTAAATTATATGAATTTATCACTTCTTCACAGGTATCTAGCCCTGAAGGGACGCTATTTACATTTATCGGTGTAAATGTAATTTACATCTGTGGTAATTAATTGTGTAAACCATTTACATCTAGTGAATATTAATCTGTGCTAATTATCTGCGTGGATTAATTACTCAACAATTATGAATCATATTAATTAAAGATTTATGTTATATGTTAAATTTGATATATCTAAAATTATTTCTATTCGTCAGATTTGACTCAACACTGTGACTAATTAAATACGATTTTATGAGTCTATTAATCAGACGTTTCAATGGTCGAGTTTATTGTATCCATTGATGTTTAGCAAAGTTGTGAGATTTTTTGTGTAATACTTAGAATGAAATACATCAATAACAAAGGTGAAATTTCAATAATGAACGCATGAATACTGTAAATTAACTACTTATTTATTACATTTGTTACTTAAGTAAGTAACTATATCCTGCAAATTACATACATATTAAAACACATGATATAAAATACAATTTATCAATTTATACGATGTTTCCTGAAACATAAGCACATGGTACATTCAAATGCAGTAAATAATGCACATATATATATAACATATACGAACAATAAACAATTAACAAATATACTTATTCCTACCTAAAATGCGTTCATTCTTTATCAGATAACGAATTGCGTTAGAGTTATTTTATAGATTTTATGATTCATATGATTCATATATATTTATTCTCTTGGGGTTAGTTCTTTGAAAAGAGGCAACAGAACAGTAGTATATACTACTAAGATTAAGTAGACATAAAGCTTATCTTTGAGAGTGTTTATCCAATTCCGTCGTCGTGAGAAGACACCTTCTAGATGATTCGTCGAAGGTCATAATCACTGTTACGAAGAGCACTGATAACTTCACTTCACTCCACTAAATCTCCACTCCCGTCATGTGTATGGTATTGTGGTAACCCGCTGATGTCGAGTGTCCGGAGTTCAAATAGTGAGGTGTTAATGTTGTCATTACACTGAATTGTTCTGAAAGTTTGCCATATTTGTGTACTTGGTTAACTGTGCCGTCTATCTGGGTGTATCGCGTACTGCGTGCTTAATTGTTTGGTATAGTTTATTCAATTAATTGTTCAACATGGTGATACATTGTGATGTGAGAATGTTTGAAGTGTCACTCACTGTTCTACTTTAAGTGTTAATTAGTATGTTATTATGTGCGCGTCAGTTGAGATTTCAAGTCCCGTGCGCACTTATAGTTTATGTTTCCCGCACAGAATTGTGTATAAGTGTGACTCTACCGATGTCTTTGTTCACTTATGAATTTACAAATTAGTGAATCCGGTCGGTCGCACAAACTGTCTCTATCACGAACCGTATTACTGTTCCGACATAATCAATCGTCTGTCTATCGTACGCACTAACTTCTGACTATTAATTGCGACTATCAACTGCTACTATTAACTACATACTCTTGACTACCGACTGACTGTTAACTGCGTCTAACTGTTCGATTGAACGACTGACTACTCGATTGAATACTTGACTATCCGATTGAAAAATGACTGACTGCCCGATTGAAAATGACTGACTGTCCGATTGAATACTTGACTATCCGATTGAAAAAAATGACTGACTGCCCGATTGAATGACTGACTACTCGATTGAATACTTGACTATCCGATTGAAAAAATGACTGACTGAGCTTTTGTTAACAGACTCCAGAGTCTTGGTTAATTGTCTAAGTTCCTCGACGTTCGTTCCGCCGATTATCAACCCTTCGTTGGCGTCATTTCGGTGAAACTCTACTTTCCAGTCGTAAATCTCAGTAAACTGTCAAGGGTTTGTTTTCACGCTGTGCAGGATGCACTGGCAGTATTCACTGAGTTACGTCTATTGTCTATCTCTCCGTTAAAATTGCTCTGTACTTCTTTTGTAACATAGTAAAGCCTTTCATAATTGTGTAGTTACGCCTCGCCTCCACAGCAGGCGTTCCATCTCGATTCCGTGTAACTCGGCAGCTGGACGAAGTCTTTGTTTCAGATTGTTGGGTGCTGTAAATTGTGACAAACGGCTAGCTGTCAGCGACGCCCTGAAATACTCATTGTGTGCAGTGCTGAGATGTTTTTTCTTTGTCTTCGCACTGTCGTCGGGTTTGACGTGCCCTCGATTCGTCATTATTTACGACCTGGGCTTGTGTCCGTTGACTTGAGTGTGGGAACGTGTCACTTGATCGAGGAATTAAAAATTTTTAAAATTTCGATCATTACATTGTCCCCAAATTGGATTGGATGTTGGACTTCGGGAGACATCTGATCCAATTTCTGCGCTCTGTCCCAGTCGTGGATGTCTGCTTCGGAATGGACATGGTTGACTGACATCTATCTCTCATAGGAAGCAATTAATTGTTATTCCCCATCTTAATGTTTTATATGGACATATGAATTTATTGCCGCACATTGAGTGAATGAACGCATTTTTTACACTTTGTCTGTCCATATGCGGACTGTACAATACGATTTCGAGTAAATAGTTGAGTTTAAGACATGGACGTTTGTCCATTTGACAGTTTGTTTCGTTACTGTTTATATACAATGTACTAGATAAGCTGTAGATTAGCTACCCATTATATTAATCGATCTTATGTCGATGACCTATGTAGCAATAAAATACTTTTAAACTTGTTATTACTGTCTCTAGAATACAGTTGATACTAACAAATATATACATATGATCAATTCGTAACATATTATAAATGATTACATTGATAAAAGAAACATACATATTAATTAAATAGTTAAGGAATCAGCATACTTCGTGATGCATACTCTTAAAGTTATAAAGCAATCGTCCATTTTGGATTATTATTTACATAAACAAATTATTCGAGTCTCTACATTTTAACAAGTCATTATTCATATTTATTAACGTCTTTGGTGTCCTGTGTCATAGTATCACAATGTCCTTCTGACACATGGTACACTTCACAAATCATTTTCTGTATATGTTGATATTTATATGTCTAATTAACATAACGAGTGACAATTATGTGCTGATCACAAACACAGTTAGCATTGAAATACAGACTAAACACAACAAATAAAATGCATATCATTATTTGGTTAGCTGGACTGGCCGCGCGAGCAAATTACCTAAACTATGTCTTCTGCTGGTCGCCGGGAGTCTTCGCTACCACTCGTGTTATCTATACTTCCGTTCGCTGGCTCATGATACATTTAATGCACTTTGATTTGCCGTATGTTCGACAAGCTCATACGTGGCTTTGTTTTAATTTCATTCATTAATCTTCTACTCTTCATTCATCAATATTCATCTTTAATTATTTTCTTTGGTTTATGTATTCCCATACAACCAATGTATTTAATGTATTTTATTCAGTACTATCTAATTTCATCATTACATTTTCAAACATTCTTAAAATCGTCTTCTTAATACGTTTTCATTATTCATTCTTAATTTACATTTGTGATGACATATTTTTATGTCCCGTCACTATCGTGCTGTTACTAACGCACGCGTTTTTGTTGGTAAACAGTAAGGTGTTTGACCTTGGGTTTTGTGTCACATATTTTTTCCAATGGCTGGTTGGCCGTCCCCGTTATTCCGCTACAATGTGCTGCACTTGCGCGCCTAAGATTTATGACCATTCTCCGTCTCGTTCTATGTGAGTGAGTGAGAAGTGTGTCCCACTTTCCTTTTTGTCGGTCTTCCTCAGGCCAGCACGCTTTAAACTGCCTTCCTTGGCTTAGACAACCCTTCGCAACCGTACTTTCATTGCTCACGTATACAGTGAGTAGTTTTTGCCGCCGTTTCCAAGCCTGTATACAATTCCGTTGTTCGACAGTCAGTTTACTACTCATGTGCTTACATAACAAAATTTTGTTTCTTAGGTTCCTAAGAGATCTTACCCCGAGTGCTTGGACTCTTCCTCCAGTACTATCACGATCTTTTACAACATTTTTAAGTCGTCTAGTGGAGATTCTTCTTCTCCTCTTCCTCATGACGTTTCTTGTCCATGATGAACATGCATACGGATCTTGTAGGTCCTTCCGTTTCATGTCATCCATGGCTTGTGTAAATTTGCTTTTAGCCTTATAACATGCGGTATTTGTTTCAACTTTAAACTTTCCCTTCATGCTTCTTATTGATGCAGCTCGACTACTTCGCCGATCTATGCTTATTTCACAAGCTGGATACTTCATCATAGAATTCACTGATGCCGTATCTATTCTCGCGTTTCTTAATTTGTACCTTTTATGCGTTCTACCTGGTAGTAGTAAATTTTTACTATCTTTATCCACGTCTGGATACTCCTCTTCCCACTTCCTCATATACAAAGGAACAAAGTCATTTTTCTTCTTAATCCATTTGTTTCTTGAACTTACGTTAGATCGAATAGTTGATAATTTCTTAGTAGCTGATACATCTGTAAAATCAACAGTGTTATCAGTGTCTTGTACTTTCCGTACGTCTTCGTAATTCTCATTCATCACTTCTTCTTGCTTCTTCTGGACTTCGTTTCCCTTATCGTCGCAACTGGTCTTATGGTCACGCATTTCTGATCGTATTAGCGCGAGCTGTTCGGCCATTTGTCGCTTGACGTCCTCTTTATTATGATTATTAAAATTTTCATTAATTTGATTGAATTTCTGATTGATTTCTTCTTTAATTTCTTCCTTCTGTTTCTCGAATTTCTCTTCAAATGTGTCAAATTTCTTGCTCATGAAGTCTATCAGCGATTGTAATGTGACTTCTCCTTGTTGTTGGTAGTTCTGTGGTTGCTGTGACTCCTGTGGTTGCTGTGACTCCTGTCCCCGCGCTCTGACCTCTGACGTCTCCTCAGTCATATTTGGTTCGACGACTGATGAGTTTTCTTCGTTGGTGTCGGGTGCGCCCAACTGGTTGTTAACGTCAAAGTCCATGTTATCAGAACTTCCGCTAGCCATTTTTGCCTTGCTTCGCGTTATCATTTACCAGTCAAGCTAACCTTACACTTATTTAATAATATCTTACGTACTATGTTATTTAACTAATCTAAATACTACTGTCTGCTCTCTTTTGCCATGCGATGGGCGCCATTTATATTTAGTATGTAAATGGGATTAGTAGTAAATTATATGAATTTATCACTTCTTCACAGGTATCTAGCCCTGAAGGGACGCTATTTACATTTATCGGAGTAAATGTAACTTACATCTGTGGTAATTAATTGTGTAAACCATTTACATCTAGTGAATATTAATCTGTGCTAATTATCTGCGTGGATTAATTACTCAACAATTATGAATCATATTAATTAAAGATTTATGTTATATGTTAAATTTGATATATCTAAAATTATTTCTATTCGTCAGATTTGACTCAACACTGTGACTAATTAAATACGATTTTATGAGTCTATTAATCAGACGTTTCAATGGTCGAGTTTATTGTATCCATTGATGTTTAGCATAAGTTGTGAGATTTTTTGTGTAATACTTAGAATGAAATACATCAATAACAAAGGTGAAATTTCAATAATGAACGCATGAATACTGTAAATTAACTACTTATTTATTACATTTGTTACTTAAGTAAGTAACTATATCCTGCAAATTACATACATATTAAAACACATGATATAAAATACAATTTATCAATTTATACGATGTTTCCTGAAACATAAGCACATGGTACATTCAAATCCAGTAAATAATGCACATATATATATAACATATACGAACAATAAACAATTAACAAATATACTTATTCCTACCTAAAATGCGTTCATTCTTTATCAGATAACGAATTGCGTTAGTGTTATTTTATAGATTTTATGATTCATATGATTCATATATATTTATTCTCTTGGGGTTAGTTCTTTGAAAAGAGGCAACAGAACAGTAGTATATACTACTAAGATTAAGTAGACATAAAGCTTATCTTTGAGAGTGTTTATCCAATTCCGTCGTCGTGAGAAGACACCTTCTAGATGATTCGTCGAAGGTCATAATCACTGTTACGAAGAGCACTGATAACTTCACTTCACTCCACTAAATCTCCACTCCCGTCATGTGTATGGTATTGTGGTAACCCGCTGATGTCGAGTGTCCGGAGTTCAAATAGTGAGGTGTTAATGTTGTCATTACACTGAATTGTTCTGAAAGTTTGCCATATTTGTGTACTTGGTTAACTGTGTCGTCTATCTGGGTGTATCGCGTACTGCGTGCTTAATTGTTTGGTATAGTTTATTCAATTAATTGTTCAACATGGTGATACATTGTGATGTGAGAATGTTTGAAGTGTCACTCACTGTTCTACTTTAAGTGTTAATTAGTATGTTATTATGTGCGCGTCAGTTGAGATTTCAAGTCCCGTGCGCACTTATAGTTTATGTTTCCCGCACAGAATTGTGTATAAGTGTGACTCTACCGATGTCTTTGTTCACTTATGAATTTACAAATTAGTGAATCCGGTCGGTCGCACAAACTGTCTCTATCACGAACCGTATTACTGTTCCGACATAATCAATCGTCTGTCTATCGTACGCACTAACTTCTGACTATTAATTGCGACTATCAACTGCTACTATTAACTACATACTCTTGACTACCGACTGACTGTTAACTGCGTCTAACTGTTCGATTGAACGACTGACTACTCGATTGAATACTTGACTATCCGATTGAAAAATGACTGACTACCCGATTGAAAATGACTGACTGTCCGATTGAATACTTGACTATCCGATTGAAAAAAATGACTGACTGCCCGATTGAATGACTGACTACTCGATTGAATACTTGACTATCCGATTGAAAAAATGACTGACTGAGCTTTTGTTAACAGACTCCAGAGTCTTGGTTAATTGTCTAAGTTCCTCGACGTTCGTTCCGCCGATTATCAACCCTTCGTTGGCGTCATTTCGGTGAAACTCTACTTTCCAGTCGTAAATCTCAGTAAACTGTCAAGGGTTTGTTTTCACGCTGTGCAGGATGCACTGGCAGTATTCACTGAGTTACGTCTATTGTCTATCTCTCCGTTAAAATTGCTCTGTACTTCTTTTGTAACATAGTAAAGCCTTTCATAATTGTGTAGTTACGCCTCGCCTCCACAGCAGGCGTTCCATCTCGATTCCGTGTAACTCGGCAGCTGGACGAAGTCTTTGTTTCAGATTGTTGGGTGCTGTAAATTGTGACAAACGGCTAGCTGTCAGCGACGCCCTGAAATACTCATTGTGTGCAGTGCTCAGATGTTTTTTCTTTGTCTTCGCACTGTCGTCGGGTTTGACGTGCCCTCGATTCGTCATTATTTACGACCTGGGCTTGTGTCCGTTGACTTGAGTGTGGGAACGTGTCACTTGATCGAGGAATTAAAAATTTTTAAAATTTCGATCATTACATATATTTGGTTTTTACAGTCACTTCACCTTCCCTGTACTAGCTCCTCAGCATCTTCTAACACACTCTGAACACATGTTTACTCTCTAACACATTCTTTGTATTTAATTCTTCTTACCAGCCCCCCTGAGAATAGTCTAGTTGGCTGAAACAATTGTCAGAGTTTAGGAATAAATTATTGTGAAACTATCCAGTGTTTGTGTTTATTTAAATGTTTCACCAAGTGCCCAACAAGTCTTCAATTAATACTGTGAACATTTCTATAAAAAATAGGAATATTTTTTATAGAAATATAATATAAATTTTAATATTTCATAATAAATATTAAATATTTTTATCAAAGGTACTATTTCTTTTACTGTCATTTGTAAGTTACTTTTGCTATTATTTAAAAGTATACCAGTTAGTCACATCTATATATATAAAACTCAAAGTCTGAGGATTTATGGGTACTGAATACAAATCCACACTGTTGTACCAATTGCCACCAAATTTTGCACAGGTAACCTTTGACACAAAGCGAGAAATACTGTCTAACTTGGAATTTGATATTTTGCCCCGTTTGCACGATTTAGGGCCTTTTCGTTGATGCGTATAAAGATGTCAACAATCCATGGAAACCAGAATTAATTACCATAGTATCAAATAAATAAACAAATGATATTTAGCGGCATCAGAACTGTACCTTTATCCATTCCTGCAGTTTTTAATATGTGATTGTATCGATATATTTTGTAATTTTGTATACCGATACGTCTATATATTTTGTAATTGTCTTAAATGATTATAAAATTTATGTTTATATGTATTTCTGATGATGCAACGAATAAGTAATGAAATATATTAAAAACTACTACTAAAGATGTCAACAATACCATGGAGACCAGAATTAATTACCATAGTAACAAGTAAATGAGCAAAAGCTATTTAGCGGCATCGGAACTGTACATTTATCCATTTCTGCAGTACATTTTCGATGTTTTATATAATATGCGATTGTATTGATATATTAGAATGTGGAAAAGAAGAAGTGTACTAATTGTAAATTGTCCTATTAATGCAAAGCGAAAATACGTGTTGTTTTCATTTGTGAGGTTAGGTGACAATGGTTTTTGGTTTTTAGTTTACTGCTGAAATAAATAAAAGCCATGGTTGAGGAAAACGTAACGTTTAATGTGTTATACAATGTTTCTAACACAGTAACACTTAAAATAAAGAATTCAGCATTTTTGATTTAACAGGTACTTTATAAATATCTCCAAAGGGTTTATAAACGGGTACTTCAAAGGCTGTTGCACCAACATAATAATTTAGTACAAGTTAAAATAGTACAAGTGTTGAAAACAACTTTGGAGAGAATTTGACTAATGAGTACAAAATTGTTATACGATCTGACAGAACGCCATATAGACATAGACAATAAAATTTTATTAAAATACTTATTAAAAGTCAAATATTCAGGTGTAATATTACAAACAGCTAGTATGTAACTAAAACTTATAAAAAACTAAGTTTCTAACACTTTAGTGGCAGCCTATTACAAGACTATTAATACCAGAAACTAGGCATTTTTGTAGGTTCTTTGAAAGTTAATACTTTACTTAATTTGTGTTCAATGAAAATGATATAAACATTAAAATAATGAACAGAATTTTGTCTCTGAAAATGTATGAAACATATACACATCAATAATAAACACTTACTGTCATTTAAACAAAGCCACATTTTCTTATTTTTTTAAAAAGTCTAATGTATACTTAAATACAATTATGATAACACCTTTTGTACCAAAATAAGGAATTTCATTTATATTTTCCTGTCATGAAAAAATTTGTAAATATTTATTGCCTAACAATATTTTGGCACTGTATCATAGCCTACATTTCAAATTATATAATCTATAAATATGAACAACAAACAACACAGAATGACACCAATTGTGTGTATCAATTATATCAAACAAAAAACTTCTTCTATTTAATGAGTGGACAACATTACAGTTAACATTCAAAAGGATAGTACAAACTGCTTTTTGGACGTACATAGCCACCAGTAGATTTTGTGTAAGATCACATATGACAGCCTGTGGCAGTCATGGGCATTGCACAGATTATAGATGAGTAAAACATTAACCACATGTTAGACATAAATGATTAATAATGACCAATAACTTAACTTAACTTAACATATTAATATATAGTATAGTATAACACAATATAAACAGTATAAAACAAACATTATAAAAAGGCATATAAATTAAATTAATTTTATTCTGTTGTATTCTTGTTGAAATTATACTATGATCCTGATTAATCCCATCTTATTCAAGACACAAACAAAAAATTGAAAGTAATTGCTTTATTTATCTTTTAACTTTTATTTATCAATAACAAATTCAGTATCAATTATCTTGTATAACACACAAATAAAAATGCAAACTTATCCAACAGGTTTGACACTGTCATACATGTCAGATTATATTATTATTATTCCAGCTGTACAATGTTTACACATTTTCCAGAACCAAAGATTACAGAAGTGATCCGGCTGCAATCTATTTGGTTTTTAAAATTTTCTTTTTTTCAAAAGAAAGGGGAGTTGGCCCATTGCATTAACCCCCAACCTGGAGGACCAGGCAATTTTTAATCAAGGTTTACTTCCTTTAGCCTTTGATAAACCAACACCCAACTACAAGGCAGCAGCTGCTAGCTTTGGTCCGCCCCGGGTATTTTATTTCCCCGGTACCCACCATATCTGGTGAGCATTCCTCTATCCGCCACCTAGGGAGGCGCCCGATGGGAGACTAGCAACTCCACACTGGATGTGTGTGTGTGTGTGTGTGTATAATTTCTAACACAAGTAATGAACAATTTACAAATGAAAATATAAGACTTTACTAAATCCTAACAAATTCAAAATGTCATAATATTTGGAAATATTAAAACTTAATATTCAAAAATATGAATTAAAAAATACAAATAATATATACATATTAATATATACATATAATACACTTAAAATGAAAATAATAATTTACAGGAAAAAGTAAACTAAACTGACCTCAAATTCAAAAACTACCTCTAATTATACAATACCAAAATTTATTAAAAACTACAAGAAAAATTTAATTCACCAATTAAAAAATAAACTCTTATTCAAGATTATGATTCAAAAACATTATCATAGATAAATTTTTTGAAGTCAGTCGATTTCTTTTTTCTGTTAAAGTGCTCCCAGCTTTTGAAAAAATTCGTTCGCAAGGAACTGAAGTTGCTGGTATACACAGCCGCTTCAGAACAAGTTTATATAATCGCGGATACACTCCTCTGCGTTGGTTCCACCATTCCAGGGGATTTAAAGTCCTCTTCAGCAATGGCTCAGCTAAAAACTTGTCTACTTCAACAATTGCTGCTGCCTTTGGATTACTAACTGCTGCTAGCTGGTGCACCTTCTCATCAAATTCATCCCAGAGAGTTGTTTTGGGAGTTGAGATGGTGTGACTTCAGACGTGCTGCAAATCTTCTTCCACACACACACTATTTAATTTTTCTACAACAGAGGTATAAGTGGCCCTAAAAGCATTTTCATTTCCCCCAAAACCACATTTTTTAAATCTAGGGTCAAGAAATGTAGCTTGGGCTAGTAGCTCTATTTGGGAAGTGTCCTGATCCCTAGTGCGTATATTTAATTGTCGCAGTAATTCTAAATTCATTTCCTGAATTTCAGGTTCTACTGTTGCTGTTAAATACTGTTCCACTCTCTGTTTGAGGATATTTTTGAGTACAAATGACTTTGATAAGCTGACAGTTTTTTCTGAACAGATTTCAGTGGTCATCTCATAGAAAACTTTTAAACTGTCAACAGCCTGCTGAATAATAGCCCACTGTCTGTTACTTAATTGTTTTTCACCTCCTTGCAGCAGGGCGAGAGTAGAAATGAGTGGGTCTTTGGTTTTTAATAGCCGCTCCAGCATATCGTAAGTTGAATTCCACCTAGTTGGAACACTTTGTTTCAGTTTTAACACTGGTAAATCCATCTGCTTTTGAATTTCTTCAAGTTTTGCCAAGCTAACAGCACTATGCTTAAAGAACTGAACAATAATTTTGCATTTTTCAAGAATACTGTCAATTTTTTTAATGCCATTCTGAACAATTAAATTTAAAGTGTGTGCAAAACATGGTACGTGTCGAAAATTTAGTTGCCGTATTGCAGCCACCATGTTAGGAGCATTGTCTGTCACTACTGCAGCAACTTTGTTTATAATACCCCATTCTTTACAAATGTCTTTAATTTTAGTGGCAATGTTGACTGTTGAATGGGATACTGAAAACTGTTCACAGCTTAACAGAAGAGAATTTAAGACACTTTGGTCATTTACAAAATGTGCTGTAACAGCTATAAAGTTTTCGTTGTTGCAAGATGTCCATGTGTCCGTTGTAAGTGCTACAGCCACGCTATTATTTAACCTATTTTTTATAGTATCAACCATTTCCCTAAACATCATTGGCATTGTGCTGCTGATTAATGTCTTCCTTGAAGGCAGTGAATAGTTTGGACATAATAAATGAACAAAATGTTTAAACTCCTGGTCTTCAACAATACTAAATGGATAATACTCTTTTATTATCATTTTCAGCAGCTGATCATTTATATTTTTCACTTTATTTAGAGAAATGGGCCTTACTATATCAATAAATTTTGAAATAGGTGCTTGCACCTGAGAACTTGGAGGTGCCAATGATGAAGAGATTGTTGGCTGGGGAGAAACAATTTGTGCTGGGGCTGAGGTTGAAGAAGAAGCAATACATTCCAAAACTGTGACACCAGTACTGACCAAAGGCGAAGGAAATCTTGATGTCCCTGGTCTCTGCTCTAAACGTTGGTATGGAAGTGAAGAAGGAACAGCTACTGTAATGTGCTTCTTCTTAAGATGCCTCTGAAGATTGCCTGATGCACCCCCTTTGGTGCTTATAATGGTCTTACAGTAACGGCATTCTGCTTTCCCATCCTCTTTTTGATTAAAATGGAGCCATATGTCACTCCTTTTTCGTTCCATTCTGAAAGACACACACACACAATATAGACACACACAATATAGAGTCATTTTGATATAATTTAAAAATGTATTAGTACATCTACCAATACAAGTTTTTCACAGGAACTGATATAAAAGCAATACATTTTTGTGACAGCACCTTGATTGGCATTGTGTACGTTTAGAAATTAAAAAGGGAAAAATAATTTTATGACTGTGAGGAATAGACCAAGAGGCAATGAAATATTATCTGAATGGTTTTTAATTCTGCAACACTCTAGGAAGTAAATTTTTATACTCACAATTCACTCCTTTTTAATAAAAATATGAGTATGTTTAAAAAAAAACAAGTTGCCACTGTAATCATAATAAAATGCTCAACACTTCACTTAATAAACTATAATTTGATAAAGCTGAAATTTACAAAACAGATATTAGTGATCAAAATATTAAAGCGGCTCCTATTTTAAAATCTGAGATAAAAAAATAATTGTTATGTAAACACATACCAAATTTCATTAACATATCACAATTAATTCTTGAAATATAAATTTTTACTTAAAATACACAAAACAGTGGCCAGGCTGAAAATGAGACATTTCCAGACCTATGTTGATAATTACAGTAACTTTTCTTATATTGGTGTATAAATCCTCTAAACCAGTGGTTCCCAAACTTTTCAGTCCGCGGACCTCCTCCCCCCAAAAAAAAAAATTAAAAATTTCACGGACCCCATCTGAGTTATGAAATAAAACAAACAGCAAACATGATACAAACTCTTATGTTTTAATTAAAATGTATTAACATCAAAATTCTCTTAACTTGCAAAATTATAATATTAGTGATATCAAACACAGTTAAATGTGAACAATGAAGCTGCTTCTGAAAAATTAGCTCTGCAATATTAGGTTTAATGTCTGATAATTTCAATATTAAGTCACTCTCGACACACAATTTATTTCTTAACTTTGCCAAACTCGGCTCTATCTTTACAGTCACATGTGTCGAAATGCAGCTACTTAGGCATAAAACCAGCTACACGGAAAAACGTTTTCCTTAGATACAGTGCTTGTATGCGAGATACAGTGCTTATACGTCAGACTAGAATCACTAGAACAGCGCGATCAGTTATGTGTTGATGCAGCGCTCTAAGTCAGTTCGGCTGACAAACAGATTTAACAGATTTTGTATCGGCTGCTACAGGACATGATTTAAAGACATAATTAAAACCATTAGTTTGAAATTACTTTTACAATTACAATTAGTTTGAACAAAAAATACTGAAATCCTCTACTAATTGTTTTAAGATTCAAAAATTTAGATTTTAGACCATAAAAAATCGGAGAAAATTACAGTATATTCTTTTTTTTCTTAAAAGTGTCGGCGGACCCCATAAAACATTGTCGCGAACTTCACTTTGGGAACCACTGCTCTCTACAAATTTGTATGTATATTATTATATGTTAGATGACCACATTTACAAAGTCTTCCACATGTACAGTGGTTGTTCTCTAAAAAGTCTGTACAGAAAGCTGTATCAGTATTGAGTAGAGCAGACTTGGGATTTACGATTAGAAAAAATTAACAATTAAATTAATCGTTAAAAATTGGTTAACTTTTTAATTTAATCGTTAAATTATAAAATGTTCAATTTCAATCATTAATCGTTCAAGTTTTTTGTTAACAATTAAAAATTAACGAGTTAATTGGAAGGCTAGCCAAAATCGTTCACTAAGTCGATGTTGGAGAAAGTTTGTTCCACATAAACCTAATCCGTCAACAGACAATGGACGGGTTACCGTTAGGTTAGGTCTCCTTGGGAACGTCAGGCTGATAGGGTTGTTTTCTGTCTATTCAGTACACTCTATTGTTTAATTATGCCTGTGACATTACCACAAACAAGTAGACAACAACGCTTCTTTCTTAATTTTCGTTGTGACCGAGCCCCCTAACACGCTGTGGCAGCGATCGCAACAGAATTAAAGCTTAATTAAGAAGTTTGGGATATTTAGGAAAGAATCATTATATAATTATACCAAGAGAGTCTTACCACCCTTATTGTATCAAAACAGTATAGCTTACCTTAAATTTGCTTGTCGAAGAATTTCAACAGTGAATTAAAAAACGCTTGTTAATGTTTATTATATTAAAATAATATTAGTGTCTTGTGAAGGGGAGGATAACTTCACAGTAATCAATTGTTTATACAGATTTGTTCTGTCACAATAAAATACAAAACTGTTAAGTAACTTATTAATTAATTAAAATAGTCCACTGTTACAAAAAGTCACCAGTCCACTAGTAAAATATTCAATTTACTCCTCTAACTCCTACTAACGCGATAACACAAAAGAGCGAGACAAAGAAAACGTAGCGCGCAATGTTTCCCGCAACCGCAAATGAGGGTAACTTAGCTAACTGATCGAAATGACCGAGTTGAGATTGAAATGAAAGCCAGAGACATCTACTGGAAACTTCCTGCGGTAACTCGATCACTGATCGAATCCGGATCGAATCAGTAAGTGATTGAAATGACCGAGAGACCGAGATCGAATCGTCAACTGATCGAATCACCTACTGACCGAGACGAGACCGAGATCGAGATTGAGTTGAAAGTTGTCGAGAGGCACCTAGCGGAGATTGTGCGAACTAACTTAGCTAGTTTCCAGTGTCGGTCTTATTGACCGACTCCTCTTTTAAAAGATCGATTCGATCAGTCGATCACCTAAATGATTCGATCAAAAAGATTCGTTCAATCCTGAACGACACATCCCTAGTTCACAGAGTTCACTGCACAGAGTACGAATCAGTTCACTGTTGTCCCGTTTTCTGTTCACAGTAAACCGTTCGTTTTCGTCATATATCTAATACTAGTAATATAATATAATATAGTATTAGATATTATATGGTTTTCGTTGCCACTTTCGTTGAGCTGTTTGGCGTAAACTGTTTTTTTTTTTTTTGAACCGTTTGTTGAACTGTTGTTAGGAGGAAACTGTTCGTTTTTAATGCAACGTGCGTTGACTTAGGTTTGATTATTGTACTGTCCTCGTTCTGTTTGACGCAAAATTATATATATGTGTGTGTTGCGTGCTTATATTTATTATGTTTGATGTTTATTTAGGTTATAGCTTAAATTAGACGGCGTAAGGCAGATATTCTTTTAGTATAAGTAAAACTGTTTATTAACATGGCAAACAGATTACGAAGCGATTTGTGGAATTATTTTCACAAAGCGGGTAATGATATGGTGATAACCAATTTAAAAGGGCATTTAAAAAGAAAACATATTTCAGTTTATTCAGATTTGTCCTCATAAGTTAAAAAGTTAGTAAAATATTACGTCCTTTAAAAGTTAGTAAAAGTTAAAAAGTAAGTCCTTTGTCGTTAAAAATATTATTCAGATATTCTCCATAAGTTTTGATGAAACAATTTAAAAAAAAAAATGACCTTTAAGATGTAGGTTAAATAAGATAAATATTGACTTAATGACAGTATTTAAGTTTCATAACCATGCCATTTAAGAAAAATACTAAAATGAACAGTTATTTTTAAAAGCTCAAAACAAAATATTTAACAATATAATGATAAAAACAGTCAATGTAAATAGCAACAGCAACAGTTCATTAATTCAACCTGTTTTTTTCCAATTGTTTTTTAAAACAGTTGTTTTTTTCAACAAACAGTTTGTTTTCGTTTTGCAGAAACAACAGAAACGCCCACCACTTCTTGCGCCTACGTCCGAGCTATAGCGGCACGGCTGAGAAACGCATCTGGCATGGTGGGGCGGAGCACTTGCGTCTGCCAGCGAGCCATAACATCGTGCTGTGCCTGTAATCTGGCGTCTTGGTGGGGCGAGAACCGAGCTTAGCTGTTTTTGGTACGAATTTTAACGAACACGTCCGAACATTTTACCACGCCTATTATTCTCGTAATACAATTCCTTCCGTATTTTTACTTCTTTAATATCAGGCGAGGCGATCGATTTTGAAATTCCAGTAGAAATAATTGTTTTGATGTATTGATGTACCTAGTTTTGTTTTAACATATGTACAGGTGTGTAGCAAACGCGCGCTCGCCTCTCTCCCTCTCTCTCTCTCTCTCTCTCTCACTCTCTCTCTCTCTCTCTCGCACGCGGACGCACGCACACGCACACATTCTTTCATACGCGCGCACGCGTACTATAATAAATGTAATTTAGTAAATATCACTATAATATTGACGACTCGGAACACTAAGTTTTTTATAAGTAAAAACGTAAAGTTTTACCTTACAGCCTAAACCGGCTTTCACCTATAGAAGGCTTCATCAGAGGCTGTCGTTAGTAGCGCTGTTCGTCTTGTTGTTGGTGACGAGATAGTTTTTCGAAAGATCGAAGCTGTGTGTGTGTGGTGAGATGTGTTCGAATAATGCGTGCGATTTGAATTGTGTCTGTTCGTTTAGGATGTCATTTTTATTTGTTTTTGTGTGTTTGTATATTTCTAATTGTTCTAGAGTGTCTAGTTTTCGGCCTTTTGTGTGTACGTGTAGTATGTTCATGTTATTGTCGATGTTTTTATATGTGTGGTTTGCTTCAA